>CM021100.1:684883924-685483924 GCA_007115665.2 Sequoiadendron giganteum | reverse complement strand
GGTGGGACACCTAATTGCACCTCACTGCTTGTCCTTTTCAGAGAAAAATGATGTATCTCTCACCCATCTTCACAATGCAGCCCTTCATATCGAAGTCCTAATCCATAAAAGTTGTATCAAGCATGTCCTTATAGATGGAGAAGCTGGACTTAATATCTGTACTTTAAAATTTGTTCGGGCACTAGGTTTCTCTAACAATGCAATAGATCCATGAAATAATATCACAATCAAAGAATATGATGATGAAGAAAGAGCTTCAAAAGGCTTGATCATATTACCCATTCAAGTGGGGCCAATTCAGAAAGATGTGATTTGTCAAGTCTTGGACAAGGATTTAACATATAACATACTCTTGGGTCATCCATGGATCCATGAAATGCAGGTTGTACCCTCAACATATCATCAATGTCTAAAGTTCCCCTACAATGGCCAGGAAATCACTATTCATGTTGATTCAAATAATCCTCAACAATGCAATGCTCTAAAGGTTGTCCAGGATGTGTTTGTGCCTCATAACCGTGAAGCCCCTAATCCACTTCTGATGTCTCCAACAATTCTATTCAAGCTAATCCTTTGTCCACATCCTCTCAAGGAGGAAGTCAATCTAGTCCACAATCCAAACAGTCAGAGAAAAAGGAAGAGTCTAGCCCTTCTGCATCCACCAATTTTGAAGCCCAACTAAATACCCTGGCCAAAAAATTTGAAGAGAAAGTCCAAATCAAAGATAAAGGTGTCGGTGAATACTCCATTGAAAAATCCATGTGCCTCTTGCGATTAATGTCACCAAAATCCTATGGTCAACCATCGACCTCATCATCCTTCCAGCCAATCACACTATTTGATGGCCGATTCATAAAATGGAGCACTCAAGAGGAAGAATCAGATGACAAAGATGTTTTGAACTAGCTCTACAAAGATGAAACTGATTCCCAAGCTACAACAACAAATGTTCAAACCACTTAGTATGGAAAAGGATTCTCGATTTTGGAGAAGATGGGATATGATGGACAAGGACCCATCGGAAAAAGAAAAGAGGGTATCATAGAACCTATCCAACCCATTATAACCAATCCAAAAGACAAAATAGGGTTAGGATACAAAGAACATCAGAAGGATGAGGGAATAAAAGAAGAACTGAAGCATAAAGTTGTTGAATGGATCCTACAGCTCCAAGCCAATGACCACTATGAGTTTGATTCTAATAAATATGAGTGGGATTCATTATCAAAAGAATCATGTCATGACAAGAATGTTGATGTAATCCACAAGTACACTTGCACACTTGAGGAAGGAAAAGGCTCAGGAATTAGACCACTTGAATTAGAATCGTACAATATCGATGGCTCGAGTGAAGATGAGCAGACTCATAGTGAGATGGACCCCTTAGAAGAGAGTGACAATATGGACCTCGACTTGGCCCTATTCCTATATGATAATGATATATCTATTAGGATGCTTATGACATCTGACTTGAACCCATCTAACGACACCTTACCGTTACTACACCCTGAACTGATAGTTTGGGACCAAACCGAGCCAATTGACATACCCACCTTTTCAAATGATGAGGCCATTGTGAACTTCCTCTGTGTTGTTAATCCTAAAACAGTGCCCAACATTGAACATCATAGCAAAGATTTACAATAGGAGAGTATCAAGTTTCCCAGCTACAAAATAAATGAATCAAAAGAAAGATCTAATGGTGAAAACCATTTTATGGCAATATCAGATCAAGAAAAAGTAAAAATAAAGATCACATCCAGCGGTGAAAACCTCGTCAAGGCACCTAAGGATGGGAAATTTTACACTCTCCCAGAACACTTCTAGGAGATATCGAAAGTCCTAATTGAACCGACACAGTCCATCAATGTCGGCACTGTGGAAATAGTAAGAACTCTTCATCTCACAAAATCATTGACAGAACAGGAGAAGGGCAACTTTGTCAAGTTCTTTGAGGAGTCACAAGTCAATTTTGCCTGGTCTTATGCTGACATTCTAGGGATAGATCCCGATCTCATTATGTATCATTTTTCTCTTCCTTCGGGAATCAAACCAATTAAACAGAAGTTGAGAAAGATGCATCCTCATATTGCATTACTAGTGAAGGTTGAACTAAAGAAGTTGTTGAAGGTCAGATTCATGAGGCCCATTGATTATGCAGAGTGGATATCAAATATTGTACCTATCTTGAAACCTAATGGCAGCATAAGGATTTGCACAAACTTCAGAGATCTCAAGAAGGCTTTCCCGAAAGACAATTTCCCTTTGTCGAACATAGACATCATTGTGGACTTAACAAGAGGACATGGCATATTATCATTAATGGATGGCTTTTTTGGATATAACCAAATTAAGATAACTCCTAAAGATCAAGATAAGACATCTTTCACATGTCCATGGGGAACATTCTGTTGGAACATCATTCCCTTCCCTTTGGGTTGAAAAATGCAGGGGCCACATATTAGAGAGCTATGACAACTATTTTCCATGACATGATGCATACTTTCATGGAAGACTATGTAGATGATTTGTTGGAAAAAAAACCACACAAGAGAGGAACATCTGGAAATATTAGACAAACTCTTCACCCATCTAGAGAAGTTTAATGTGTGTCTCAATCCAAAGAAATGTGTATTTGGTGTAACATCAACAAAACTACTTGGGTATATAGCGTTAGACAAGGGTATTGAAGTGGACCCTGCAAAGGTAAAAGATATAATGGAGATGCCTCCCCCTAAAAACATCAGTCATCTAAGATCCCTCCGGGGTAGATTCCAATCAATCAAAATATTTATCTCACAACTAGCTGATAAGACTCATCCTTTCACTAATCTCCTGCACAAGAATGTTTCTTTCCAATGGGATGAGAAGTGTGAAGCAACCTTTAACCAACTCAAAAAATATCTCATGAGTCCACTTGTCCTCGCACCTCCAACAGAAGGAAAACCTCTACTATTGTACATCACCACTACTGATCGATCATTAGGAGCCTTTTTGGCACAAGCAGATTCAACAGGGAAAGAAAGAGCAATTTATTATACCAGTAGAACCTTGAATGGATATGAGATCAATTACAATTCCATTGAGAAAGCTTGTCTAACTATAGTGTTTGCTACCCAACAATTGTGACACTATATGCTGACTCATACAATTAAGCTCATAGCCAAGATTGATCCACTAAAATATCTCCTAAGCAAAGAAAATCTGATAGGAAGACTGGCTAAGTGGGTAATGGTACTCAATGAATTCAAAATCCAATATGTCAACAAAAAATATATCAAATGACAATCCATTGTTGATCAAATAGCTGAGGCACCACTTCATTATGATCATCAACTCCACATTGAATTTCTAGATGCAGATGTCCTGACAGTAACAACAAAAAAATGGGTATTATATTTTGATGGTTCCTTCACCTAGCATGGACCAAGAGTAGGAATCCTATTCATCACTCCCCTAGGGAATACCATTTTGAAATTCTATCGCTTGATGTTTCCTTGTACCAATAATACAACTGAATATGAAGCACTCATTAGTGGAATCAAGATAGCCATGGAATGGAAAATTACAAAGCTCCGAGTTTATGGGGATTCACAACTATTCATCAATCAGGTCAACAATGATTAGCAAACAAAAGATGGCAAGCTAATGCCTTATAAGATAATGATTGATGACTTCAAAAAGTATTTTGTCGACATCAAATTTGGTCAAATTCCAAGGAGCGACAATAAGATTGTCGATGCTATGGCTACTATTGCTTCTTTGTTGTAGATTCTATAAAAATGTGGTTGCTATGAGTTCATGGTGGAGCAACTGTTTACCCCTGCATATGATGACTCTGAATCCCAACTTATTTTCCACCTAGATGATGCCAATACCTCCCTCTATAGAAAGATCTACGCTTAACTAAAAGATAATATCCTTCCTCCCGATATTTCCCACAACCAAAAATGAAATTTCATCCTCCAATTTGCCTGTAATACCATAATGGCAGATGTCCTTTACTGTCAAGGTCTGGATGGAACTCTTTTGTGATGTCTAGAAAATGATAAGTCTGAAATAGCTTTATGTGATGTCCATGAAGGTATTTGCGGAACTCATTCAAGTGGTTTAAACCTCGCCAAGAAACTCCTTTGTTTGGGATATTACTGGTCGACTATGGAGAGAGAATCCTTTCAATTTGTCAAGACATGTCAAAAATGTCAGATCCACGGTAATCTCATCCATGCACATGCACAAGAACTGCAACCCTTTGCATCAACATGGTTGTTTTGTTAATGGGGGTTGGATCTTGTAGGTAAAATTCACCCACCTTCATCCAATGGACACAAGTTCATCATCACAGCCACATAATACTTCACAAAGTGGGATGAAGTCGTGCCTCTGATTACCATCACAGGGAAGTAGATTTCCTCATTCATCCTGAACTACATCATTTGCAGATATGGTATCCCTCAATCCATTGTCACTGACAACTTTCAAGAATCAGGATGTACAAGAACTCTGTGAAAAGTTTCATATCCAACATCGGTTTTCTACACCCTACTACCCTCAAGGGAACAACCAAGTTGAGTCCTCAAACAAAACAATCCTAAAAATCCTAAAGAAAATCGTCAACGATGTTGGACGTGACTGGCATGTTCAATTAAACCCTACTTTGTGGGCCTATCGTACAAGCATCTGAACACCCATGGGAGCCACACCCTATGCCCTCGTCTATGGATCCAAAGTAATTTTTCCAATTGAAGTTGAGATACCCTCACTCTGAGTATCCTTGAAAGGTCTCATTACGAATGGGGATTACCATGTGTCTAGATTGTATGAACTTGAGTTGTTGGATGAACATCACCAGCTTGCAGTAGATCACTTGAAATTCTATCAACAAAGAATGTCCTGAAGCTACAATCACAAATTCAAACCTAGGACATTCCAAGTCGATGATCTGGTACTAAAGGAAAATCCTCGAAATCAGCGGGATCGAGAGAAGAAGGGGAAGTTTGAGCCAAATCAGTTGGGTCCTTTTGTCGTTGTTTTAGTCTTCAAATCGGGGGCATACCAATTATCAACACCAGAGGGGGATCTATTTGAAGAAACAATGAACAACCTTCACCTGAAGAAGTTCTATACCTGATGCAGCCATTGCATGTCTTAAAAAGTCCTAAAAAAATCATAAAAAGCAGAAAAAGTCTTGAAAAAAATCATAAAAAGCAGAAAAAGTCCTGAAAAAAAATCATTAAAATTAGAAAAAGTCCTGAAAATTTCATAAAAAGCAGAAGAAGTCCTGAAAAAATCATAAAAAGTGGAAAAAGTCCTGAAAATTTCAAAAAAAGAGAAAAATACAAAAATACAAAAAAAAGGGAAAAATCAAAAAAATGGTTGCCTTGATGAAAACCTGGCAAACAAGCATCTTGGTAACAACAAAAAAATCATAGAATCTGAAAAATTCAATAAAAACAAGTGGTGAAAACCTAGTAAATAAACACTATTTGTGATAGGTCGGTTTCTCTATCTTTTTGAGCATGTGTTGACCATCCCCTTCTGCCATCCCTATGCATTCATGCATACCTTACAACAAGCTTCATGTCCATATCTGGCTAACACGGTCATCCCACTTTGGCTTGGTTCTCATTATACACATCCATAATAAATTTGGTTTGTTCTCACTAGGGGAAAAATCCTAATCTCACTGGGGGAAAATCACTGTTGTGCATAAGTAAACAGGCAAGCAATCAACAAACTGCAACATCAACACATCAATTGACATCACCCTCAACCTAAACATAGAGCATCACCTGATCAATCGATCGAAGCACTCAAATCAAATCAATCATTACTGAAGGATCATATTATGAATCATGGTTGGATCACCTTAACAAAAATGTTCAAATGATGTATTGTGATTGTTGTTATCATTTCTCGAGAGTACCTCAATGATGTGACAAACTAGAGGCACTGTGATCAAAAATGATATTTTTCTTTGTCTGCTGCTTGTGAGTTAATTATTACTACTGTGCAAATTGTTGCAGGACATGCTCTACGAAGTATCATTGATGACATTCTAAATTTGCATAGGAACATGATTAACTCTTGTTTGTTTACACAAGTGATACTCAGGTCATCTCGATCTAATTATACCTAGATGCTTGTGTTATCTTGCATTATCAAATCTCAACGAAAGTTGTATGGAAGTTGTACTCAGGCCATCATGGTCTATTTTTATGCCATTGATGTTTGTACTAACTTTCAACATAATAAAACACTCAATGATGACAATATGCACAACAAATAAGATTGACAACATTGCATAGATAGAATTTCATTTCATATTAGTTTGCATCTGCACTATAGATTTTCTAAGTTTTTCATCCTCAAGGTTGATGTTGTTTCTTTTTACAAGATTTGAGTATACTTGACATAACAAAAATATCATTCATTTACATTTCCATTTCATTCCATAACATACATTCATGTGCATTTGAAAATTTCAAAAAATAAAGCATAATACCATCACATCAAGATCATAATAAATCCATCTCATCACATTTGCATTCATAATAACATCATTATCCATCTCATCATATTTGAATTCATAATAACATCATTATCCATCTCATCATATTTGCATTCATAATAACATCATTATCCATCTCGTCACATTTGCATTCATAATAACACCATAATCTATCTCACATATTTTCATCATAACATTCATCTCATAATATCATAGCATAAAAATCATACAACCATACATCTACATGCATTACAAATCGTTCATAATAAAAATCACATGTCATTTGCATTCATATCATTCATCTCATAAATCCATCCATCCATGATAAAAGCATCATCATCCATACATGCATCCATAACATAATCATATCAAAATATAGCATAATCATATGGAACATAAATCAGATGCATCCATCCATAATAAAGCATCAACACATGAAATCATCAAAACATCATTACATATCATATAATCTCATAAAAATATGTCAAGTGTATAATGATATGTCCAAGAAGGAGATACATCAAAAATGTGGCACAACTGTCGAGTCTATAAATCACAATGTAAAATCAGGTTTGCTCAGGAGATCCTGTGGCACCTCATGTGGCTGGTCTTTGTCCTATCCCTGAAGGCCCTACCCCTGATGGTCCTATCCTTGGTGGTGGAGGTCCGCCTGGCGGAGGCGGTTGTGTGACCCCTCCTACTGGTAGTTTGAGAATGGGAGTGATCGGAGCTGGATTTGGTGTAGCTCACTCTCTACCTTGGTGGCACAACCTCATGGTACCTACCTCTATAGTAATTCACCTCCTTGGTGGAAACCCGAAGCTCTCTAACAAGATCTATGATACTTGTACCCTATCCAACAGTTTCTACTCTATCGACCACGGCCACGACTTGCTCTGCCTGCCTCTTGGAAGCATCTCACTCTGCGATAACTATCTAGAACTGGGCCTATAACTGTACCATCTACCCCTGGACCTGACCTGTGTTGGAGCATGTGCTTGAATCTATGCCTGGCATGGGCAAGTTGTCCTTGAAGTGTCTAGACCTATACCTGTAATTCTTGAATCTACCCATTTAACCCAACCATCTGTGTCTGTTGTCTCTGTGATGGCATCTACACTATCAATGGTTGTCCAGTCCTCCCCTCTTAGGGATGACCCCAAAGTCTACTACGGCACCACCACCTCCTCCTTCATCATCCCCTCCACCACCTCCTCCATCATCCCCTCCCCCATCTCTTCCTCTATCTCCTCCTTTGGGCTGTACAACTGGCCCTACTCTCCTCCCCACCTCCAAAATCAATGTTGGCTCATTGGGACTAGAAATCCGAGGAAATGGATGCAGCTGGAAATACTGTGCATAATCTAGTGTCATCTATGCATCTATAATCTCTAGATGATATGCCCAAAATATCAGCTGTAATCCATAATACTTTGCACAGATTGCATCGTAATCTATGGCTGGCCCCCACTCAAGTATCTCTTGTCTACGTTGGGCATAACGAGCAACTCCCTGTGACATCCCCTGGATGCACCCATATTGTCGATGCACCCGAATCGAACATGAACCTCTCTAGAATATACAGTGTCTGGCCTATCAAGTATTTTTTTCAAAAAGTATAAGGTAACTCTAGACCATCCTCTGCCCATGGCTCATAGTTCAAGTAAGGCCACCATATCACTGAGTCGAGATCATCCAAAACACATCGCCTATACTCTAACTTGCTAAGCTTATGTTGGACAAGTGTCCATGCATATCAAAAAACATATAGCCGCCCTACTGGTCATGCCCTATCCCCCACTGGATGTGTAATAGCAATGTGCTCCCAAGCCCAAAGTTGTAGAAGTGTGCAACCAACTGACAAACTACTCGCTCAAAGATATACAACCTGGTGAAGATCGTGATACAAGTGTGCTAGCATGCACGAACCCCAAGCATACCTAGTACCATGGGCAATCATGTTGTCAAGAATCTGTCCCCAGCCCAGTGAGAAGCCCTTCGACCTACGGTCGGGGTAGAGTAATCTTCCAATGAAACCAGTGAGAACACAAGGTAATGCCCACCCAGTAGCAATCAACTCTCGCCATGCAATCTCATAACCAATAAATTGATCATCATGAAAGATCTGACATATGGAATTTGTGCCTCCCTACTCCTCGTGATCATACACAACCAAATCACCAACAACTGGTATCCTTAGTATACGGTATACATCCTCTGGGGTGACCTTCATCTCTCCCATCGGTAAGTGAGATGTGTTGTGGTCGCTATGCCACCTCTCTACGAGTGTTGTCAGTAGCCCCCAGTTAATCTGGTACTAGGGCATGTCAAGGAACTCAAGCCACACTAGTCTATAATGGAAAGATCTACTAGAGTCAGTTGTGGGATCATGTCCCACATCCCTGGAAATCACTCGCGAACCTGAAGGTTCTCTAAGACACCCTCCTAGAATCAAATCAAAACATCAAGTCAACAAAATCATTCAATCAGCCTATCAATCAAGCATATCATCTAATCAAATCAGCTCATGTGAGATTCTGATCAAATATTGAGGAGAACCTAACCTATCATTCAATTCTCATTTGTCATTAGATCGATCAATCAACCTTTTCATCGTTCCTCACCTATCATGAGGACGATCATCAATCAAACAATCAACATCAATCTATATTGTCATCGTTCCTTGCCTATCATGAGGATAATTATCAATCAATTGATCAATCAACCTATCCTAATTTATCGTTCCTCGCCTATCATGAGGACGATAATCAACCTATCAATCAAAATCATTCTATCATCCATTGACATGATAAAAAATCATCAAAATCTAGGAGGAATTAATCAAAAACATCAATTTTGGTTGGATGCACTAAAATAGGGTTTTTATGCGTCAGTTTACTGGATGTGCTAGAAGATTTGTCGGATGCACCGAAATAGAGTCCTGATGCACTATTTCATCGATGCGCTAGAAAATGAAACCTATGCACTAGAACAGAGTCTCGATGCGTCGTTTCTCGGATGCACTGCTTAAAAAACCCTATGCGCGACTCTATCACATGTATGCGTTATTTGTCGGATGTGCTAACGTTTTGACCCTATGCGCTGAAATGGAAGTTGGATGCGTCGAACTAATTTGGGGTCCTAAACTAACGAGATGAGCTACTACAGGCTCCCTATGCATTGAAGCAGGTGCCCTATGCGCTAATTCGCCTACTCTATGCGCTAAAACATGGAAAAAAACAAATTTTAAAAAGAAAATTAAGGCGCAAATATCAAAATTTGAAATTCAAACAAAGTGGTTTTGGGGTACGTACTGGAGGTCCATACGCGGTCGGACACTGGTGATGGCGAACGCCCTCGAATTGGTGTGTGTGACGAGGGATTCTATCCATCTTTGCTTTGGAGGCTCTCACTCTTCAAAATGCTAAATTTAGAAATGAGTTTAACTTTTACCCTTTTACCCCTTTTAAAGGTTAATTAAGGGTAATAATGGTGGCATTTTATTTTATTTTATTTTCAAAAGGGGATCTTTTATCAACTATTCAGCAGTGTGGAAAATCTTTTCTAATTTTTGAGAGATAAATTAGGCAATCCTTATCAAATCTATTGGTCATCAGCATATCATAAAAAAAATTCAAAAATCATCAAAAAAATAAAAAATCCCTGATTTACCTCCTGAGGGGGCATCCTTTCATCATCGCTGAAAAATCGGAGTCCAGGGCATGACAAATTTTTTTATCATCACGGTCGGAAATTTATTCTTTGAAGCAATACGGCTACACACATCACTTCAAAGAGGGGCAAAATGTATGCACGCAAAAATGGTCTAAGCATCACATTAATTAAATATTGGCTATTTGATTAATTTTCTTAATTCCTCTGCTACTATAAATAAATTGTAAAATTTATTTATATGGTTCATATTCTAATTCTTCTTTTCCAAATTCACCTTCTTTCTAAAATTAATTAAAAGGGACAAATTAATCAATTTTTTATTTAATTGATTTTCCCTCTTCCTTTTAAATTTGAATTTTAAATTCAAATTGGAATATTCTTCTAAAATTGGTTAAAATGCACAAAGGAATTTATTTTTCATTTTACTAGTTTACCCTCTCCTATTAAATTGAATTTTTAATTCAATTTAAGCACATTTCTACAACTTTCTTCTAACCACCTCCAACTCACCTTCCACCTCATCATGTGTCTCACAAATGAATTTTTATAAATTGGAAATATGAAATATCTCCAACAAATTTGCAACCAATTTTGAACAAACTGAGACACGTGGCTCCTCCTTCTCTGTGATTCCTTTTAACACTTGGCAATTTGTTTTGTGGAAGGGAACCATTTCCCTGATTCCCTCTAACCTCCTAATGCTCTGTCATTGATGTCGCAGGATCACAATCCTGATCGTCTATTGTTGCCACATCACCTTGAGGCTTATAAAATCTATAAATAGAGCCCTTTGCTACAACATTTCATGTGTGAAGATTTAGACAAGTTTATGCTGCTGAATTTTAGTGCATTTGTGAGAGAATTAGAGAGAATTTTAGTTTAGTTTGCATTTTTAGCTCATTTTAGTGTAATGGCATTTTTATTTTCATAGTTTAGTTATTTCCATCCTTCCATTTAGCATTTACATTTGATCATCATCGTCATTTCAGCATTTATATTTTAGCACCATTCCATCCTAGGATCATTTAGCTTCTATGCATCAAGTTATTGAAAAATCCAAAAACATAGGCATGTAGAATCATTGTAGCATCTCATTTCTTGAGTTGTCAATATTTGCAGGTTAATGTGTAGCAATAAGATCTGAGAGCATAATTTGCAAGATTCCTTGGGATTAGAGAGCCATGGTATGAGTTAGAAAGATAAGTTGTATTTTCATTTAATGTTACTTTTGATTTCCTTTTAAGTAATGCATTCCATGAAGGTGTGTTATACTAACACTACAGGACATACTTTACGGCACACACCTTACAACTATCATAGAATATGTCATAAATCTGCCATAGAATTTTTCATAGGATCTATAAGAGAATCTATCATAACTGACTAAAAATAGACGATTCTCTTACATCCTATCATAACCCATCTTGGGTGCCAACTTTCTCCATGCATTCAAAGATGCCTTATGACGTTTCATAGAATCTTTCATATGCCATAGATTCCAAAGTGGGATGCCTATGTCCACTTGGGATGATGATGTGTCATCCAATCGCCTGTAATGAGGATGCCACCTAGTCGATGGGTCCTAGTTTGTGACATGACACCATAGGCATTTAAATAATACAAATAAATACATTAATTACATTAATTAAATCAATGTTAGGACTCTAAGGTTGAGACACCTTAATCTCAACAACTCCATTCACAATTGGGATGAGTTAGGTGAAAAACAATCTAAACTCTTTGAAGACAAGAGTGATCATTTGTCTTTGGTAGAGTAGTTAACCACTATCAAGAGATCACCCCATGAATTCATGGGAGACTTCAACTACATATTTCAAAACACTAGTTGGGATAGAATCCCTGTCTTAGTGAAACCTTCTCTAGAATATGCTTTCATGTACTTCTTGAGAGTTCTTAATAGTGATACTGATATAGTTGTTATGATTTATTCTATGGGTGGGTTCACTCTACGAAGTGAATATTACATTGCCATTAGGGTATAATTTTTTTTTATTCAAGTTGGTAAGATATCTCCTAGGCCACCAATACCTCTATTTCTAGAGCTTCTTCCTTAGAAGCCCACATTGGATCCCATTCCAATGACTTCTACCATGCTATGCAAACTTCAATTTGAGATTTAAACAATGAGCTAGTGGTAGTAAAGAGACAAACTCAAAATAGCATGCCTTATCAGCCTCAAAATTAGAACTATCAACAAAACAAGCAACCATATTTAGGGAAAAACCAATGGAATCATGCTAAACCCTTAAATAGTACAAATCCAATGGTTGACAACACTTCAAAGGCCTTGGTCCTAGTTCATAATAATCTAGCTCAATAACATGACTATTGTTACACATGTGAGCAATTTCATAATCAAAATATTTGCCAAAATAGAGATTTTGTACAAACTTCAATGGTTTAGAATGAAACCTCCACCTCAAGGTAGCAATTTGATGCACACCAAACAACTTCTAGTAGGCAGGAACACTTGCATGAGGACTCTTCATTGGTAAATTGGAATCAAGAATATTTCTATGGTGTGAATCTAGAGTTGCTAATATAGTATATCAAAATACAAGGTCAAATAGGAGAGCAATGGAGGGTGGTACATCTTCTACAATAGGCCAAACATCATCTTCCATAGTTGCTTCTCAATCACCTCAGTAAGTTTCAATTGTTGGAATAACTGGTGGGACAATAATTCTACAACTAAATCAACCTACTTATAGAGGAAAAAAAGAAATGGAGCAACATTTGATCACCCAAGCTACAAGGTTGTATCTTTCTGCTCCAAATAAATATCCTAAGGCTAGTTATCTTTCTTTCAATATAGTTGATCAGATGAAGAAGGCTAACCTGAATGTCACTATGTGGGAGACTCTATTCATTCCATCTCAAAGGAATATACTACAACAAGCTTTGGAGGAGCATATTCATCTAAAGGATGTATCAAAAAAGGAGAAAATCACTCCATCAATCAGCCTAGTGCAACCTAAAGAAGAAGGGAATAACTTTAAGGCTTTATTCCTATGTGTTTATTGAACCCTTCCATTAGAAAACCGAGTGGTCCCTTGTCTTTAAAATATTTTAAAGGTATCACTCTATGGTCTTAAGTCTTCTCGAGCCCCATAAGAAATGCGTCGACATATCCCATAGCTCCTTTAGTTCGAGGAGGCTCTTGTTTTTTCTTTTTCTCCCTTCGCAAGTCCCCAACAAAGCAACATGTGTCTAGGTCTTTTCATTTCGGAAACTAAAGCCTTCATGGGGAAATGGTGGGCCAGCTTGTTTCTTCCTTGAAACCATTAAATGTTGCCAAGTTTCATCATTTTGTTGTTTCATGGAGAGTCCTACTATTGGTGGATCTTTATTTTTCATCTCTTTCTCCCATGAGTCCTTGAAACATTGACACGTGTCGATATTTTGCAAACCCATGGGCTCTCTTTCTGCCTGCCCCACCATCCTTGTCATCTTGCAAAAATGTGGCATATGTCATCATGCTATTACAATGCAAGGCTTCTTTAGAGTGCAATTTTTATCATCGAGGACAAAGCAAGAATACATTAAGCAACAAAGGTAGTAAGTGATGACATGTGGCGGTCCATGATTGGAGCACATTACTTCTTCATAGCGTGTTCACTTTTGGGGACATTTTTAAAGGTTTATGTTGGTCTGAGGAGGCACACTGGACATTGATCTTATATCTTATGTAGATCAACATTCATATTTTAAAATTGCTAAAAAGCTTTGATCTCGGTCCTCCATCTCAAATCAAATGGCCCACTTTCAAATCTATGAATGGCTAAGCATGTCATTTCATAGGAGCACTTGCATTAATGTTCAAGCAACAATTCAGCTACCAGGATTATATTTTCTCACTGCATGGCTTATCCTTCATAGATTCCACACCATATTCAATGCAAAATTTATGCCCATACCTATTTTATGTATGGAAGAGACATTCCTTTTATTGAAAATTACATTTCATAGTGGATTTTTCATGAGTTCTCTAATCTGCACTTATATACCATTCAATGCAGAGGCATGGCATGCACATCAAGGCTATCCAGACCTATCTTCAGCATGATATTTGATGGCTAACTCCTCTGCCCTCAATCTAATTAATTTTTTGTTGACTGCTAACCTTAGTTAGGTTAGAGTTTGATCTGAGGCATTCAAGTTATACTTGCACTATAAAAGTAATGATTGTATTTATTCTAAGGATTCTTCCTCTAGTTCCTCTAGGGTTTTTCTATAGTAGACACTACATTTTTCATTCTACACCTATAAATATTGCTTGTATGCCTTATATTAATTTCTCTTCTATTTTGTATGTTTGAGTAAGGTTCACTTACCTTCATGTTTTAGTGATTTTCTTGGCCATTTCATTGATTCATGGTGCTATTTGAAGTAAAAATAAACACATTTCTATCTTGGTGTATCACCTCCCATTTCCATTTTATGCATTCCTTCTATCCCTTTTCTCTCAAGAGAACTTAGAGTAGGGTAGTGGTAGGATTTCATGTGTTGGGTTGGGCCAACATATTGCACTTGGATCATAAGAGGAAGTTGATCTTCTCTAGAGACTTGAACTAAACTTGCAAGGTCCCACACTTTAAGGTCATTTCAATTTTTTCATTAGAACATTGAGCCTATGTTCAATAGGGCACAGTTTTATGTGACAACACTCACCTCATGGGAAACCTCAACCGCATTTTCTAGTGAGGTATATAAAGGGGGAGAGTGAAAGTTGTACGTCAAAGTGTGGAAAGTGTCATTCAATCCAAGCCACAAGACCCTCATTCTATTGAGACTTGTTTGGTGAGGAGAAAAGAAGAGCCCCCCAATCTAAGGCCCTATATAGATCCACTAAACACATTTATTTTTAGAAGACTTTAAGACCATTTGTTTGTTGCTTAGTGTGGTATATTGTATAATATGATGCCCAAATATATTCACCATATATCTCCCTAAGTAGAGGTAGAGACTCTTTGGGTAAGGTTTTATGACCTCCAAGGAAAGGGAATAGGTGAGCCCTTGTACCACTGGATCCTTAGCTATCAAATATTGAAAGAGAAGTGTCTCACACTAATCTTGAGATATTAACCTTTAGATGGTGGGCCCATATTTATTATACACACTTTACTAACTTTATGATTGTTCTCATGTGTTTGGTGTGTCTTCATGTACAAAAAGCACTGAAATCCATTCAACCTTATCACCTTAAAGATCAATATTATCAAATGTGTCATTTTTCTTATTATTATTTTATTTAAAATCAATCAAAACAACCTCAATTGTCATTCACTACCTCTATCTCATTCTCAGGTGCATATACATAGTTTCCCATAAAATTATGCCTTTGTCTCATCCTAAGGTGCCTCTATTCCATAGAGTGGCACCTCTATTTCATCCTACAACACTTTTGAAATTTTTATCACAATTAACACTTATGAGAACTAATCCAAATCTTCGACCTTTGCAGACCTAAACCAGACCTAAAAGACCCATCTTAGACCATCATTTTAGCTAAAACATCAAACATTTTCAACCTTTTCAACAAAAAACCCTACATTCCTTCACCTCATCATCTTCATCAATTTTCTTAGATCAAACATCATCATCATCTTTAGACCTTAGACCAAACAACAAACATCCATTCCCTATCATCATTGATCTATCTCATATTCAAATCCAAATCTATATCTATACCCAAAGCAAAATCAGATTTTCTAAGAGTTAAATCTACATCTTCATCTCTTTTATCCACTAGCTTGTATATTTCTTGAGAACTTATGTATCTTAAGTAGTTTATTAAGCTATCCCTTGTCATTTTGGTTACCCTAGCTTGGGATTTTGGCCATCCCAAGTTAGTTTCCAAAATCCTCATCCCATCTTGCTTAGGAACTTGTGAATGTTAGAATTGTGAATAAACACGAGATGTAAGATCAAACAATGAACAAAAACACCTTCCATGCAAGAGAGATGCAAATGATAATCCACTATATCATCAACAAGAAAAATTTATAGAATTAACCTCAAAACTTCAAGGAGATCTTTTATTCAAATAATGCAATGAGGGTTGAGTACTTTATAAGAGAAACCTTAAATGATAAATGAATTAGATCATGACAAGTGTCAACATCCTATATTATGAGACATAATTCTCTAATAATAGCTCACTTCAATTAACATAAAAATGCACTCCTAAGTTTAGCCTAAGTACATAAAATGAATTAGGCTAATAATCAATTAAATACTAATTAGTTATTTCGCTAATGTGTGATTACTCTAGAACCTCCATTAAGATGAACTTAGGAAGTAGCTAAAAACCCTAAAAAAGTGAATACATAAAAAGAAAAGAATGCATGATGGGTCCTAACAAACAAGGCTTGATGAGGTACCCATGTATAAACAATCTAATATCTCACAATTGGATTAAAAAGGAGAAAACCTCATGGAAAAAATTCCTCTCCAAAAGAGAGAAAGGATAATGAAGGACTAAGAATCCTCCAAAACAATGTCCCAAAAAATAATAACATAAAGAACATCACACAAGCATGAAGAATTTGTAAACAATTATCAAATAATGGATGTTATAGTGCTATGAAGAATCTCCTCTAAAATATATGATGTTCAAGATCACGAATACAAAAATCTACATAAGTTCCCCCAACGACACTAATTGAATCATATAGAAAATAAACGCAAACATATAGAACTCAAAGATACAAATGGCACAAGTACAAAAAGTTTGAATAATACTAATCAAGTGATAATATAAGGTCACATCCAAAATTAGGAATGCAAGAGCGTCCATATGGTAAATGCTCCATCTCACTGAAATACATGGGTAACTAGCCACTACATCCACCTAGTACATAGGAACGAGAACTAGATACATAGATCACTCCAAAAATAAAACCAAGGAAGCATTAGAACCAATAATAGAAACCCCCCCCCCCTCCATAATTCAGAAAGGGAGAGCTAAGATAGGTATACAAAAACTATGTGTCACCAAGAAGTGCATGTAGGAGAATAAAAAACATCTAAATATAGCAACTAAAATTACTTGCAAATAAAAAGAGTGTGCAAACAAGGCACACATGCATGAGGAAAGAATCATATGGATTTTATGCTATTTGGAAGGAATTCTCACTTGAAAAAGGTGTGATGGAAAAACAAACGCACTCACAACCCATCTATGACACTTTATAACTTAGTGCGAGCACAAAAGGCATAATAAGATATGTGAAATCCCCAAAAAGTGTATACCAAAATCATATTTTATCATAGTGTGTCTACAAAATATAAACTACATATAAAAGATATTTATAATACCCAAATATGAAAAATTTTGGAAATACACATAGAAAAACTAAAAACATGTCATCCCATACAAACAAAAAGTTTCCAAGAGCTAAAACGTCAAAGTAATTCACCAAAATGTGAAAACACAAAAAGCTAAATAAAATATACCTCGAGAAAATCTAGAAAAAATGTGGATGGCTATGAAGATCCTTGAAAGACCATCCTAACACCATTGGAATTCTGAAAAATGGAGAAATGGGTCAAAATTTGTGAGCTTAAGAGTGAAAATAGCACATCAAACTTCAACATGTCATAAAATGCACCAGCAACAAAAAATGGAAAAAGGACCACATCACTAGAAAGTTCACAGGAAACCAAGTTTTCAATGACATCTTGTTCACCCAATTTTGATAACCAAGCAAAAATTTATACCAATTTTCCCAATTCTTCTTATTTTGCAAAAAATCTTAAAAAAAATAGCTCGTTAGGGGTTGGACATTGGTCACCCATATGACCTTGGGGCTGCTAGTTTTTTTGTTTTTAAATTTTAAAAAAAAAATCAAAAAGGTAATGAATATTTTAGATTTGCTCTTGTAACCCTAATTGAGAAAAAACTCAAAAATTGAGAAGGGGTTTGTTGAATCCTCACTCTAATACCATGTTAGAATTGTGAATGGACATGAGATGGAGGATCAAACAATGAATAAAATGCCTTCCACACAAGAGAGATGCAAACAATAATTTACTATATCAACAACAAGAAAATGTATAGAATGAACCTCAAGACTTCAAGGAGATCTTTTATTCAAGTAATACAATGAGGTTTGAGTGCTCTATAGGAGCAACCGTAAATGATAAAGGGATTAGATCATGACAAATATCAACATCCTATGTCATGAGATAAAATGATTTAATAATAGCTCATTTCAGTTAACATAAAAAAGTACTCCTAAGTTTAGTTTAAGTGCATGAAAAGAATTAGACTAATAATCAATTAAATTTTAATTAATTATTAACTAATGCATGATTAATCTAACATTCAACACTAAGTAAGAAAATAATCCCTATTTATTAAGGATCTAGATTTACTTGCAAAAACTTTGGTCTTGTATCCCTTCTCACCTCTTTGTTTTCCATAGAATTACCAAGTTGTATCCATCCTCACCTCTTGGTTTTCCATAGTGTTTCCAAGTTGAAACCAACATCATCCTTTCAATCCAACTATTCAACTCCACAACTTCATATCTAGGGTTTACCCTTCATCTCCTTCTCCCATCATCATTAATCACTTTTGTATAACCCCATCATTCCCAGGTCTATTTATTGTATGCCTATCACAAGGTCACAATATAAGAAACAACTCATATCCTCAAAGGAATTCCCAACTTCAACATTTGATAATGTATTCTTTGAGGAAGTGGTATGTCAACTACCTTTAGTGAACACATTCCCATTTTCATCCCAAATCATTCATAAGGAAGATCGAGATTCAACCACGTTAGAGGACTTTTCCTAAGACATCAAAGCAATGGAATTAATACACGATTATCTTATGAAACATCCCAATCATTACATCCTTATACTATCTAAGAAAGGTGTCAAAAAACCCCATGACTTTGATGTCTCTCAAATCATACAACAAGATCCTTCCACACCCCCAACTTCTAATACTCATGATCCCACATATTTTCCATCTTCTAATCCTCATATTACCTCTCAAACCACCAATCCCATACCCACAACACACTTATGTATCAAAAAACCATAAAAACCCCAAACCATTGCAACCTAAATCCCACAACCTCAAGTTTTCATCCCTTCTCCCTGTATTTCAACATTGGTCCCATTGAACATAACACATACCCTCCAAAATTCAAACACAATCTCATCCACTCATCAAAACCTAAAAACATAATACACACAACTTCCAACCTCCAATTATCCACAAAAAACCACCTAATATTACAAGTTCTTTGGCATAACATGTTTAGTAAATAAAAGATACACTCAAGGTACTTCAATTAGGACATCAAAAGAAAAGTTACAACTTCCAAGAGCTATTGCCTTACCCTTTCAATAAGTCCATCACCATGATCCCCTTTCCTCAAAACTTTGAATACCTAAATTTGATAAATATAAAGGAAAGGGATATCTAGGGAACACCTCAAGAAATTTTACATATCATGCCAAGAAGTGTCATATCTTCTAAGAATATTCCCTAGAATCTTAGGTGGACAATCCCTTGATTAGTTTACCCACCTTCCTTATAGAACTATCACCACCTTTTCTAAACTATCCACATAATTTATCACATTTTTTTTCCTACAAAATTCGAGCATGACAATGGTGGATCCTCATAAGAAGATTACCATCAAAGACTATGATGATGTCAAGCATGATTCTAGATGTGCCATAAAGTTACCCATCTAGGTTGGACCAATCACTCAGATAAAATAAATGTAAAATTTATACAACATAATTCTTGGTCATCCATGGATCCATGCCATGCAAGTCATCCCATCCACATACCACCAATGTATTGAGTTCCCCCCAAAACAAAGTTGAAGTGACTATATTTACTAATCAAAAACCCTTTCAATTTTATAATTTTTTGGAAAGCAATTATGGCCCTTCACAACATTGTCCAACCAATAATGAAGCATCTTCTTCCTTATACATTTATCCTTCCTCACTAACCACCTCCTCCACTTCTCACACTATCCTAGAAATCAAGGCTAAACTCAAAGACATTGGATGTAGAGAGTATGAGTTATATTCATCTTTTCATAAAGGATAACTCCAACTATCTCCTAAAACTTATGCTCAATCTAAGCCATTGATACCATCTTTTTAAAACTATAATATGAAGTACGCCCACTCCCTTCCAATGTGGGGTTATAATAGACAAAGAAACCATTGAAGATGATATCTCATCCTAGTTATATAAAGATGAAGAAAATAGAGAACAAAATTCTAATCTTGATTCACTTACAAATATTTATCCTAAAGGCTTCCACAAATTCAAAGGCATGGGATACAAAGGGAAAGGTCTTGGAAAAGAATAACATGGAATAACATAACTGTCAAAGACAATACACAATGCTAAGCATTGATGGTTAGGGTATGAACCACCTAATAATGTGCCTACTAAGCCTAATTGTAATCCCACTAACGTAGTGCAAGCATCCTTTGATATTAACAACACTGATAAAAATACCCATGAAGACTATGTCAAATGTATCATTGACCTATTCCAAGTTTCACATATCTTCACCATCTCATCCAACCCCTTCACTTCTACTTGCCTCCTAGACTTGGATAAACAAGTGTCACCTATTACTAATAAATCTAAAAACAACAAATCTATCGTTGAATATACAATATTCCAAAACCCTTTACCAATCATAGATCAAAAATTGAGTCCAAAAAAAAAGATACTTTCTTTAGTAAAAATCTCAATCAAATTCTATTGGACTATTAAAAGGACAAATTCAAAGATACAATCAAGCAAAAGCATAATCAATCAATCTCTAAAAAGTCTCCACTCTCTAAAATAATTGGGGAATTTTGCAAAAGTTCTACAAGAACTACATGAAGATGCAAACCCTCATCTCCCATAATACCTCCAATTTACCCAACTTATTCTATTCACCAACCTCCATGAATCCATCCTCTTGATTCATCCCATTTTTTGGTATATAATATTGATGGACCTTTGATGGAAACCTCTTGAATTGCTTTGATATGGAGGATGACCAAGCTTCTTTATGTGAGACACATGAAGGCCTTAGTAGTGTGCATATTAATGGTTCTACCTTAGTTCACTCCTTTTGTAGGATAAGATACTATTCCTCTTTATGGGAACAACATCCACATCAATCCATCAAGTAATATCAACCATGTCCATAAATTTCTGCTTTGATTATAATATCATTACATCCCAATTGTATAAAAACTCAAAAAAATAAAAAATAAAATCAAGATCCAAAATATCAAAAAATAAATAAATAATGCAAAACAGTAAAGATAAAAATAATGGTCAAAACCACTTTGGTGGCACCTTGGGAAACTACCATGGTGAAAACCTATATATATGCACCATGTGTAGTAGTCTATTTTCCACCATCTCTTAGGATGTCATGTCCCATACCACATTATTCCTATCTTCCCAACTCATAATAAAATAATTCATATCTACCTATTTACAAGAAACTTGCAATGGCTTGTATTTTCTATTTATTAATATTGCTTTCCATCTCATCACCCACCTTTCTTCGTTCTTCCCCTACATTAATACAAAATCTACACCTAAATTATGTCAAGGATATGACGTTGTATATACTTAGTCTTCAATGTAATTGGCCTTCAAGCCTCATGAATTTTCTTCTATCTCCACACATCATTTCTTCCCATAATAAATGATTCATCTCATAATAATAAACACATAAATACACTACCTCATACTATCCCATCCCATATCATCTCCAACACCATCCATATTAACCTTTTGGCAATCCTTAGACTTCTATTTGAACAAAACCAACCACTGCATACAGGCACCACTATTATCACGAAATCACACATGAGCCTAGTTGATGAAAATTAAACAATCATTATATCCCTTTTCCCATCATCTATGTCTATCTAATCATCCATGACCATAAGGATGCCTTGATACTAAGTCTTGCATAATCCTAATCATCACATTACCCTATTTTCGGTGAGAGATATGTTCATTTCCTGACATATTTATTAGTGAACATTTTGTTTTGATTTATATTTTGACCCATGACTACACCTGCTTAAGGCCACCTAGATATTTCTATATCTTGGTGTGTTTTTACTAGTGTATAGTGGGGCATTGTCTTTTTATTTTCTATCATTTTTGTGGGACATTCTTGTAATATTTTTTTAATATGTAGCTAGTTGTCTTGTGTGTGTTGACATGAATTATAGCATGGACATTCATCCTTTGCATACTAGGTCATTTTATACCTTTTGTGCACTAAAACTATCATGCTTTAAGTTTATTTTCATCACATATTCCACAAGTTTTTGTGGTGTCTAGTATAAACAAGGATAACCCTTTTGTTTGAGTGTCAATTCCATGCAAAGGTTCCCTTGTCACCCTAGTTCCTCATAACTTGGTGCATAGTTTCCTTTGCTACATTAAATTTTAGGATTTCTCTCCACATACCAACATAACCCATCTCCCCTTTCATACATCCCATTCCATCCAATTCATTTTTTGTTTCATATGCTTCTCAATCAATCCTTCTCCCCCATATTTCCTTTCCATTTTGAGAGCACACTTGTGTTCTCTTAACTCACTTATCCTCTTGAGGGGGCATCCCACTACCACATTTTCATCCCTCCAGTGATTGAGGTATTATTCCATTAGTCCTTATCCCTTCTTATCCACCATACTTTATTCTTCTTTGATATAACACCACTACTTATAGTTGTGGCATCACATCAAAGAGGGGTAAAATATAAACACCTAAAATCTGACCTTACCCAACCACACCTAATATTACACTACCCTAAAGTAGTAATTAAATAAATTTTTATTATTTATTTAATTAATTCCATAATTTCCCCCATCTTATCTTAACCTTTAGTTAAATAAATATTTATTATTTATTTTTTAATTTTCACCTTTATCCTTGTCCATTTAATCCTAGTCCTTAAACTTGTTCACGTGGATCACAATCTCAAATTTCCATCATATGAGAAGTTTCCCTTTCACATGTCTAACTAAGACCTTATCTAGATTCATTGAACCTAGACACCTTCCCAAAAGTCAAACCAACTTTCCATCTTATCCATGTTCATTTCATATCACACCTCTTAATCTCAACCATTCACATAAAGATGTTGCCCTAATGCTAATCCTAAGTTTAGATCTTATCCCTCATGTGACACTTGTCACATGACTACATATTTGAGTCTAACTCTAATCCTTATTCAATCTTAGACACCCATCATCAATCTATCCTAACCCTTGATTTTGTCTCTTGAGAACTTGATAACTAGAGGCCCTCATCCTTCATCATCAATCAAGTCTATTATTGTTAACCTTGTGATGTTGTTTTTCCATCTCATTGTTGTAACCATACCAAGCTTATGTTGGTTTAGTGAGAAATCTATATCTTATCATAATCTAGAGAAAATCAAATAGAACTAGGGTGCATTCTATTTGCACTTAATCTAGGAGGATGAAGATTATTTGAGGTATACATTTGATTATTTGCATTATCCAATGTTGTTTGCTTCACTCATTTTTCCACGTCTTTAGTATCCTTTCTAATTTTTTAATTAGGAAATATTGCTAAATAGGTCATGTTTTTAATTGAGTTCAACCTAAATTTTGTTTCTTAGAACTCCATTAAAGGAAAAGTTATAGTTGACCATTTTGTTGACACTCCATATCTATATGCTCTTGCTAATTATGATTCTTTCTCAAATAGTCCCATTATTTTTTTATTTTTTTGATGGCTCAATATGTTGCACTAGATCTAGAGTTGATTTCAACTTGGTCTCTCCTTCAAGAAACTTGGTTCGACTTTATTTTCACTTAAAATTATAATTCACTAATAAAATTATTGAGCACAAGGCTCTCATTGTGAGATTATGTGTGACACTATCTCCAAGTATAAATTTTATTTGCATCTATGAAGATTATATTAGTTAATTATATGTTAGATCACAAGTACTTATTAGGAAAAATAAGACCAGCTATCTTGGTACTATGATTTCACCTTATCTCTTCTTGACAATTTTTTTCTTTCCCAATGGAAACCAACCCATGTAAGGATAATTTTCATGTGAGTGCAATGGATATAGCTACCTCCCTCATATCTCTTGGTAATTTAATATAGGATTTTCAATTCATCATTCGTATATTATCTACCACTACTATTTCATATGGGTCGTTATCTTATGAATTTATTTCATATTTGTCATTGATCCAGGTGAATGGTATACTTCAACATAGACTGATCTAAAACATGAAATATTCCCTCAAAATAATTCTAAAATTGTAAAGATTTACATTCACAATAATATTGCATGTTACAATATTATCTCATATGTTCTCTATTGGTGAGGCTACAATAGCATTTTATTCATTGTTTGATAAAGTTTGAAATCCAATTTTCCCTCCAAGAGGTTGATTCAAGTGCTTGTGGAGGTCATTTTAGTGGCAAGAAATTGGTACAAAACTATTTTACATGGGGCATTATTGGTAGAAAATACAACATGATTCCTTTGATTTTGTCAAGAAATTCCCCTATTGTTAACAACATAGTCACCTTATTTGTGCTCCTACATAGGAATTGGAAAATATTGCATGGTTTCATGGCCTTTTTCTATTTGGGGTTGAACCTAATTAGAACGATAAAAATATCACAAGACAACACATAATATACTATAAATCTCCTTCCACATTTATCAATCAATATTTGTGTACATACCATTATAATGTAAAAGTTAATATAAAATGTGTCCACCACTATAGAAAAATGTGGTTTCTCTCTATTTATATATGTATATATACATATGATATTCACATACATATACATATATATGTATATATGTATATATATGTATGCATATATGTATGTATATACATATATAAATGTAGTATGATATATATATATATGTGTGTGTGTGTGTATGCATGTATGTATGTATATCTATGTGTATACAATACATGCATGCACACACACATGTGTGTGTGTGTATGCATGTATGTATGTATATGTATGTGTATACAATACATGCATGCACACACACACACACACACACATACATATCATGCTACCCCATGGGTCCTATACACCTCTATTCCTAGTGGCTCATCTACTTAAGGGGGTGGCGAGGATAGCTTCCATAATAATATAATTATTCTTGAGTATGTGTAGGAATTTTTATTAGTTTCATATGCCTCATAGTAGCCCTCTAAAATTGGCTACCTCTATAGTTAGGTGAAGCTCACTCTACTAAAAGTCTTGATTTAGCACATAAGCTCATGCATGCATGGATTATTGAGATATGTAGGTTCCTCCAAATGAGACCTTATATTTTTAAGTGCCTTTACCATAGGTTCATTTGATCAACCTTGTAGAATATATCTCCCTACAAGTTGGTTGCATCTACATATGCTATGTGTGATGTTTCCACTACTTGGTTTCACTCTACAGTGAGAGATAATATTTCCTTAGTAGCTCAATCAACTCTCCACTCCTCATACACCACTTTGAGCTAGGTGATAGGACAAAAAATATATGTCACCCAACCATTAGCTATGGGTGGTAGCTAGCTCACAAGCCATTGTCTAGTCACACTATGGGGACAATCTCTACCAATGCTTGACCTGAATTGTTGATCCACACACATACTCACACTATAAAGAGGAAAACAAGTTTTTATTGCATAATTATTAAATTTATTATTATGATGACATGCATACTCTTTCAAAAGTGACATCTCACATTTAGAATATTATGATGCCACGTGTACTCTTTCAAACACATCACATATTTATATCCACCACTCCAATTCCTAACTTCCTTATCATTCCCACCACAAGTTCTAAGGAAATTAACTCATGCAATTAGCCCTTAGGAGGAAAAAGGTATAATTTACAAATGGACTTCACTTATATGAAGAAACCATATTTTCCAAAAATAATGAAAACCAAAAAGTATTAATTTAATTTATTTGTAAATCATTCAATGTCTAGGTTCCACTATTGATGATCTTTCATTTTTTTTTCAAAATTAATGCTCTAGATCAAAATTTCAAAGATACCCTTTGATTTAATTTCTAAGGGGATTACAATTTTCAAGTTGCATAAAATTTATAATAGCTTTTCAAGGGCTTGAGAGTAAATCTATATTTTTAGAAAAAATAAAAAACTCCTAGTTAAAATTCTAACTACATCTTTTTATTCTAAATCTATCCAACATAACAAATATACATTCATATATTTTTTAGAGAAATTATGCCATAATCTTTGGGCATTTGAATTTTCCTAAAATTATATCCTACAACAAAATAAAATCTACAATTCTTGAAATTTTAAAATGCATTTTTTTTAATCTCTCAACTATATTCAAACATAAATAAATAAAAAATCCATATGCATTACTAAATGAAATGAGAGCAAGGACATACAAATATTCTAACAAATAAACCTAATTAATTATCATGTACATTAATAAAAACATATAAATATTTCCCAAATCCTATGAAAAAACATAAGTAATACCTTTACTTTCATCATGAATGTAAGGTTTAGATAGTTATAAATATTTCCCACACCAAGAAGCAATTAACAATCAATCCAAGCTTCCTCCAAGCAAGCTAGGGTTTCACAATATGCTTCTCTTTCTATTTTAATTTGCTCTAATTTTCACCTGCATAATAAAAAATGAAAATCATTTTTTATAGAGAACCAAGGACTTAAAACCAAAAGCTACGTTTATCCTTTACCCATTCAAAGTAGATCTTAAAAGAGATATTTTACAATGAAAGGATAATCTTTACTCAAAGATTGTTTTAACTTGCTTGATAAAGAGAATTTATATTTTGAAGTAAACCAAACCTATTTGTAAGACATATAGTATAAAAACCTTTATTTTTTCATAACTAAAGTAAAGATGATATTTTTTAACACTTTAAATTGTTTATTTTATACTCTAAATATCCTTAATAATTCATTTGCCTCTTACCATTTCACAAGGTTATTTAAAAAAATCACACCTATCATATACAAAATAACTTGCACTAGGGAATAATATGATAAGAAATATGCTACAAATGTTTGATAATAATTAAGAATAACAAGCCACTTCAAGGAGGAAAACCTCCAAATATCTCCAATGAGAATACAATTCACAATTTGATGATAAAATAAGACTCACAACCTCCTATATATAACTTATTTATGCCTATAATATCACCTAAGTTGACTTAGATAGCCCTATATAAGCCTTAGGTCAACCTAATTAACTAAATAATAATATAATAATGATAATATGACTTAATTAAGAGTTAAGATAGCCATAATTTGAATATTAATAACCCTATGTACACTAATATTAAGGGTGTAGCATGCCCCCCTCTTCAGAGAATCATTTTCCTCAATGCTAATCAAGTTTGGATGTTTCTAAATGAACTCCTCATCCTCCCATGTGGCATCCTCAACTAGTAAGTTCTTCTATTAGATGAGATACTCAGTGAGTGTTCTATTCCTCAACTTCTTTGTGTGTATTTGAAGAATGAAATTTGGTTCCAATATGATTCTTCCTTCTTCATCAATCTCTAGTAATATTGTCTGAGTAGGGATATTATGCCTAATTAGCTTCTTCAAACAAGAAACATGAAAAACTGGATGTATCTTTGTTATTGGTGGCAATTCCAAGTTGTAGGTGACACTACCAATATTTTGCATGATTTGGTATGGGCCATAATATTTCAGAGATATTTACTAGTAAGGTTGTGATCTCAAGAATACCTAATCCCCAACTTCAAAACTTCTTTCACTGCAATATTGGTCCACTTGTTGATGTTATCTCCTAAAGTTACACCCTAGTTAAGCTCTAAAACTTAACACTTTGGAGGAACATGGGATCATTTCAAGGTTGTGGGTCACCTGAAGTTAGAAATGAACCTCCGAATAGGCCGGATTCCTAGCTGGTAATACCTTCTACACTACTGATTTTGTAAGGAAAAGGAGAAGGATAACATAAAAACTAAAACTGGAAAAGACATGTGAAGTGATACATCAGATTGAAAATGAGATAATAAAACTCGAAAAAACTAACACTTGGTTTTAACTTATAAGAAACAAGTATGCACAATTCTCTTCTATATGTTTTTGCATAAGTATTTCATTTTAAAGGTATGAATGCAGAAAATTACACAAGGGAAGGTATACTTCACAATGAGCAAGTAAAAGCATAAGATACTCAATTAATGACCTACATAAACATATTATTTGCATAAAGGTAAAACATGAGACAATAACCGGGAGGGAATGATGACACTTCCACTAATGGCTTCATCAAATCACTTCATATACACTGAACTACAAAGAGACAAAAGGCAAGTATTCATTACCAATAGAATCCAAGGGAAAAATATGTATTCAGTACCTCCAGAGTTACAAAAATGGCCAAACACTGCATATGGACTGTGAAAATCACCAATACATGAATAAGCCTAATCTCAACTACCTAACAAATGAGCTACCAATGTGGCTAAGTAACCAAGCTCCACAAAAATAGGTTCTAGAAACCTCATTTTTGTAACCCCCAAAAATCCAAAAATCTAGGACCTAAATCCTCTCCATAAGAACTCCACCCTGTTGAAAAATTCAAGCAAGACCATGTCAAATATGAAAACAAACTCAAAAATAGCTCCCAAAACCCTCCAAATCTCATAAAAGCTCAAAACAGTTCCCATTTCTTTGGCACATGTTTGCCAACTGATTCCAACCTCCCCATATTCTCTCAAAAGTCATAAATCCACATACCCCTTCCATGCATACGTTGAAAGATTCAAACACCTTGTTTTTGCATTGAAACAATATCCACTCCTAAGTGATTTATAAGTTAATCACTCAAGGTAAATATTTTAAATTTCCAAAAGAATGCAAGATACAAAGTATGATAAAAATACAAGAAAAGAAAGAAAAAGTCTTAAAGACTTATTACAAGGTATGTGTAACTCACTAGCCTAAGGTATAAGAATAAAACATAACCCACGGCTCTAATTACTTATACATTGCATTTTTTTAAATAATGGCTAAAATACCATTCCATCGGCATTCAATATAGGGTTAAGAAACCCTAAATGAAACAGAAGCAAAAATTGAAGCATCTTTCATTTGTTACTTAGAAGCTTCGGGAAGAAGCCGCGTCGCGCCGCCAATGACTTTGATTATATAAATTTCTTCGGCCTTTCATGGCAGACTGTGGGGATTATAGAGGGATTTCATTCTTGTTTTCAATAGAGGATGACTTCCAGGCTCAAGAAAGCATTTTAAGAAGAATTTCTCTTGTTTTTCTCACTCATAACCTATAGATAAAATGCTCAAAAAAAATGAGCCACCATTTGCAGAAAGAAGTAAGTGTACTGTCATTCCTTTCCTCCCATTATTTGCAGAAAATATGCTTGAAACTGGGCTCTATTTCTGATGAAAATATCATTTCTCTGTATTTTCCCTAATCCCCTAGCCGCCAAATGGAGAAAACCTCTGTGTTGCCATCACTAGGGTTTTTACCATGCTTTCTCAGAGATTTTTTGTATTTTGTTGAGAGATTCATGCATTAATGAATAAAAATAAAGAATGTGCCTGCGGCCATTCATTCCCTGCTGATTTCCTCCCTGGGTAACCTTGTTAGTTTTTTTTCTTTTTAAGACCACTTCTGTTGACACCTTCAACAAAATGAAGAAAAGGTAAACCCAATGAAAGTGCTTTCAGCCTATATTTCTTCCATCTACCCACGAGGTTTCCTGTATATTTCTCATATTTCATGTAGATCCAGACATCTATGCACATGAATAATGGATTCTGGGTCGCGGCCATACTGGGTAACACTCAGTATGTATTTCTCTTTATTTGCTAATCTCGGCCATGTTCACTGTTGTATCTATATTATGTTCTAAAGTTGAGCTTTTTCCATCTTTTTGAGTTTCACTATCTCGTTTTCCTTAATTATATTGACAGGATCACATTCATTTTTCACTTATTCCTCATTGTTATATTTAATACCATGGTCCACTGGTAAAGTGTACAACCTTTGCTCCCGACTCTGTGCTCCCTTTATTGGCTCTGGCTGTTAATATTAGAACTCATGGATCCTAGCACCTCCAGCTCTGAATTTTCCTCCTTTTTCCCTCCTGAGGGTTTGTATTCCATGAGATAATATCTATTTCGGGCATTCTATTAAACATTCCTCATGCCTTGTCTATGCTTTTCGCATTTTGCATACATGTCCATCAGAGCATTTCCAGGTTGATACTTGCAGCCATTTATCTGAAATTATGTCATTTTACATGTTTACTGCCATAGTGACTGTGCTTGTTGAATTTGGTATAGAGGATCAAGGCATGGTATATCATTCTGAGCTAATGGACTTTTCTCCTTATTACTGTCATGAAATATTGGCACTAGGATCACTATCCTTGATCATTCCAATGCAACCATGTATGACCTAAAGGACTATTTTGTGCATACTCTTTGATAATTGCTTTTCCTTGCTTGATGACTGTCAGTGATGCCTAGTGATCTTGGACCCTATCCCTCTTAACTTCTAGCATTATCATTGTAAAGGAAATCCTGTGATAATCCTTACCCTCCTCGTATAGCTACTACTTCCTCCTAAGGCTTTGGCATACTTGATCACTATATTGCTATGATTTTATTAGTTTACCTTTGAGGTACTACTGTCGCTAGCTTTTGAGGTTGTCACTGCCAGAAGCAATCAGAATCATCAATGTCACATACTTGTCAGTGAATATTGTCTATTACATGCATGGAACCAACCTGCCTGTCCTTTGATGTTTGATCTCACTGTCCCTTGCTATGATGCCTTCATAATAGTGAAACATCATTATCCTCTATTTCTTGATAAGAAATTAGTCATTACTTGTTATGGCAATATGGTTCCACAGGGTGTCATTGAGTGCCAAGCAATTAATTATGCTTCTCATACTTATAGACCATGAACATTCCTTGGACCCCCTTGTCAACTGCATCTAAGGATTGTAAATTGTTTATGCTCCTTCCAGATTTGAGGATGGTCCATTTCCACTGTACTTAAATGAACCTTATTGTTATTGTCTCATGACACTGCATTACTGACTGGGCTATCATCCTTCTTATCAATATGCAGCGATATACACTTGATTGTAAACCACCACAAAGTAGCACGTTGGGCTCAACCCTTGTGGGAGCCACATTTATCCCCACATGCTATAATCAAAGAAAAACGAAGACATGACTACACCTATATCTTCACAAGGAACAAACATGTTAGAAATAAATGCCTATGTTGCATTAATGATGACTTTGTTGTTTTCTAGAACACCTAAAATGTACATGCAATTCTCCTAATGTAGATTATGATTGGTATATATATGAAAAGGGATGAACGTGCATGTGATGAATGCAATCAACCATTACCTAGAGAATTGATCTAACCTATTTTCTCATTTCTTACAAGGAACGGGAGCGACTGACCAGGAAGATTTAGGACAACCTACAGCAGACCAGAACAGACCAGTCATTCAGGCAATGACCGGTTACCCTCATCTTATTCTCCTTCATTTATTTCCTTTTATTATTCATGTATATGCTTTTTTTTAATGTGTATTAAATAAACAAAAGTGAATCTCACGGCTTGTGTGAGATAATGAATATTTTCACATTCAATAAGATTTTTTTTCATCAAAAGATTGTAAAAATCTTTTATGTTTCATTCATTTGTATGAATAAAATAACTTTATTTTTCCTGAAATCTTGTAATGCTATAAAGTTGTTTCATTTGCATAATTGAATGTAGCATATAAGGTTTTAACAAAAAATGTACCATTTATCTTGAAACATAGATGGCTCTTCTTGATTGATCCTGTAGGTGAAAATCTGGTAACATTTTGGCAACATCTGCTGGATGTTTGCCTGCTAAACATCAAAGACCAATGACCTAGAATCTTCCATTGGGCATGGAGTCATTAGGAAACTCAGAAACAGGCCAAGAGTGATATTGCACATGGTTATAGCTCACTTTTAATTCAGTAGAACAGATCAAAATACTTTGAAACTTATTGAAAATAGGAAAACTACGGAAAAGAACCTATCTAACTGTGCTGGAAAAACACTTAGGGAAATGGAAAAGCAGCTAAACTAAAATGCAACAGCACTTATTATAAACATAAAAAACTATCCTAAGATGTACAAATGCAAATTATACCTCAAAACAACATTTGAGGTGAATCCCATTAACAGGATTGGTAAAACTTCACCATCCATTGTTGACAGTTCAAAAGCATTATGCTCCTTGCACTCAGAAATAACATAAGGTCCAGTCCAGAAGTTATCAAACTTTGAATGCTTACTTGGCCTAGTCTTCAGTACATCCCACTTGAGAACAACATCGCCCTCTCTGAAAATTTTGGGTGTAGCTCTCTTGTCAAAGACCCTCTTTGTTTGGAGCTGATGATACTCCATAGATTTCATTGCTTTGTCCCTAACTTCTTCAAGCTCCATAAGTTGAGCATATCTCACTATCAAAGGCTCGTTATCTTCAAACATCTCTAACTGGTGTATTATGTCAAGAGCTGGAAGCTCCACATATAGAGGCAATCTTGCCTCTTTACCATAAACTAGCATATATGGTCAATTACCAATGGACCTTTTAGGGGTCACCCTATCTACCCAAAGTGCATATTTCAAATTTGTGTGCCAGGTCCTTTGATTATCCTCCAGTGTTCTTTAGATAATTCTGATAAGATTCTTATTTGTACATTCAACCAAACCATTACCCTGAGGGTAATAATTTGAAGATGTATTCAAATGAATACCATGTTTGACAGCCCAATCTGTAACTCTCAATCCCACAAATTCTAGGGCGTTATCAGATATAATAGAATCAGGAACCCCAAACGTGGTTATTATGTGATCATAGAAGTTCAATACAGAAGATTCATTAGCTTCTTTCAAATCTACTGCTTTCATCCACCTTGTAAAGTAGTTTGTGGCGGTAAGTATCCACCTGTGACCAACACTGGAAGGTGGATTTATGGGTCCAATAAAGTCAATGCCCCATCTTACAAAGGGTTGTTCAACTTGAATCAGCTACAGAGGCATGGCTGGTAGTTTTTCTTTCCCTGCAAACAAAGAACATTTAATACACCTCCTCACCTAAGCATGAGCATCTTTGAATAAGTTGGGCCAGTAATAGCCAGCTCTCATTATTTTCCAAGCATTCGTCCTAGGAGCAAAATGACCTCCTACAGCTCCATCATGAAACTCATGAAGCACTATTTTTGTTTGATCAGTATTGACACATCTCAACAGTACACCATTAAGATCCTTTCTAAAAAGAATATTGTCCACCAGCACATATGGAATGGACTATAATTTGAAGTATCTTCATTTAGCTCTATCTAAACCTGGTGGAAACTCACCAGTTTGTAAAAAATGGGTCATGTCTTGAACCCAACCTACACCTAGCACAGGTGTATCATTATGAACATTCAAAATTTCATCAGTATTAGCTAAAACAACATTTGTCCCTGATTCCTTTTCATTGCTAGACCCTGCAGCAAGTTGCTCACAAAGTCCTTTCCCTCTAACAAGTTTTGTGATTTTGACGTCAACGTCAAACTCCATAACCTTTGTGATCCAACCTACCCTTTTCTCACTCAGATCCTTACTTAACGAAAATTCTTTCACACTAGGGTGGGCAACTAAAAGATGAATCTTACTATTTGAAACTAAAGGCTTGAATTTCTTCAAACTTCTAATCATAGCAAGAACATGTTTTTACACAAAAGAGTACCTATGTTCATAATCAGCAAGACCTTGACTGAAAAAGGCTATTGGTTGCTCTAAATTATCATTATTTTTCTGAACTAGCATAGCAGAAATAGAACTAATGCTACCAAAAGCATATAGAGTAAAATCTTTAGAAAAAATTGGATTTACCAGCGTTGGGGCTGATGCTAAAGCTTCCTTGATTGCTTCAAAGTTGTTCTTGGCTTCTTTGGTCCAACTGAAAATTTCATTTTTCTTAAGCATGGCAGTTAAAGGTTGCAGCAAATTTGCAACATTAGGAATAAACCTCCTTAAAAAATTAATTTTGCCTAAAAATATTTGTAAACCTTTCTTGTGATTGGGCAATGGCAGCTCAAGTATGACTTGGACCCTCTCAGGATCAATAGTAACTCCCTATTTTGACACTATGTGTCCCAGCAGCTTACCTTCATGAATTGCAAAGATACTCTTCTTTGGATTTAGGGATATTCCTAACTCCCTACATTTCTCAAAAACCTATTTTAGATGTGACAGATGTTCCTCAGCATTCTTTGAGAATACTGTAACATCATCCAGATATATCAGCACAATTTTGTTGATTAGATTTTGAAATGCCATATCCATGGCTCGATGAAACATGGCACCAGCATTAGATAAGCCAAAAGGCATTCTTTTGTAAGCCATAGTGCCCCACTTTGTTTTAAATGCAATTTTGAACTAATCCTCTTCCTTGACCAGCACCTGGTTGTAACCAGAATAGCCATCCAACAAAGAGAACCTTTCGGAACCAACAACCACTTGCAGAATCTGCTCCATCGAGGGCAAAGGGTAATGATCTTTTAGAGATGATCTGTTAAGATCCCTAAAGTCAACGTAGAGCCTAATCTCTCTATTTTTCTTTCTAACAGGTACAAGGTTAGAAACCCATGAAGTATGTTTGATAAGAAAGATAATACCCCCCTCAACCAATTTGGTCAGTTCTTTAATCATTAAAGGCTCTAACTTAGAGTTCAAAGGTCTTTGTTTTTGCCTAACAGGCTTGGCTCTAGGTTCTAACTCAATTGTGTGCTGGGAAATGTGGGGATCAAACCCTTTTAAATCTTAATATTCCCAAGCAAACACATCATGAAACTCCTGACATAACGCAATAAAATCTTGTTTATCTTTAGGTGAGCATATTTTGCCTATTTTAAGGAGCTTACCTTTAAAATTTTCTAGTTCTTCATAATGTTCCTCTTTGATCTACAAACAAGCTTTACCCTTCTTCAGTTGATCATCAATGCTGAAAATGGACTCCAAAGTAACAAGTCCCTTTGGTAGTTTATTCGTCTTCAGTTATATGACCTGCTCATCATACTGCTTCTTAAGTTTCTTGATTCACCAAAGAAAATTGATCTTCCTCCAGCATAAATGATAGAATATGTTCATCACTGTCAAACACCTGCCAATGAATATTGTTATCAATAATTGATGGCCTGACAACAACCTTCACATATTTATGTGTTTTCTCCTTCTTGATATCACTAGGGATATCAAACTGTGCTCCAACAGCTGCAAGTCGATCTGCATGTTTATTCTGACTTCTGGGGACAAACGTCAAGTTGAATGCATTGAATTCTTCGATTAGGTCCCACACTTTGTTTTTGTAGGACTTCAAAGCATCATTTTTTGTAACACTCGAGCCTCTAACCTGATTTACTATTAACTCACTATCTCCATAAACCTTGAGACAATTTACTCCTCTTTCCTTGCCCATTCTAGACCTTGGATAAGCCCTTCATATTCAGCAGTATTATTGGAACAGGAAAAAGAAAAATGAAAAGCAAAAAAATACTTGTCACCTTATGGGGAAATAAGCATTGCACCCCTCCAGCTCCATTCTTACTTCTGGAACTGTCAAAAAACATCTCCCATAACTCCTCCTACTACAACTGCAAAGAATCTGCACTTTTTTCCAAGTTAGGCATCTTTGCATCAGGTTCATGAATCACATAATTACCCATACTAGCATCTAGGATATTACTGTCAGGGTTATCCACCACGTTCTCTGCTTCCCACTCATGCAAAAGTGACTCAGGAACGCTTTCAGCCTGTAGCTCTAAAGCAGCAACAAGTTCACTGTCAGTAAAAATGACACAATTTGTGTCTGTAGCAGTAGGGACAGCGTTGATCACGCTTGGGTTATAAGGCTCTATGTGATCCTTAGCCAAATTCTTTGATCTGATAGTAACCTTGGTCCCATATCTCATCCTAAAAAGAAAATGGGACCAATCTGATGACAAATAACCCCCAATCTTAGCTTTAAAATCTCTAGATAGACATAATGCAAAAAAAAGAGGCAAGTCTATGACAAAAATATCATGTGGTATGGAAAAATTGGGACAGGCCTGCAAGGTAAAACTCAAGTCCTTGATAATACCTACAGTATTAATAGCTGATTCATCTAACTAAAGCACCCCCTTTTCTAAAGGTTGATACGTTAGTCCTAACTAATCTTCAATCTTCTAGGGCATGGTTGAGCTACTAGCACCGCTATCAACCATATAATTATGAACCAGCTTGTCCCCTACTATTAAGGAAACATAGAAAGGAGGAGGCTTAACATCCTTACCTTGTTGTTTGATAGGTTGTTGGCTGCTATCCTGGGGAGTATTTGTTAGGACAGTCCTAACTTGACCTACTGTTGTTTCGTTAGTCACTTTCAAATTCAAAAGAGTTGACTGTAACATATCCTTCTAACCTAGGATAGCTAAAGAATCGCACATGGACATTGATCGTTCAAATTTTTCATATTTTCAATTATATTGAAAGGCACAACTGAACCTACCTTATGATGAACCTTTACACCAGTAGAATCAGCTTGCAAGTACGTTTGCACCTTAGCAGCTCCTTGTGCAATGTGAGGCACTTGTGATGTGGATGATTCAACAACAACAACCTTCCCCTTATCGGTTATTTGCTCAAGATCGAGAGCTCTTTTCTTTGCTCTTGTATTTGTTGATATAGGGTCATCCGCATTAATACCACATAACTCTTCTCCCTAAGTTCAACAGAGTAGTATTACTTGTAGGTTGCTCCTGATGTTGTGGAGTTGCATCATTTGGTATGTTCTGTTGTGAGCTTGTGATGCTCTGCACCATTAGAGCTTGATTTATGAGTCCATTGGAGCAGGTAGCTTGATTGTGAGGTTGGTTGCATGGATAGCACCACTCATAATCAACAGCAAGATTATTTTGAATAGGGACAAGGTCCCTAGCTGCACTGATAGGTGCTGGATTATAAGCCTGAAAAGGTCTTGTGTTCACATTTTGCCCTAGACCTTGATAGTTACCTTGGTACTGTTGCCTATTGCCTTAAAAATGTTGTTGATGGCCTTGAAAAGGTTGATTTCCTCCTTGATTCTGCTACTGGTATGGTGGTTTATAGGATTGTTGCTTTTCCAAGTTAACCAATTTGTTCCCAAAAGTTTGTAAAATGCTCTCAATCTTCTGTTGACTTTCTTTAATTTCCTACAACCCCTGTGATTGAATTGGGACTGCAACCTCCTGTCCACCAACAGTTGATAATGTTGGAACAACAGGTAATGGGGCAAAAGGTGGTATTTTAAGTGGCATATTTGACTGCATCTCTAAAAAATAGGCATTGGTGGCCTAGGAGCAATCTTCCTTGCCTGAATTAAATAATTTTTTGGTCTAATTGATGTTTCAAATGCATCAGGTAAGGACACTCCTCCCATAGACTGTGTCATTACAACAATATCGTTGTTAATAGCTTTCAAAAAGTACAAAAATGCATATTCAGGAGGTGGCCTTACTGTTGTAGGGATTCTATGCCAGGTCCTCTGAAATCTGAAGTTAAAATCATCCATTTTCTCTTGAGGAGCTCTTTTTATAGTAGTCAGTTGCTCCAATAGGGATAAATTATCAGACCTGTCCTAAAATTGTTTATGTAATTTATCTCCTAACTTATCCCACGTGGCAATGGTACCAACTCCAAGACTTCTAAACCATTGCAATGCTCTTCCTTTAAAATATGTTGGAAGTAACCTTACAGCCACATCCTCTTGTGTAATATGATGAACACCACATAAAGATGCAACATCCCATATATGCTCAATGGGAGTTATTTGATCTTCACCAGTGAAGATTGGAAAACTTTTAAGAGCTTCCATCGATATGGCATTGTGTTGTGTGAGATTTAATGGACTGCCTCCATTAAATGGCACGAATGGTTGATTTCTTGCAGCCATTTGAGGTGACTTTGATGGATTGACTTGAAACTGGATAACAGGAATAAAGCCCATAGCAGACAAAGTTCCTCCTGGGCTGCCTAAGGGTGAATTTGTTGTTCTAAAATTTGGTGAAGTAGAGCGAGCTTCACTTTGCTTCTTACATGGTCTTCCTCTCCTCCTTGGTGGAGAAAATAATGATTTCAGCCTAACACCAGGTGGTGTAGACTAAATTCTCTTTGATGGAGGTGTCCTTTTCGCTGCTCCACCTTGCCTTCTGGGTGGAAACAGCTACAAATACTCAAAACCTTTGGAACCTCTCATTTGAATCCTTCTCATAAGTTGTCACAGCACTGGCCCTGTTATCTTCCACTTCACAGAGTCGCCAAATGTGCTTGTAAACCTCTTGAAAGGCCTGAAAAACTACTTGTTGCACATCAAAACCAACAAACAAAATTGAAAAAACTACACTGTCTAAGTTGACAGTCCCACCGAGCATGCCAAAAATTGTTATCTCCTAAAGTTGCACCCTGGTTAAGCTCTAAAACTTAACACTTTGGAGGAACATGGGATCATTTCGAGGCTGTGGGTCACCTGAAGTTTGAAATGAACCTCCAAATAGGCCAGTTTCCTAGCTGGAAATACCTTCTACACTACTGATATTGTAAGAAAAGGAGAAAGATAACATAAAACCTAAAGTTAAGACATGTGAAGTGATACATCAGACTAAAAATGAGATAATAAAACTCAAAAAAACTAACACTTGGTTTTAACTGATAAGAAACAAGTATGCACGATTCTCTTTTATATGTTTTTGCATAAGTATTTCATTTAAAAGGTATGAATGTAGCAAATTACACAAGGGGAGGTATACTTCACAATGAGCAAGTAAAATCATAAGATACTCAATTAATGACCTACATAAACATATTATTTGCATAAAGGTAAAACATGAGACAATAACCAGGAGGGAATGATGACACTTCCACTGATGGCTTCATCAAATCACTTCATATACACTGAACTGCAAAGAGACAAAAGGCAAGTATTCATTACCAATAGAATCCAAGGGAAAAATCTATATTCAGTACCTCCATAGTTACAAAAATTGCCAAACACTACATATGGACAGTGAAAATCACCAATACATGAATAAGCCTAATCTCAACTGCCTGACAAATGAGCTACCAATGTGGCTAAGTAACCAAGCTCCACAAAAATAGGTTCTAGAAACCTCATTTTCGTAACCCCCCAAAAGCCAAAACTCTAGGACCTAAATCCTCTCCATAAGAACTCCACCCTGTTGAAAAAGTCAAGCAAGACCATGTCAAATATGAAAACAAACTCAAAAATAGCTCCCAAAACCCTCCAAATCTCATAAAAGCTCAAAACAGTTCCCATTTCTTTGGCACATGTTTGCCAACTGATTCCAACCTCCCCATATTCTCTCAAAAGTCATAAATCCACATACCCCTTCCATGCATACGTTGAAAGATTCAAACACCTTGTTTTTGCATTGAAACAATATCCACTCCTAAGTGATTTATAAGTTAATCACTCAAGGTAAATATTTTACATTTCCAAAAGAATGCAAGATACAAAGTATGATAAAAATACAAGAAAAGAAAGAAAAAGTCTTAAAGACTTATTACAAGGTATGTGTAACTCACTAGCCTAAGGTATAAGAATAAAACATAACCCACGGCTCTAATTACTTATACATTGCATTTTATTTAAAATAATGGCTAAAATGTCATTCCATCGGCATTCAATATAGGGTTAAGAAACCCTAAATGAAACAGAAGCAAAAAATGAAGCATCTTTCATTTGTCACTTAGAAGCTTCAAGAAGAAGCTGCGTCGCACCGCCAATGACTTTGATCATATAAATTTCTTCGGCCTTTCATGGTGTACTGTGGGGATTACAGAGGGATTTCATTCTTGTTTTCAATAGATGATGACTTCCAGGCTCAGGTAAGCATTCTAAGAAGCATTTCTCTTGTTTTTCTCACTCGTAACCTATAGATAAAATGCTCAAAAAAAATGAGCCACCATTTGTAGAAAGAAGTAAGTGTACTGTCATTCCTTTCCTCCATTATTTGTAGAAAATATTCTTGAAACTGGGCTCTATTTCTGATGAAAATATCATTTCTTTGTATTTTCCCTAATCCCCTGGCCGCCAAATGGAGAAAACCTCTAAACCGCCATCACTAGGGTTTTTACCATGCTTTCTCAGAGATTTTATGTATTTTGTTGAAAGATTCATGCATTAATGAATAAAAATAAAGAATGTGCCCGCGGCCATTCATTCCCTACTAATTTCCTCCCTGGGTAACCTTGTTAGTTTTTTTTAACTTTTAAGACCACTTCTGTTGACACCTTCAACAAAATGAAGAAAAGGTAAACCCGATGAAAGTGCTTTCAGCCTGTATTTCTTCCATCTACCCACGAGGTTTCCTATATATTTCTCATATTTCATGTAGATCCAGACATCTATGCACATGAATAATGGATTCTGGGTCGCGGCCATACTGGGTAACACTCAATATGTATTTCTCTTTATTTGCTAATCTCGGCCATGTTCATTGCTATATCTATATTATGTTCTGAAGCTGAGCTTTTTCCATCTTTTTGAGTTTCACTAACTCGTTTTCCTTAATTATATTGACAGGATCACATTCATTTTTCACTTATTCCTCACTGTTATATTTAATACCATGGTCCGCTGGTAAAGTGTACAACCTTTGCTCCCGACTTTGTGCTCCCTTTATTGGCTCTGGCTATTAATATTAGAACTCATGGATCCTAGCACCTCCAACTCTGAATTTTCCTCCTTTTGCCCTCCTAAGGGTTTGTATTCCATGAGATAATATCTCTTTTAGGAATTCTATTAAACAGTCCTCATGCCTTGTCTATGCTTTTCACATGTTGCATACATGTCCATCAGAGCATTGCCAGGTTGATACCTGCAGCCATTTATCCGAAATTCTGTCATTTTACATGTTTACTGCCATAGTGACTGTGCTTGTTGAATTTGGTATAGAGGATCAAGGCATGGTATATCATTCTGAGCTACTGTACTTTTCTCCTTATTACTGTCATGAAATATTGGCACTAGGGTCACTGTCCTTGATCATTCCTATGCAGCCATGTATGACCTAAAGGACTATTCTGTGCATACTCTTTGATAATTGCTTTTCCTTGCTTGATGACTGTCAGTGATGCCTAGTAATTTTGGACCCTACCCCTCTTAACTTATAGCATTATCATTGTAAAGGACATCATGTGATAATCCTTACCCTCCTCATATAGCTACTACTACCTCCCAAGGCTTTGGCATACTTGATCACTGTATTGCTATGATTTTATTGGTTTACCTTTAAGGTACTATTGTCACTAGCTTTTGAGGTTGTCACTGCCAGAAGCAATCAAGATCATCACTATCAATATTCAGGACAACCTACAACAAGATTCAGGACAACCTACAGCAGACTAGAATAGACCAGTCATTCAAGCAATGACTGGTTACCCTCATCTTATGCTCCTTCATTTATTTCCTTTTCTTATTCATGTATATGCTTTTTTTTAATGTGTATTGAATAAAAAAAATTTAATCTCGTGGCTTGTGTGAGATAATGAATATTTTCACATTCACTAAGATTTCTTTTCATCAAAAGATTGTAAAAATATTTTATGTTTCATTCATTTGTATGAATAAAATAACTTTATTTTTCTTGAAATCTTGTAATGCTATAAAGTTGTTTCATTTGCATAATTGAATGTAGCATAGAAGGTTTTAACAAAAAATGTACCATTTATCTTGAAACATAAATGGCTCTTCCTGGTTGAGCCCGTAGGTGAAAATCTGGTAACAATTGCTTCATTCAATTTTGTTCCACGACTCTATTCTCCTCAAGTCTTAAGAGTAATTTTTGTTGATGAAGCAAGTGGTCCTCCACTATATAAACTCTTGGTGACACATTCAATGATGGAAGGAGGTCGATATCCATATAGTGCCATAAGTGGAGTCATTTTTTATGAACTATGAAAGAAAGTGTTACACCACCATTCTGCTAGTGGTAGCCAATCTACCCATTGAGACTATTTTTTTGAAGTGAAACAACGTAGATATCCTTCCAAAAACTTATTAACAACCTTATTTTGCACATCGGATTGAAGGTGATATGAAGAAATATGAGCCAATTGAGTACCCAAACATGAGAATAAATCTATCCAAAAGTGACTAGTAAAGATAGGATCATGGTCACTAGCAATAATCTTAGGTGTACCATGTAGCTTTTGTATATTATCAACAACAAAAAATTATCATTGTACTTGTCATAAAAGGATATAATAATACAATGAAATGTGCATATTTATTGGGGCAATCTACTACTGCCATGATGACATTATTACCTTTAGATTTTGGAAGCCTTGAGATGAAGTCCATGGGTACCTCTTCCCAACATTGGATAGGAATAACTAAGGTTTGTAAGAGATATAATGTCTTAATTGTCTCCCCTTTATTTCTTTGAAAAATAAAACATTTAGCTATAAATTTTTGAACATCACCTTTTAACCCTTCCCAAAAAAATATTGCTTGACTCGATGATATGTCTTCAAAAATCCTGAATGACCACCAACTGGAGACTCGTGAAGTGTTATGAGAACCTTGTGTTTAAGAGTGGAATTATTGTAGAGATACAATCAATCTTTACCAAAAAGTATTTACCTTCCAATAAAACATATTTGAACTATTGGGATCACTCTATAATTGTCCAATGAGATTACTTGTATCTACATCATTCTGCCACTTTGCTTTGGCTTCTACCACCCAATCTACTTGTAATATTGAAATGATAGAAAAGAAAGATTCATCTTTCTCATCCTTCCTAGAAAGTGCATTTGCCACAACATTTTCCTTCCCTTTCTTATATACAATCTCAAAGTCATTTCCCAACATCTTAGTGACCCATTTTTGTTACTCCTCAGAAGATCTTTCTTAACCTTGAAGTGTCTACCCATTAAATAAGGCCTCCATTATTTTACTGCATGAAGAATAGCAAGTGTTTCCTTCTCATAAATAGGTTCGATTTGATTCTTACCCTTTAATTGATGACTCTCAAGCAATTGACTAAACCTTCTACATGATAACTACTCCTATACCATTTCCTAAAGCATCACAGTCCATAATAAAATCCTTGGTGAAGTTTGGAGTGGCCAACATTGGAGTTGTACGTATAGCCTCATTCATTCTCTCAAATGATACATTAGTAGACTCATTCTAATGAAAAAAAAAACTTCTTAAATAAAGTTCTGAGGGGTGCTACTATATGGCAATAATTCTTCACAAATATTTTATAGTATCTAGTCAATCCCAAGAAACTCCTTAATTTCTTAATGGTTTTGGGAATAGTCCATTCCATGTTAGCATTAATTTTGTTAGGATCCACCTTTGCTGTGAAACTATAACCAAAATCATACTTGGATGGCTTAGCATGGAGTTGATGATATTTAAGAAATTGTAATGGTTGATCTACATGTTGCAAGTGTTATTCCCATGTCTTTGGGTGAAATCACGGAATTGTGTCTCACTTTTGAGACAATAAAATTTTTGGGGGAGAATGCAAGTTTTAAAATACACCTTGAATCGAAGGTATATCACTTTACACCTTCGATCGAAAGTATATCACTTTATACATTTTATTGAAGGTATAAAACTAAATCAACATGCCTTTACATAGTGACCTTCAATTGAAGGTCCTTGGGTACCTTTGATCGAAGGTACCTTCGATAGAAAGTGTCAAAAATGATAACTTTGGCTTCTGCATCAAAGTTTCCCCTAAAATTTTAGTTTCAAACTGATTGGACCTTCAGATTAACTTAACTTGACAAGATATTTTGCAAGATTATAGCCCTCAAAATGAGATTTCCAACTAGTTTTGATATTTTTTCATTTTATTGTGTATTTAATTTTCAATTTTTATTGAACATAGGATTTTCTTCGAACATCAAGCTTTTTGTTCTACAATGATGGAAAAATAATAAACCGTTGTAAAAAAATACCCTTTCCCTAAGGATTGATGTTCTTGTTTCACCAAAAAAAATGAATTTCGATAAATACACAAGTTATGTTGGACGAAACACATGTATGTCCAAATTATAGTTACAGTGACTTCAGAAATTAATTAAAAAACATGTAACAAAAAATTATGAAAAAATATCCTTGCCCTAGATATTGATGTTGAAAATCTATATTTCAAAAATTAGAATTTTATCCTTTATTGAAAAAAAGTTATGTTGGATGACACAAACGTTACTTTTTAAAAATGTTATTTTTTGTTGAAAACCATTTATTAAAGGATATGTTGAAAGATTCATGATTTATTTCGGAATTTTAAATAATATATATATTTAGAATCTACAGACAAATTTCCACAAATCACTAGTTCACATTATCTTGAAATTCTTTAATAGTTTAGCTGCTATAGGTCTCAAAAGATGAAGATTCAATTAAAAATATTAATGTAAATGTCCATCTTGGGAAAAAAATTGAGACACGGTATTGTCATTTCACCTCTTTATATAAATCAATATATCATCAAAGAGCACTAATACAAACTTCCTCAAGGATTTCTTAAACATTGAGTTTATCAAACTTTAAAATGTAAATGGTGCATTGATAATACCAAGTGGAATCACCAAAAACATTTAACGACCCTCATGAGTCCTAAATGTTGTCTTAGAATAATCTTCTTCCTTAATTCAAATTTAGTGATAACCTAATCTAAGATCTAACTTTGTAAAATACATAGCTCCATTCAATTCATCCAACAAATCATCAATTATTGGAATAGGAAACTTATCTTTGATGGTGTACATGTTGAGCACTCTATAGTCTGGGAACATGTGCCAAGTTTCATCATTATTACGTACCATTACCATGGGTGAGGAGCAAGTAATTTGGCTATGCTTGATAATACTTTCCTCTAACATCTCCTCCATAATCTTTTCAATCTCACTTTTTTGTATATATGGGTACTCATAGGGCCTGATGTTAGGTGACTCGCTCCCTAGAACTAGTTGTATGGAATGATCACAATCCATCTTAAGAGGAAGTTCTTAGGTATATCTTTAAAAACCATTAAGTGACAATAAATGATTGCTTGTAAATTGGAATGGGTGGAAGCATTAAATGGATAGACTTCTAATGAACATAATTAGGCCACAAATCCATCAACTCCTTTGTTAAGCAACTTTTGCATTTGATGAGGGCTTATCATTTGTGGGGAATTTTCCTTCAACCCTCTTGGCTCTACTAGTGGAAGTTCATCTCAATTTTTCCCAAAGTAGTAAGCCGTTGTACTCCCAAAATAATATTTGTTAAACTCATGGAGATAACATACAGTAGGATATCAAGATGATAATCTCCCATGAATAATTTAATGCTGACATTTTCTCGAACAACTAATAGTACTACCATCTTCAATTAAGACCTGAAACTCTAAAGTTAAAACAATTTAGACGAGTAGCCAAATATTTTTTGATGAAATTATGAGTACTACCTGAGTCGATTGACACTGTTACTTTCTGCTTCTTTAAGAAATCCATTGCCTTGAGAGTTTGTGGGGGACTAAAACATAAGAGTGCAAGAAAATAAATTATTGGTTGAGAATAATGTGATTCATCATTTGACTCCATATCACCCTCTAATATTGGTTCCTCTTCTTCCTTGCTCGAACCTTCAATATAGAGTAATTTATTTTCATTGTATTTATGTCCTTGACTATATTTGTTGTCACAATTGAAACACAACTCTTTAGCTCTCTTCTCCTCGATTTGTTATGGATTCAACCTAAAAGGTTGAGTTAATGAATGTGTAGGAGATCTCCTTTCATTTACATATACAATCCCTTGTTGTCTATTGGCCAAAAAAATCTCAACTTGTCTTGCCATTAGTGTTGCTTGTGATAAGGATTATGGTTGAAACAACTGTACCTCATATTTTATGTGATCCTTTAAACCACATATCATAATTACTTCAAATTTTCTTCTTTCACATTCTCCACTCTTAAACAGAGGGTTTAAAATTGTCGAATATAGTCCTTGACCATACATGTTTGCTTTAGTTGAGTGAGTTGGCAAAAGTAGCTATCCATAAAGTTATCTCCATAATGAGTAACAAGTTCCTCTTGAAAAATTGACCATGTGACCACACAAACCTTTTTTCTCTTCTCATCGCATAACCAATGATACCAAATAAATTGATCCAATTCCAAGTATAATTATTCCATAGCCACCTTTTGTTGACTAGGAACATGTTGAAGATCAAATAATTGCTCCATTTGGCAAAGCCGGATCCTTGCCATCAAATTTTATCATATCCAACTTGGGTATGAATTTCCTAGGTATACTATTATTAAATGGATGATCCTTCTTGAAATCTAAGTCAAGCTTAAATAATTTATGTCCAACAAAAGCATTATCTTCCATCATATAGGTGAATCTTCTCCCTTATACTTCATACCCTAAATAAGTGATTTTAATTCACTAATATCCTTTTGCGTGTCCCTTTTTATTAATGAAATTTATTCAATTGTATTCTTCTCCAATGATGAAATATCACCCTTGAATTTTATGATTTCATCATTAGGGTTAATATCCTCAATTTCAACCTCATCCTTATTTGAAGATTTATCACGTATGGTAGCATTATTTTTGCCTCTTGTTGCAAGCCTTGCCATGATAGTAGATTTTCTTACAATAAATCACACAAATAAACTTATAATAATCTAAAAGTTTTATTGTAACTTACTAGGGCCTGGTTCACATTTTCCCAAAAAAATCCACCAAAAATTACATGTTTTGCAGCCTTCAGAGTGAATTTGTTGAAAACCCTAATTTTGCAATAAAAAACTTAATTTTGCTTCAATTTCTCTAAAACTTGGAATGTTGGCTCTTATATGAATTATTAGAAATCCACTAAAAAACAAGAGCCAATTCTCTATGATTTGTGAGATATGCACTTTCCAAATAAATTGGGCAAAACCCTAATTTTGCAATAAAACACTCAAATTTGCTCCAAATCCTTTGAAATATGGACAATAGATTCTTTAATATGTTATTCAACAACCCTTTAAAAACTAGAAAACATTTTTTCAAAATCTGAAAGATATGTGCTTCCCAAAATGACCTCCAATATTAAGAAAATGCCTTGCCTCTATGGTGCCAAGGCCATGCTCTAATACCACTTGTAATGAAATGAGTTACACAATAGAACAATATGATAGGTGTTGTGGGGGACTAATGGTTATTGGTTAGAAAACATAATTCAAGCAATTAAGGTTAAAGAAAACACTAAAATCTCACAAGATAAAGATCGTTGAACCCCATACTCAATGAATTTAACAAAACAATGCTTCGAAGATTCAAAAAAAATGTTAGAAAACCAATTCAAATGACAATTAAATCAAAGAAATAATGCAAACCTTACAATCCCATTGTAGGATTATGCTTCAAATGTATGTGGATTTCTCCACTAAGCATAATCCATGATTGCAAAAGCTTAATGATGATTTAATTCACAAAAGGATGCTCAAATTTCTCAAAAATAGATGAGAGGAAATAAAGGAGATCAAGGAAGATCAAGGGATGAGATTCAATGAGAGCCCAAAATATCCCTATTTTCATGGAAAATTGGTTAAATATATTTTGGAGGGAAAATATCTATTCAAATTTGAATTTGAATTTGAATTGTGGAATATTCCATTTAGATATTTTGGAGGGAAAAATATCTTGAAAAGGGAATATTCTCTTTTTGAAAAGGGAATATGCTTTGTGCAAGTTGGAGGAAAATTAGGAAATTAAATAATTAAGAAAGTTATTTAATTGTGAGGATGAGAAGAAAAATAGGATTTTTAATTAAATAATTGAAAATTATTTAATCAAGTGGGATTGAAGAAAATTTGAATTTAATTAAATAATCAAAATTATTTAATTAAAGGTGGAAAGAGGGAAAATTGAATTTTAATTAAATTATTGGAATTATTTAACTAAGGGGAATTAGTCAAAAATGAATTAATCAAATAACATTAATTGTTCCATATAGAGGAAAATATAAATTTAATCAAATAATTGGAAATTATTTAATTAAAAATGAGGAATTAGGAGATAATGAGGAAAATGATGTTAATAGGTGAATTCAAGTGTGTTATTTGTTCAAACAATTCTAGGTGTCCATATTTTGCCCCTCTTTGAGACAATATACCTCATACATTGTTTCAAAGACCTGATGCAACTCAAAAAAATTTAAAAAAATATATGATGCCCCATTGTGCCCCAAAACATGAAGGAAGGATAATAGGCTACCCTTATTGAATGCACAAGAAAACTGAGAGGGGGTGAATTAGTTGTATATTAAAATATCAAAACCATTATAAACATTCAAATCCATAACTTAGTTAACCCTTAATCTGTTAAAATGATTTAGTATGAAAGAAAATAACATAAACTAAAACACGTCAACACCATGCACAATAGAACACCAAATTTATGTAGAAAACCCAAGAAGGGGAAAACCATAGTGAGGATTAGATCACAATATAAAGTAATTGCAACACCGAATACAATAGGCTCATTGCCCAAAAGAAAGAAGGGCTCACTACCAATGGATCACTACCAAATTACAAAAAAGAAGAAAGAATAATGTTATAGTGATAAATCCATCTCAATGCAAGAGAAAAGTCCACCATAGCATCACCAACCCATTTGCATCCTTTCTAAAGATTGTAGACACCTTCTTCTCATTACTTATAGTAATCTAACTCATTAAAGCTCGCATTGCACTTCACAAATTTGCACTTCACAACTCTACAATTCACGTCATACACTACACATACAATCCTCCATCAACACAATACTTATTTATACCTTCTTCAACCTTGAAAACATTCTCAAAGGTCGACTATTCACCTCAACCATGCAAATTCAAATTAGGTTGACATCAGAACATTCCCGTGGTGGAAAGGAATGAAGGAAAACCACATTTCACCTTAACTTGGACCCAAATATTCTCACACACACACCACACCATGCTTCCACAATCACCAAAGAAAATTTATAATTAGTGTAAATGCCTAATGTCAATCGAACCTGTGTAAACACCAACAATATTTAAGTACACACTTCCAAAAATCTAAAGATAACTCATGGACCACACACAACACTTAAACACAATCTACAATATTCCACGAACACCCTAAAATCCAACAAATTCCTTCACAACGACTTTCACTTAAAGAACAAACTCATCTTGTTCACCCAAATAAACCACATATTGTAACTCAATAAATCAACTTGTGGAGCACCAAACCATGAAAAAAATCAACTGAAGATAGATATGAACCTTATAAGCACACTTCTAGAACCATAAAACCAAAAACCAAACTACACAAAAATGTGGAGCAAAACCATTTCTCCCAAACAACACCGCAACACATTTCACACAACTTCTTTTGCACAATGATCCAGACCAAGAAATTATGGATATAACATCTATGGACACTTTTGATCAACATATTCGAACTAAAAAAGTAGATCTTCAACATAGAAGAAATGCAGAGCAAAACTAGAACACCACTTTGTATGCCAGAATACCTCTACAACACACTATTTCCTCTTTTATTCAAATTTTCTCAGAATCACTTGGAAACCAAGCACCAAAAATGCATTCTCATCATCTTCACCACTTCCTTAAAATCAACAACTTATCCAAACAACATCCACAACCAAAAGCTTAACAAATCAATACTAGAGGTTGATACTAGTAACACTTACTAATGACAACATAATGAAACTAATCAAATCATCATCACAACTTCTCAACCATCACCAGTTGACATCAATGACAACACAAACATAATCTTGTTGACATCAATGACAACACCAACTAATCATACTTGCAACAATCTCCCCCTTTGTCATTGATGGAAACACATGAATGTGAAAAACCACCAACAAGAAACATAATAGCTCTAATCATCAATATACTGCTCCATACCAACTCTTTATCTTTTACTTTTTCTCCTTTAGTCTCTCTCCCCCTTTGACAACTAACCATTTTTCACATTATTTTCTCCCTCCCCCTTTGACATCAATGGAAAAGGGCAACATATTTGCATTTATTTCCCCCATTGACATCAAATATACATACTTTCTCTCTCCCCCAAAGGTAATACTTATAGGGACAACAACTGTTCTGCAACTATCTTTTCTTTTTACTTCTTTGCATACTCCCCCTTAGGAGCACATGACATAATATACCAACCAACAACATTGCACATATCCTTTGACACATCTGACAAGGGACAACACCAATCTGCACCAGTACATACTCCCCCTAATTGCAACAACCATTAAAGCCATTGCCTACACCCCCTAAGAGGTAGCCTCCAACATCAATCCAAAACAAAGAATGAATCTTTAAATCTACTAGATCGATGCATATCCTTATGCATCTAGTTCAAAGAAGGAGGGGTAATAACCCCTAACTTCTCCCGGATATACTCAAAATTATCCTTAGAAAGAGTCTTAGTGAATATATCAACAACCTGATCCTTTGTAGGCACATACTCAAGCTTCACCTCATTCTTTATAACATTCTCTCTCAAAAAGTGATACCAAATTGAGATATGTTTTGTCTTTGAGTGCATCACCAGATTCTTTGAAATTTTGATAGCACTTCATTATCATAAAAGATAGAAATTTGTTTATCATATACAACTTCGATATCCTTCAAGGTTTTCCTCATCCATAACACTTGTGTGCAGCAAGATGTTGTTGCAATATATTCTTCCTCTATAGTAGATAAAGACATTGAATCTCAGTTCTTACTTAGCCAAGACACCAATTTGCATCCAAGAAATAATGCACTACCACTTGTACTTTTCCTGACATCAACACATCCTGCCCAATTTGCATCTATATAAGAACTCAGAGAAAAATTAGTATCCTTTAGATACAACACATATTCTGGAGTGCCCTTCAAGTATTTGAATATCCTTTTTACTACTACAACATGTAACTCTCTAGGATCTTCTTTAAATCTAACCACAAGACAAATTGCATGCATGATATCCGATCTAGTAGCAGGCAAATATAGCAATCCTCTAATCATTGATCTGTACTTTCTCTGATCAGCCTTAGGAGATTCATCATTCTTACTTAGTTTGCAACTAGTAACCATAGGAGTACATACCAATTTAGAATCTTCCATTCCAAAATTCTTCAACATTTCCTTGATATATTTTGATTGTGAAATGAATATTCCTTTCTCTATCTAATTGATTTTCAACCCAAGGAATAAATTCATCTTCCCAAACATAGACATCTCAAACTCTTTATGCATCTCTTCTACAAATTTCTTACACATAGCTTCATTTTCTCCAAAGATTATATCATCAACATACACAACCACAATCAAGATTTGATCTTTTTCAACTTTGAAGTAGAGATTACTATCTGTGGTACCTTTACTGAATCATTGTTGTATCAAGTACCTATCCAACCTTGCATACCAAGCTCTAGGAGCTTGCTTCAATCCATATAATTATTTCTTCAATTTGTAGACCATATCCAGTTTGTCTGATAGTTTAAATCCTTTTTGTTGTTCAATGTATACCTCTTCTTCCAACTCACCATTCAAGAAGGAAAGCTTCACATTCATTTGATAAACCTTGAAATCCTTATGTGCTACAAAAGCCAAAAACATTCTGATAGCTTCCATTCTTATCACCGAAGCAAATGTCTCCTCAAAATCTATTCCTTCTACTTGTGAGTAGCCCTTAAATACAAGCCTTGCCTTCTTTCTTACCACTTCTCCATTCTCATTCAGTTTGTTCCTGAATAACCACTTATTTCTAATAACATTCTTATTTGTTGGTCTTGAGACAAGTTCCCGAGTATGATTCTTCTCAATCTGCATTATTTCTTCTTCCATAGCCTTGATCCAATACTCATCTTTGCATGCTTCAATCACTATTTTGAGTTCAACTTTAGAAAGTAAACATAGGTTTACCTGTTCTTCAATCATAACAACTTTTCTCCTTGTCAACACACACTTTCTTTTGTCACCAATGATCTGATATTCAAATTGATTCTTCTACACATACTTAGGAGTCTTAGGGATCCTTTTTGGAGATTCTTCCTCTTCAATTTGAACTTCTTTCTCCTTAACTTCATCTTTGTCATTTTCTCTACAAGAAGACTCATCTGATTCATATCCATCTATCACCACATAATTCTTCTATAAGTCTTCATCCACTTTGATACTTTCACTCTCAACAATCTTCTTCAATCTCTTGTTATAGCACCGATAAACTTTTCTTCTTGTAGAATATCCAAGGAAGATACCTTCATCAGATCTTGTATCAAACTTTCCTAAGTTTTCTTCATCTCTTCTAAATATAGCACTTATTTCCAAACACTCTGAAGTATTTGACAATATGAATCCTTCCATACCACAACTCATAGGGATTCTTTGTATTGTTTTCTCTTGCTTTGCTTAAACTCTGTTAAGAATGTAGATAGTAGTGTGAATTACTTCTCTCCAGTAGACTTGTAGTAGGTTTTCCTCTTTAATCATTGTTCTTCCACCTTCCTAAACAGTCATATTCTTTCTTTCAACCAATCCATTCTACTAAGGAGTTATAGGGGTGGATAAATTCCCCTTTATCCCATGATTATCATAAAAACTATTAAACTCATTAGAGGTGAACTCTCCACCTCTGTCAAACCTCGAACACTTTATTTTCATATTAATTTCATTCTCAACCATAATTTTGAATGCTTTAAACTTATCTAGAGCTTCTTATTTTTCTTTGAGAAAAGTAACCCATGTCATTCTAGAATAATCATCAATCAATAGCATGGAATACATGTCACCTTGAAGACTTCTTACTCTGGTAGGACCACAAAGGTATGTATGCACCAACTCCAATAGTCTAATAGTAGATTGTTATTTGACTTTGAAACATCTTCTTGCTTGCTTCTCAATCTGACATTCCTTGTAGATAACATTAATAGGATTTGTAATCTTTGGCAGATATCTCATAGTTTGAACTGAACTGATTCTCACTAGGCTATCAAAATTGATGTGACACATCCTTCTATGCCATAGCCAAATTTCATTAATCTGAGTCATAAAACAATGACCATTAGCACCTTTAAGATGATAAACATTTCCCTTTGTCCTTCTTCCAACAACAATCATAGTTTCAGAGCCTTTTTTGATCTCACATCCATCATCTAAAACATAAGATTATATCCTTTGCTACACATTTATCCAACACTCGAGAGGTTATGCTTAAACCCTTAACATAAAGAACATCATCTGTATTATGATTTCCATCAAAATTTATAGAACCTTTTCCACATATCTTAGCAGATGTATCATCACAAAATTAACTAGACCTCCTTCATATTTCTCAAGTCTAGCAAACTTACTTTTGTCATCAGTAATATGATTTGAGGATCCAGTATTAATAATCCAGTAGTTCTTCTCCTCTCTAGCATGAAAAGTAGTCACCATAGCATTATGACCTACTTCCAGAGCACTTTCCTTCACACATCTCTCAGTGTTAGAATAATTAGATTCAACTTATATAGCCATGAACAAGAATTTACTATCCTCATCATCCCCATAGTCAAATTCATCATCAGATATACTGGCATCTTCTCTAACATAATAACTTTTCTTAATTATTTTACCTTTATTTTCTTTACTCTTGTCATTCAAAGCTTTGTTTGGACATCTTGAAGCATACTGACCTATCTTTCCACAACTGAAACATTTGAAAGATAACTAACCTTTATATTTACCAGTACCCTTTTTCATTCTCTTCATAAAGTTTGCTTCAACATCATCAAGATCCCCCTTATCTGATTCTTTAGTATTTTCTGATTTGTTAGCCTTGAAATCAATCTCAACTTTTGCATTACTTGAACCAAACTCTCTTAATTCAAAAGTAGATAAAGTGCCAAGTAGCTAATCTTTGGAGTAATTATTTAGATTATGAAATTCCTCGATAGCAGAAACCTTATGACTATAAGATTTGGGTAGAGTTCTTTGTACCTTCTTTACCACCTCATCATCTTTAAGATTTCCACCAAGCCGTATGATGGAGTTGACAACTTTATCCACTTTTTGCATGTAGCTTGTAATGTTTTCATCCTCTGACATCTGCATATTCTCAAACATGATCTTCAGATTTTGCATCTTAGCTTGCTTGACCTTATCATCTCCTTCATAAATTCTTTCCAACTTTTTTCAAATCTCATTAGCATTTTTTTTTTATGGAGGTCATCCACAAATTATTTTTTGCTACCATAACTTTCATAAATTTAGTATTAGGAAGACCACTCAAAAGATCATAGCTTGCTTTCCCATTGTTCTCATAGGCCTTGATCTCATCATCAGTGCTCAGACCATTTGTAGACATAGTGTATTCAATCACAACAGACTTCCAAACTACATATCCAAGGGATACCAAAAAACCTTCCATCTTTATCCTCTAGAATGTATAATTTGATCCATCAAACAGAGGAGCATCTCTCTTGTGTGTCATCCTAGATCTACCTCAAGCGGTTAAGCTTTCTTCCAAGGAACCTTGCTCTGATACCAATTGTTGAATACATAAGACAATTGAGGGGGGGGGGGTGAATTAGTTGTATATTAAAATATAAAAACCCTCATAAACATTCAGATTCACAACAACTTAGTTAACCCTTAATCTATTAGGATGATTTAGCATGAAAACAAATAACATAAACTAAAACACATCAACACCATGCACAATAGAACCATATTTATGGGGAAAACCAAATAAGGGAAAAACCATAGTCAGGATTAGCTCACAATATAAAGTAATTGCAACACTAAACATAATAGGCTAATTTTTGGAGGGCTCACTACCCAAAAGAAATAAGGGCTCACTGCCAATGGCTCACTGCTAGATTATAGAAAAATAAGAAAGAATAATGTTACAGTGATAAATCCATCTCAATGCAACAAAAAAGTCCACCACAACATCACCAACACATTCATATCCTTTTTGAAGATTGTAGATGCTTCCAGTAGTCTAACTCGTCAAATATCACACTGCACTTCACAACTTTGCAATTCACATCATGTACCACATTCAATCCTTCATCAACACAATACTTATTTATACCTTCTTCAACCTTGAAATAATTCTCAAAGGTTGGATATGCACCTCAACCATGCAAATTCAAATTAGGTCGACACCAAAAAATCCTACGGTGGATAGGAACAAAGGCAAACATCACACTTTAACTTAGACCCAAATATACTCACACACACCATGCCACACTTTCACAATCACCAAAGCAAATTCGTAATTAGTGTAAACACCCAAGGTTGATCAAACCTATGTAAACACCATTAACATTTAAGTACACACTTCCCAAAATCCAAAGAAGACTCATAGGCCACACACAACACTTAAACACAATCTAGAATATTCCACAAACACCTTGAAATCCAACAAATTCCTTCACAACAACTTTCACTTGAAGAACAAACTTATCTTGTTCACCCAAATAAACTTCCACATACTGTAACTAAAGAAATCAACTTGCGAAGCACCAAACCATGAACAAATTCAACTAAAGATAGATATGAACCTTATAAGAACACTTCCATAATCGTAAGACTAGAAATCAAATTACAGAGAAATGTGGAGCAAAACCATTTCTCCCAAACAACACTGCAACACAATTTACACATTGGTGAACACAACTTCTTTTGTACAACGATCTATATAAATTATGGATATAACATCTATGAACACTTATGATCAAAATATCCAAACCACACAGGTAGATATTCAACATAGAATAAATGTGGAGCAAAACCAAAACACCACTGTGTATGCCAAAATACCTTTGAAACACACTGTTTCCTCTTTTATTCAAATTTTCTCAAAAGCACTTGGAAACCAAGCACCAAAAACACATTCTCATCATCTTCACCACTTCTTCAAAACCAAAAACTTATCCAAACAACATCCACAACTAGAAGCTTATCAAAACAAAACTAGAGGTTGACACTAGTAACACTTACTAATGACAACATAATGAAACTAATCAAAGCATCATCACAACTTATCAACCATCACCAATTGACATCAATGAAAACACAAACATAAGCATGTTGAAATCAATGACAATACCAACTACTCATACTTGCAACAACCCCCTTGAGAGATTGGCTAGAAAAATTAATTTTTAGGTCAAACTCATGAGAGGATGACGAGACTAATTCCATAGAGAAGATAAAAATCCAAGTCTTAGGGGACCTAGAAACTGATCAGGATAGATGTCAAAGGATGAAAAAATAAGGTAGTATAGGCAATAGAGGGTGAAACCCTAGGTTTTAGGGGACATACATATGCATTTGGGTTCATTTTCAATTCACTTGCATGCTTAGAGTTTAATATTTTCATATCTCTAAGCCTTCCAGCCTCCCAAACACCCTATAGAGACCTTGATGCTATGGCACATGCAGTTTGAGCTCCACATCATGCAAACACGGTCTGTCAATTCCAATGACTAGTTGGAGCAATCACCCTGGTATTTGACTAACCCATCTTAGTTTGTATGTACTTTTAGGTAGTAAAAAAGATAGGTAAAGTTAGGTCAAAAAACACATCACAAAAAGTGTCACTTTTGAAACCCAACACAATGAGTCTATAGACCGACGTGATGCTTTTTTTGAAAGCATCATGCTATCACAAAAGCATGAGGGTTGGAAAAATTATAGCACTTACGACTATTATAAAGTGACACATTTGATAAAACGCTCGCTTTTGAAAATGGTAAAGTGAAGCTTTTGAAAAAGTGGGTGCTATGCTTGTAGGATGTTCTTGATCCTATCCTATCATGGGAGCGACGATTGATGGTCTTGGACAAGATGGTGCATTCGACAGAGATCGATGTGAAGTTTCTTATTCTAGTTGGGTTGTATTACATCGCCTATATGCCAGAGGTTAGGGCTCACTAAGCCTTGATGACTATGTTGGTCAAGAGATGGAGATCAGAGACTACCCACTAGGGAGACTACTACCACACTAGAGGATGTTTGGAATATCCTGCAAGTACCCTTTCATGGCGAGAGGGTGGTATACAATCTCTATCACAAAATTGAGGCTTTGGAGTGGGTTATGAGAGATGATGACCTTGAGGTTGATGATAGATAGATTGATTTGTGTCAGTACATTGGCTCAATGAGTGACACCTTCATTGTAGTCGTTGGTTTGATTTGTGGTCAAATTATAAAAGATAGGAGATCTCGAAGGTTCAACGTCAGATGGGGCCAGGTCCTTGAGATGATTATGGAGGAGGCATGCACCTTTTCATAGGCCCATGCATCTTGGCCCATATTTATCATAATATGCACCCGATGGTGTATAGATTTTCTACCAACTTATCTATGGGAGTTACTCTTTTGCACATCTGGGCTTTGGATCACATTGCTATGCTCAAATTGGTTAGAGAAGAAGCATAAGAGGTAGGTTATATGTATTGGTATGACACCATGTTGACTCAACGATGCATGGGGGACTTGGACTATTGGAGGTGCCTTTTTGATGAGATAGTTGAATTCAAATGGAGGCTATGGCTCTAGATTGAGGCTTAGGATGACAATATGGATCATCTTTCATATTGTTGATAGACGAGGTGGTTGATTGGGTGAACTTAGTATATATTAGAGAGATATCTCCCAAATAGGGTTTGATGTCAGTTCAGGGAGTAGCAGGACATCTCAACTGATGATTATCATGCCATATTTGCTCGAACCACTAGAAAGATAACAGAGTGGGTGTCTATGCCCTCTTCACTGTTTGCCATGATAGAGTTTACAAAGTTGGCACAAGTTCAGTCTAGGGTGACGTGAAGGAAAATATTAGAGTTACAACCAATTATGATGCATGGTGGATCCCTAAGATACCACTTAAATTTATAAATCTAGATGGGGGCATCATTGGTGGTCGATGATGTAGAGAGGTACAAACAGGGAGAGCCCACCATCAAAGGTAGAGGGTAGTAGCAAAGGTATCTATCTAGTGAAGGTTAGATATAGAGATCAAGGATAGGTGCAAGTACCAAGATAGGTATAGGAAGTAGCTTCTATAATGCCAGTTGGAGGCTAGGGAGTTGTAGGAGATGATGAGGTCGATGATCAAACACTCATTAGATGTTGATGTTAATATAGAAAATGATTTTGATAATTGATAAGAAAGGTGATTGGTATGTTTTGACAATGATCAAGACATGATTTTTTGTGAATATTTGTGTTTCAATGATTGTTGCATTTGCTTTTGTTTGTTTCATCAAAGATGAGGGTGATGATAGGTTTATTATGGATGACAACTTTATTGTGGATGGATGATTGGTGATGGGCGATTTTTCTCGAGATTTGGAACAATTTTTCAAATGTTTTTGGGCTTTCTTGAAATGTTTTGAGGTTGTTTTTGTTTTTTGACACTTTTTGAGTTTTTTTTTGGAATTATGTTCTATTTGGGATTTTTAAATTTTTGAAATATTTGGATGTTTTTGGATTTTTCAAAATTATTTGGATGTTTTTTGGAATTTTCAAAATTATTTGGATGTTTTTGATTTATTTTTTTGAAATTTTTGGATGCTTTTGAATTTTTTGAGATATTATTTGGATTTTGAATGTTATTTGAATATTTTTGGATTTTGAATGTTATTTGGATGTTTTTAGATTTTGAAGGTTATTTGGATGTTTTTGGATTTTGAGTGTTATTTGGATGTTTTTGGATTTTGAATTTTATTTGGATGTTTTTACATTTTAAATTTTATATGGATGATGATGATGAACAATAAAGATATATCGGTGTGTAGGGATATTGATAATCTTTTGAGATCTTGTCAATAGCCAAGCTAAAATTGAATGATCTAATTGATCGATTAATGTTAGTGATAACATTGTTGAGGATTCACAATAATGCAAGGATAGTGTTGTCAAGATAACAACACAAGGATTAAGAAGGATACATCCTAAGATGATGATTGATTGATTTAATAATAAAAATCAAGATTTGTAGCCAAGCTAGGAACAAAATTTGTTGAATATTTTGATATCACACTAAAGCGTCAACAAGATGCAACTGATATAGATTATTTGGATCAATTTTCGATGAAGGAGTTCTAATGGGAACACTTTATTTGAGAGATGGTGCCTTAAATAAATAATTAAGCTAGAAGATATATATCAAGATTTTTTCTTATGCAAGATGTAAGTACCTACCCCCAATGTCTAGCAATGTATAGAACATTATGAGTGGATGCACGAATTAGTATGATAGTTGGATATGCAAAGGATTCCAAGGACTACCTTGTGATAGGATAACGTGTCCAGATAGATCATGATTGTTTTGATAGTGCTAAAGGTAGATGATGGTATTGCATGAGATAGGATATGATCGGCAGTAATAACCATGTCAAGATTTTTCCAAACGCACTTTTGAAATATATACCCCTACTGTTTATCAAGATCAAGATGGATGAATGAATTGGTTGGATCATGGATTTATTATGGATGGGATAGGATGCTTCCACCTGAAATGGTGCACATAAATGCTTGATTTTACTCATGATGCTTGTTTACTAGGTTTTCATTATGGCACTCACTTGAAGTGCCACTAGAGTGGTTTTCACTAGAGGACAATTTTTCTCTTTACTATTTTATTTTAAATTTTTTGGATGCTTGGATTATTTCAAACCACCTAATGGTGTTGATGTAGATGTTATTGTCATGATGTTCCAACGATGTCTTGCCTAGAGAATCTATTGTACCAAGATACGAGCGCTTGTATATAACCCCTAAATGTTCTTGTGATCTTTATTGATACCAGAGTTAGCTTTATCTAAATGTGCACACCATGATAGAGTGCCACTAGAGTCCTTACGATAAAGAGTTGTTGCCAAGACATAGTTAATGTATGATTTAGATATTATTGGTTTTAAGTTGGATGGTAGATTTTGATGAGGGATATGAGATGACAATTGATCAATCAATCATTTGGATAGTGGATCTTTGATTCTCCAAACTTGTGATGGTGAGCAACGAAATGTGGATATAGGATTTTGAGTGGATTCAAGACCAACTTTTTTATATACTTTGTATGTTGATGTCGATGCCTTCTTTTGCATTGGTAGACAATTTTAATGGATGAAAAGCCCTTTTTTTATTTTGCCCCATAGTTTCATTGACTAATGGAGTTTGATAATGTTTGCTTGCTTTATTTTTCTTTGGGATCCATTTTGATTTAATGTGTCCATGTTGACTTTTTGATAATTAGCTACATAAAATTATCGTATGTGCTCTTCTAATTACCATGTCCCTTGTACTTGTAAAACTTTGGTATTTCAAAGTTAGGGGGAAATGGTAACATTGCTATGTTCCTATCAAATGGTTAGGGACATAGATCTTGGAGAGCATACAATTTCTTAGTTATTACCATATGTATATCATGGATCTTATGTGTTAAGATTTGGATTTTTGTTGTTATATCGGTAGGGGGATTATTCAGTGGTGGGTTATATGTGTTATATTGAGGTATGGTGGTTAAATTGTATACCAAATTTTGATAAGGGGGATATTAGATGTCATGTCATATGGGTTATATGGAGTGTTTCAAGGTTGAGAGTTTGTTTAGTATTACAAATCATTTTGTTGTTATGGAGGTATATTGTATGGACTATATTGATGTTGTGGTATTGTGTTTTGTTGAGGGTTTTATGGTTGGTACTGGATGTATTGTGGATGTTGGTGGTTTTGTTGCAATGTTTGTTATTGTTGTTGTTGTTGATAAGCAATATTTTTTGTTGTTGTGAGCTGATGTATTGATGGTGTTTTTGTTGTGGTGTTTGAGTTTGTTGGGAGATGGATTTATGTGTGGGTTGTTGTTGGGGATGTTGTTGAGGTATCAAAGTTTTTTGGGAGATGTATTGATGTTATCGACGATGTTGAGGAGGTTTTGGTGTTAGAGTTTGTTGAGATATTTCTTAATGTGGGGTTTGTTGTTGAGGAGGTTGAGGTATCATAGTTTTTTTGTGTTGTTGATGTGTGAATTGTTGTTGGGGTGTTGATTAATGTTGTTGGGTGTTAGGGACACCTAGGTGTATATTGTGTGAAAGTGGTTTTATCAATGGATTAACCCCATAACTCATTGTGTTTAGATTTAAAATGTTGGGATTGGGTAGATTTATTTATGTTGTGATTGGTTGGATGTTGGTGTTTTCATATCTAGGTTTGTTTTATTTCCTAGACCTTGATTGTGAAACAAAAAAATTATATATTGTCTTAAATGTTTTGTTGAATCCATGTCAACTAGATGCATAGTAGGTTGGATTGGTACATTTGGTAGAGGATTTCCCTGTATTGATTGTATGATGTGATGTACCAAGGGTTTGTTTCCATATGTACAATTAATTGATGCCATAACTTGTGTTAGGGCTTGTTCCCTACATGTATTGACATCAAAGTTAGCAAGTATTTTGGAACCTCCTTGTGCAAGTTTTAACAAGTATATATTAGGGTAAGTAGTTGATGAGGCATCAAGTGCCCTAGCCAAAGATGAGTCTTGTTGCATTTCAAGGATTTATTCTCTAGTGATTTTTGTGAATCCTTCATTTTTGTGGGTAATATATTGAATAATGACAGTTTTTTCTTGAGAATTTTGGATTTTTCTTGGATTAACATACCCTCTAGGATTGAATTCGACACTGGGCATTCCCAGGGATGTTTTGGTAGCACTCGTGGTGGTGGGTACACTAGAGCTACTATGATTAGATTTCATGTTTTTCTTATGTCGGGACCTTGGTATAGGCATTAAATTTGTAGTGATCCCATGAGATGAAGATGATTTTTTGGATGTTTGGGTGGATGTTTTCTTTGTTTCAAGTTGGAACAGTAATGATACCTAGGAAGACTTGGGCTAATATTTTGGTGATTTTTAGATGAGTGGAAGATATGAAACCGCCAATAGACAAAGTTTTTGACTAGATATTATGTCGATGGATGTTTGAGGATAATCCTTGCTTATCCTAGACTGATGAGTCCAAGGGAAGGAAGAGGATAATGAGGTTACCAACTTAGAAGTAGACAATTACTACTAAGTAAGCTATCCCACAAAGATTTGACAATAATTTAACTAGATACTTGAAAGGAGACTATTTTCCAAGTAAGAAGGTAACTAGAGGATAGGATATGGAGATCTAATTTAAATGACCAATGTCAAATGTAGGTTGTTGTTGGGATAAGTTATTTTTTCCTAATTTGATTTGGTTGATTTTGATTTAAAGATAACCAAGAGGCGTTTGAAGAAGTCCAAAGTGAACAAATAATATGGGATGAGGATGAAACATTGTATGTTCTTGTTTTGGATAGTGGTGATGACTACAAGCTTGTTTGAATAGATCTCTAGTCCTATAATGACTATAGAATCAAATTACGAATCTAATATTTTAAAGAATTATGGTGATTTATGACTAATAATAAAACATGTCGCTCTATAAAAGTGTCACTTTAACTAGCAGAAGCGATGCACTGCCCCTTACAAAAGCGAAAAGGTTTTCAAAAGCATCACTTTATTGGAAAAAGTGTGATTAAGCAACAATCAAACATGTTATTGTATTGTTTTTTAGGATTTTGACAAAGAATTATTCTGAGATAAAAGCATTGAGTTGCACATAAGCATCAATTTGCAGACATGAGGGCCGATATAAAAAATTAAATACATCAAGATGCAAACAAAAGTGGTACAAGATGATAATCAAAAGTTTTGCTTTGACACAATTATATATATTTTGCATTTTAAGCCTAAAATCGTCAATGGTTTTGAAATTTCTTGATTGTTTGATGACTATTTTTTGTTTTTTTATTTGATCTGGCAAGTGATGAAAAAAACAAAGAATAGCATAGGCGACTGACTCCAAGTATTTCTAGATAGATTTCAAGTGCCTTCTTCAATAAGAGCACACTATTTGGTGTCACAAGTATTTGAACAATGAATACACACCAAAGATACACAACCTAGCTAGTAATAGATTAGGTGTATTAACTTAGGATAAGCCCATATAACATAGAAAATACCTCCATAATGAATGGGGGACTAGAGTATATGAAGGCCATGCACCACCTTCATATCTCTCACCTTAAAAAGGATAAGGTCCAAATTAAGGAATGTCATTCACCTCAATAAGGTGAAATACATGATGAATTACTTCATGCATGATATTGCACGTTGCATTATCCCAAGCTAATGGTTGAAAGTCTTAAAGGATACTAATAAACAAGGTCCATAGTGGGGGATCAATGAACAATGAGCCTGTCCATGGATACCTGAGTCAAGGGGGATCTCCCCTTTCCTCATCACCTATACATGTCTCAACAAACTGAGGGTCATGAGGCATGGCTTGAAGGACATTGACCTCACCTTGGGGTACAAATTTCATTCTCCCCCCTTTATATACCCCACCCAAAAATGTGGTTAAGGTTGACCTTGAGGTGATGAAATCCCCAAGAAGGCCTCCTAATTTAATTAAATGATAATGAACATATTTTTGATTCCCAAGATTTTTCTCAAGGAGTCATGAGGGAAGAGCATACACAGACAATCACACCTTGGGTGCATAAACAAAGATTACAAACTAATGGTGCTTTTGATTTTCAATATCACATGAAGTGCAAGGAAAGAGCATACACAACCACTAGCTTACCAAACATGACATAGAATTCATTTTAGTGCACCAAATTCAAAGATGAAATTTGTTGGTTCAATTTTAATACGCCAAATCAAATGTGTAAGTTGTTCAATTTAAAGCACCAAATTGAAATATTCAAGCTGTGGGTTCAATTTTAGAGCACCAAATTGAAACATATAAATTATGGGTTCAATTTTAGAACATCAAAACTAAATGTGAAATTTGTTGTTCATTTTAGGAGCACCAAAGCCAAATGTGAAAACTAGATTAACAAAAACCTTATAAAATTGTGCGAGGGGGAAGAAGGACGTTAGATTAATGATCCAAGATGGACATGAAAGCAATTTGACGAAGAAATATAATCTACAACCAAAAAGCTTAGTTTGGAATCAAAGGAAAAGAATGTTGTTGTATCAGCTAATAGAAGATCACAACCTAAATTTTATATTTATGTTGGGTGAGAGGCCTCAATGTACACTATTGTTTCCCCAAATGGTCTTGATTTAGGTGGATTGGGGGGATCATGAAGTACAATCAAGGAATTGTTGTCTACAAGTGAATTTTTCCCTTGGTGGCCCTATGAAACCTATGATAGTTATATTTGATAACTTTTTGTACTTGAATGGAGAGAAAGAAAAGGATGTCCATAATGCAATGACCAATATTCCCCCAATGGAGGAAGTACGATTGAGAGGGGTAAGTGCAAAAAGATGAGGGACCAAAAAGTGGTCACACCACTTTCTGGTCCCATACATTAGCATACTATAACATGCTTGTATTGTAATGCGCTTGTGTTATGGCTAGTTAGTGATTAAGCTTATGCTCGATCATTACCAAGCCATGAAACACTCACATTTTCAAGGAGAAAAAATATCTCTCTCCACCTCTTTATATAGCTCACACTCTCCCTCTTCCTCAAACTATATACATGAAATAAACATTTAAGTATAAGTGGCATTTATTTTCTTATACTTTAAGTTATATTTCATATAAATAGTCTTAGAATTTTTGGAAATGGTTTGAAATCTCTAGGAGATGATATAGATTCAAGGTTTTAGAATATCTTATAATTTTTTATACAATAGAATTTTAGTAGTCAACGGGCTTTTATCATCTTGTAATTGTATAAGGGTAACTTTTTAACTATTCAAAATCATCATGAAGCCTCTCCTTAGATATCTCTATATATCTCACCCTACCCCTCTCCCTCTCTCCCTCTCTACCTAACTCTCCCTCTCCTATCCATCTAGATATCTCTCTACATCTCTCCTCTCTCTTACTCTCCTTGTCACTCTATCTTTTAATTTATATCTCTCTATATTTATCTCCTTCATATCTCTCCCTCTCTATTCCTACTTCCCTATCAATATATATTTCCCTTTACCTCTCTTATCTCTATATCTATTTCTCTCTCTCCCTCTATCTTCATTTTTGTCTCTATATTCCTCTCTCCCTTTATATCTCTAGATGTGTCTCACTTTTTTCTATGCATCCCTCTCTTTCCCTATCTCTCCCTCTCTCTCTCTTTTCTTATACCTTTATATATATATATATATATATATATATCTATTTTTCTCTCCATCTCTTTCCCTACCTCTATCTCTTCATTTTTTATCCTTATATATCTCCCTCTTTATCTATATCTACTTGTTTTTCCATCTCTTTTTACCCCTATATCTCTCTCTCCTTATCTCTACCTTTATCTTTCTATCTTTCCATATCTCGCTCTTTATAAATTTATATCTTCCATCTCTCTTTACCCCCCCCTCTCTCTCTCTCTCTCTCTCTCTCTCTCTCTCTCTCTCTCTCTCTCTCTCTATTTATACCTCCCTCTCCCTCTCTATATCCATCTCCATCTATGTCTCTATTTTCCTCTTTATCTCTCTCCCTATTGAGAATGAAGCCTTATTATCTTCTTGATTTAGAGTTTTTCATTTCAACTATGTTTGGATCTTAGTTCTTTATGGGGGTGTGTATGGGGGCTTACCCCTCCCACTTCTATCTCTAGGGGATAGAAATAGAGATGTGATAGAGGAGTAGAGAGAGATTTAGGGAGGGAGGGAGGAAGAGAGAGGTATGTAGAGAGAGGGAGAGGGAAAGAGGGAGAGAGATATGGAGAGATAAAGAGCTAGAGATAAAGAGGGGGAGATATGGAGGAATGGAAGGAGTGAGAGGTAGGTAGAGATAGAGGGAGAGAGGAGAGGGGAGATATATAAAGATCTCTAGAGGGATAGAGAGATATCTAGAGAGAAGATATATCTAGAGGGATAGAGAGAAGTAGATAAAGATAAAGAGAGGGAGGGAAGGAGAGATAAGTAGATAGAGATAAAGAGAGGGAGATAGAGAGCTTGAGAGAATGATAGGTAGGTAGAGAGAGAGGAAGAGGGGAGAGGGAGGGATATAATTAGATATCTAGAGAGATAAGTAGAGAGGGAAAGAGGGAGAGAGAGTGAGAGATATATAGAGATATCTAATGAGAGGCTTGATGATGCTTTTGAATAGTTAAAAAGTTACCCTTAGATAATTTTAAGATAATAGGAGCCCATTGATTATTGAAATCTGATTAAATCTAAATAATTATAAGATCTTTCAAAAATTAAAATTTGCATTAGAACTCCTAGAGATTTGAAACCAATGTCAAGCATCTTGAAACTATATACATAAAATATAATTTAAAGTATAAGAAAATAAATATCCATATATAAATATCACTTATAATTTATTTCATTTATATAGTCTAAGGAAGACAAAGAGTGTGAGCTATACAACAAGGTAGAGAGAGATGGGAAGAAAAAAAGAGTTATTTTTCACTTCTTGGAAATGCAAGCACGTTATAGCGCACTCATGTTATTATTTGCTTTGGGTATTTTCAATCCTTAGGATTGTATCTATCTTGGGCGTCAAAACCAAAAGATTGGACTTACATGTGAACACCCATGGATGTGTGTTTTATAAATCTTAAAAAAATGATAATATGTTGAATGTGATCTCCATCTAATTTACACGTCTTTCAATGTCAAGTTAAAAAAATAACATAATAAATTTGAGCTCTCTCTTAGCTTTCTAAACATGTATTTTTCTCTCTCTTAGCTTTCTAAACATGCAATTTTTTCTACATTTCAATTATGTTAAGGTTTTGATCTTTAATTTCTTTTGCAAGTGTCTCCATTTTTTGCCAAAAATCTACATATGGTATTTTTGGTTTCATTTTTTACACGTTCATCAAAATTTGATTTTTTTTAGAAACTAGACTCTATTCCCTATACAACTGATTTTATTTATTTATTTTCAATTAGTTTCTAAAATATTTAGGGGGGGACACACTCGTTTTTTTTCCAAGTGTGTCATTTTTTAAGATGTGTCCATTTTGAAAATTAATGTTGCCTAATTTTTCATCAAAGTGATTTTTGAAATACTAAAAAAATTAACATCTTAGGGTGGCACATCATACACTATATTATATTTTTTTGATAAGAACATGAACACTTTATGTGGCTTCCCTATTTGAACCCCTTAATCTCCATCATTTAAAAATAAGTAGTTTAGAAAGTAGATTCAAAGAACTACGACTCTTGTTCTTGTCGTGTCTTCGAATTTTGAGCTTAACTATCTTTAATTTCTTATCCAAGATCATTTTTTCTTTATTTAAAAAAATGATCGCTTAAGACCCCCTTTTGGTCCCCCATTTTCCATGAAATTACCTAGAGGTAAGGCCATAATCTAAGAATTAGAGAAGATTCCCCCAAGATTTGAAGGATGATGAAGCCTTAAAGGGTTTATCAAAGGCTTCATCAACATTTGATATGGCCATGGAATTATTTGGCTGTAACAATAAACATGAGGATAAGGAAAATACACTTGGACCAATAAACAACTACGGTTTTCTAGTATTGTAGAGCATCTAGACATATTTTTCTTGACTACTAACTGGGAATCCCTCCTAGTCACCTTTGAATCCTCAATCCTTCCATTCTTGGGCTTTGATAAATTCCCCTTATTGATTCTCCCCCAAAATGATGCCCCTTCAAATTTGAAATGTTATGGTCAATGGATATGGATCTATAACACAATATTTAAAAATGGTGGAGGGATGCTCCTAATATATGACGTACAAAACTCTATCAATTACAAAAAAATATTGGGTTTTGTTAGGAAACAACTGAAGAAGTGGAATAGAGTTCACTTCAAAAAAAAGTTTGAGGAAAAAGAGAAACATGAGAAGGATATTATTGTTCTAAATGAGGTTGTCATTAGGGATGGTATGGATGCATTTTCCTTTGAGAAAGAGAAAGACTTGAACATGAAATATTCAGAGGTCATCACAAGAGAAGATTTATTTTGGTGCCAGAAGTCTAGAGAACGTTGGCTTAAGGATGGTGATAAGAGCACCAAATTCTTTCACAATTGCGTCAAGCGGAAAAGATGTAGGGATAAAAAAATTAGAATAAAAAATTTCAAGGGAGTTATTATGAACAATCAAAAGGAGATATGTGAGGTTGCAATTAGTTGCTTCAAAGATTTGTTGAATGATACATTAAACCAATTTTGACTTTAAATAAGGATATAATGCTAAATAATATCCCAAAATTAATCAACCTAGAGCAAAATGATAATTTAATAATTCTTATCTTAGAGGAGGAGGTTACAATCGCCACCTTTCAATTAGGCAAAGACAAGGCATCGGGCCTAATGGCATCCTTTTTGGTTTCTTTTAATCTTTCCAAAATATTGTAGGCATTTCACTATTGCTACCGAGGAATCTAGAAGAATAGCTACATTATTAAGAGATTTAAATAATACCTTTCTTGCTCTTATATTTGAAAAAATGTAGTAGAATCCATGGATTATTATCACCCTATTTCACTTTGCAACATAATATATAAGTATAACAAAAATCATGACAAATAGGTTGAAAAAGAACATAATCTCAAAAGAGTAGAGCAACTTTACTTTGGGGATGTCCATTATGGAAAGTATTATTCTAGCTCATGAGGTTGTTCAAACTGTGAGACTTGTAAAAGTTGAGAGAATGATTATTAAGTTGGATATTCAAAAAGCATACGATCAAGTGAATAGATAATTTCTCCTGGAGGTCATGGAGAGGTTTGGATTTTGTGACAAACTTGGATTTAATGGGTTAAGATTTGCATCGAAAACTTGATATTTTTAGTATAAATAAATGGCAATCCAATTGGTTTCTTTCAGTCTTTATAAGAGATAAAAGTAAGTCTATCCTCTCTTTTATTTCTTATTTATTAACATGGTGGAAGCCTTGGGTATATCTATCAAAAATATGGTTTGAATAATCTTTAGAAGGGTATCAAGATTTCTCCAAATGTGGAGGTGGTGATGCATGGACAATTTGTAGATGATGCCATCTTATTTTGTGTTGCTAGGAGATTAGAAGCAAGAGTCATAAAAAAAGACTTTGGATTGTTATTGTAAATCTTTTGGACACAATATAAATTGAAGTCAATTTTTTTCTTTAACATGGATATTAAAAAATAAAGAGAGATTGAGTCAATTTTGGGCTTCAAAACTTCACAATTGCTTGACATATTTTTGGGATTGCCCCTTTTTGTTGGGGCTTGTTGGGAATTTTTTTGGGATTCAATTCTTTCTTACTACAATGTTAAGTTGGATTCATGGAGAGAGAAATGGCTGTCCTCGGTAGGTATGATCCTTATGTTGAAATAAGTGATCTTTGTAATTCCAATTAACTCTATGTCTTGCTTGAAATTACCTAAGAAGACTTGTGAGTTGTTGGATCAAAAATGAGGATTTTTTTTGGAGCAATAACTCTAAGAAGAAGAAATTCCTCCATTTAGCATGGGACAAAATTCATAACCCTAAAGATGTGGGGGGGATTGGCATGTGACAATGGGAGCTCCTTAATTGTGCCCTTGGTCCCAAATTGATATGGAATATGGTTTGCAATTCAAATAAGAAATGGGCTAAGTGATTCAACAAAAATATTTAGATTATAGCAACCTTATTTGGATTCTTACCACTGGTAATCCCCCTAAAGGTTTGGCAATTTGGAATTTCTTGATTTCATGTAGATGCCTAATTTCCAATCATGTCATGTGTGATTTTAGAGATCAAAAAGGCCCTCATTTGGGATGATTCATGGAATGGACACTTGATGTTGGTGGAGTATCCTAACCTTGGTGATGTGAGGAGATTTTTAACCAGTGCTTAGGGGAGGTGTGTGAGAGATTATGTGGAGAAGATAAAAATTGATAGATTGGCTGAATGGAGATGGAGGTCATTTCATGGACAAATATTTTGATTTGTTTGGAAAACACATTTAAAAGGTTACTATTAGACAAAAGGATAATTATTTCAAACAAGGAAGATGTATTAAGGTGGTGTGGCACAAAATTTTGAAATTATAACGTTAAAATGGGATATACTTTAAAGGAAGCTATGCTAAATAAGAGAATTGGCCCATCCATTAATGTTGGGATTGATGTGCCTTCCTAAGCTTGGGGTGTTTGCTTGGTTTTCTCTCCAAAATAGGATTCCCATAGGGGATAGGTTGTTGAAGCTTGGGACCATTTAAATTTGCTTTGTTCAATAAGGAGGAGGATGGTAGATATCATGTTTTACTTAATTGTGAATTTGTAGAAAATTATTGGAAAATGGTGACACTAAAGCTTAATTGGTAGTACCCTCTATTATGAGACATTTTTTAGTTTTCAACATGTGGCTAATTTTACACAAGTAGGTTGTTTTTTCTTGTATATTGACAAGTTGCCCCTTTAATTATTTGGGAGATTTGGAAGGAGAGGAATATGCGAATTTTCTAGGGTAAAGAAATGAACTCTTGGCTTTTTCATCAAATTAAAAAATTATATTACTAAGGTAGTAAGAAATGCTACCAGGAATATGAACCCCCAATTTTTTATATTTATTGCTTAGGATGGTGAATTGTGCAAACAATGGACTGGCTTGGTGGTACCCCCATTTATGGGGCTTCCTAGGTTCATTTGGTTGACAAACTAAGAACATATTCTTATTGGGTATTGCCAGATGAAGGGTAGTATAAGGTCAATTTTGACGGTGCCTCGTGTGGAAATCCAGGGAAAATAGGTGTTGGTTGTGTTGTTAGAAATCATTATGGGTATATTGTGGTAATAATTACTTACAAATTACAAGAGAATGAATAAAGATGTCGAGTTTTAGACTGTTCAAGTGGGGCTCAAATTATGTAAAAAGTAAAAAAATAGAAGACTATAAATTGAGGGAGATTCCCTAATTACAATTAACGTCATTCAAAAGCATGCGACTCTAAACTAGAAATTGGATAAATACATCTCCCTGGTTTGGGAGTTGTTGGCATACTTTGAGGACTTCTCTAGTGGACATGTTTATCGGGAGGTTGATGTATTGATATACAAGTTGACAAACCATGCTATTGACATTCAAGATAATAATTTCACTTTCAATATGATCAAGGACAAGCACAATCTCCACCAAAATGTGGTGTTTGACATTGACATATTGGTGATTTATGGGAGTGCTTGGTTGGGGATGTGTGATTTAATAATGTAAAATATCTATGGCAATTAAGTAATAAATATTTAACACCCTTGGCATGTGAAGGATGTGCTCAACGATTAGGCATATGTGTTTCTTGGTGGTAGTACTCTCTTGGAGCAAAAGAATGATGTTGCCCTGTCTTGAATCTAGGAATTTATTGCCTAGGAGGGTGATTTTTTTGCTTTGGTGTTGGTATTATGGATACTTCAATGTGTTTGAATTCCAAGGTATGGCAAATGAACTTTGTGGGGAATATTTTAAAGCTTTTATTAAAAAATTATTTAGGATGAAGGCAAGGGTGACTTTGTCGGTGATGCAGATAGTCTTGGGGGATGTGTTTTTGGAGGTTGAACTCATAAGCATCATGTCAATATTGACATTGCATCTATGTTTGTGGCAATTATGCTATATTTAAGGGAAGATAAGGAGCGTGTGAAAAGTTGCATAGGTGTTGATTAAACCAATTTGGTGGGGTGGTTTGAAGAAGTTCCTTGATGTTGTAGTGGTTGGTGTCAAGCTCCACCCAAAGTCTTACCATTTCCCAACCTATCTACCAAATCTCAAAGCTCAATGGCCCTTGGATCTTGTTAATCTTATGTGGGATGGAAGTTAACAATGAGGCATGCAAGCATAAGAAGAAATGGGGGTTAGACTTTCTGAAGTCAATGGTGGGTGTTTCCAAGTCTGGTTATGTTGATTAGTCCTTCACATTGGATATTGTAGAGTCTGTGGAGGATGGTGACAATCTAGAAGATGATATAAATATATAGCCTTTCTTATCTATGCTCACTCCAACATGGTTTATCTATAGATGATAGTACAAATGTTGTAACTAGAGATTTTCTCGTACAAGCCTTTTTGGACTATGCTTTTATCTCTAGTTAATATAATTTTTTTTATAAACTAATATTTTATTATTTAATTTTTAAAAATTAAAGTATGTTTAGTACCATACCATAATCAATTGAAAATTTTAAATAAATTAATAAAATAACATGTTCAAATTTTATTATTATGAAAACTATAAATTACAAATTAACTATGAGCATTATGTTGACGATGCACCATATATTATATATTGCGGATCATTAAAAATGACCGTGAATAATGAACAACGAAAATAAATAAACAATCACAATCAATTTAAAAAACCTTAGTGAAGCATAAGGAAATCACAAAATCAAACAAAACAAATCTAAACCATAACCTTATTAGCTCTATTGCTCTTCAATTGCACCTTGAAGAATGGTGTTGTAGTTGCTCTCAAATTTTTAACACAAAAACACTTAAATGATATGCTTATAGATTTCTTGGATAAAAGAAAGCGATATAATGGATGAATGGTGACTATTTTTATAGATTTCATGTGATATTTGAGAAAAAAGAAGAAGACTAAAAAGATCAATAGATGAGAATGCTCCAAGAAATTGATTCATAGTGATGAGGAGTTAATTGTTTGCATGATTTGAGCTAATTAGTTGTATGGATTAGTTAAGAGAATTGATTGATGAGATAAATATGATTGGTTATTAGTGAAATTGAATAGATTAGGTAGAAGATTGAATTGGAGAGTGAACTCAAAATAAGTGGAAGTTGACCGATGAGATAGAGATGCATGGATAATTAATTTTTTTTTAATAAATTAAATATTTATTTCATGTGCAAAGGGGAAAATATATTTAGAAGAAGATAATGTTGAGAAGAATAATTAGCTTTAAATAATTATAAATAATTATTCAATTATTATGATCTTATTTAATAAATAGAGGAAAATGATGAAATAAATGATTTAATTAAATAACTCAAAATTATTTAATCAAAGGAAGAAAATTCAAATTTTAAATAATTAACTATTTAATTATAAAGATGAAGGGAAATAACATTAGCTTGATTAAATAATAAAATCATATTTAATGATGTTTTGAAAAAATCCATTAATCAAATTTAAAATGAATGTGATATTATCAAATTATTGTGAAAAATACTTGATTATTTCACAAATTTATCATTAAAATTATATTATATTTATAGATTTAAAAATATTTTTATAAAGATGAAGGGAAATAACATTAACTTAATTAAATAATAAAATTATATTTAAAGATGTTTTGAAAAAATCCATTAATCAAATTTAAAATGAATGTGATATTATCAAATTATTGTGAAAAATACTTAATTATTTTACTAATTTATCATTAAAATTATATTATATTTATAGATTTAAAAATATTTTAAAGACAAGTACTATATCACTATTAATTATCATATTTATTTCAATTTGATTATCAAATCTCAGTTTAATTATCTAAATTAGTTATTCATTACATTATTAAATACTTAATTTAATAAAATAAAATATATAAAATATTTAAACAACACGAACAAATTAGAAATATTAAATTAGAGGGATACACCATTACTTCTATGTTTTTTTTTTAATTTAAATTAATTAATTTATTTATTCTTCTTAAGGGGAAACAAACAAGTCGAACTGCGTAAGAATATTGACTGGTTGAAGGTAAAAGCATGGTGACGGGATATCTTCCATTCCTGCAAGGCAACAGCGAGGCTTAAAGCATCTCCCCTGCTCTTTCTATCACCCTCTCTGCTCACGATATCATATTTCTCCATGAGAAGCAATGTATTTTTATGTCACGCCGACATTCGTTAGTAATTTGTACAACTGATAGGTTCGTCTCTGCAGAAAAGAAATTGGCAGGGAAATGCAATGTCCGCGAGGTTTTCTTAAAACCAGGAAAATGTATTTGCAGAGGATTCCATCGATTCCTTAGTTCGTCAATTGAGCCGAAGTTGATGGGGAGATCGAAAAATTCCCCGCGCGGGTGTGCGGCACTGCGTTTTCTACTTATTACTATTATTGTATTAGTGGCGGGATCGGTGGTTGTGGCCGTTGACTCGCCCCAGGGATCAAACACTCGACAACTGCCTGATCTAAATGATAGCAACAATTCTAACCCTAAGGTAAAAGACAATTTTATACTTGTCTCTCCGTGTCTTATGTTTTTAGGGTTTTGAATCGCTATATTTTTAACCTCATACTGCAGCCGGCCGCAGGGGCAGGGGCAGGGGCAGGGGCAGGGGGGTGAGCACCCGGTTCCCAATGTTCCCAATAAGGTAAAGGATGCCAACGATACAGAATTGACTACCCCCAAAAATACGACTCTCTTAAACGCTGCTCCAAAGGGCAATGCCACGTCTTCAAACAAGGAGAAAACTCCGGAGGGATCTAAGAATCAAACAAATATAGTCCCAAAAAAGGGTCAGGGTCCCAAAAATGACACCATCCCGCAGGTGGATGATCAACATTTAAGAAAGGAAACCCCCGGTAATGCTACTATCTCTTCCCCTCCAGATAAAAATGCTGCACCAAAGAAGAAAGGGGGCTTAATTGTAGATCCAGAAAATCAGAAATCTCCAGCCAAAAAAGGCGAGGGTAAGGATAAAGATAGCAAAAGGACCCCGTTGTATCCGCAAGGCTGTCAAGAATCTCATAGCTGTTCAACTAAAAATGAAAAGATGGTCGCTTGTCTTCGGGCTCCTGGAAATGGTTAGTAGTCATTGGATTCGCTACTCTAGGAATTAAAATATATACGGTTTATTAGCAGAGCTTCAAACATAATTCTCCTTGTTTTAGTGAATCCTTTTCCTCTGAAACTGTCAGTCTTTTATAAACAGAAAACTTGTTTCTAAGTAAAACTGCCATTTCCAGTGATAAACCTAACCTTTTTTTTGGTTGGATTCCTAAGAAATGCTACAAAGTATCTATTTCAACAAAAACTCTTAGAAAACTGTTCTGTTACAGCATAGTCCCAGGTAGCTGCTTACTGTTAAAACTCTTAGAAAACTGTTATGTTACAGTATGGTCCCATGTAGCTGCTTACTGCTTACTGTTTTTTATTTTTTTAAGGTTCAAGTGATTTCATGTAACTTTTTAGTAAGCACAATGCATAGTTTGGAATCTCTTTTTGAAATAGTGGAGTAGTTACAATTTAAAGTATGAAATTCTTGAAAGGAAGCGAAGATGTGGAAACACTTTCTACACTAATCTACGAGGAGAGGAATGTGCAGAATAAGTTCAATTTTACAGTTAAGGGGAAAAACAAAACAGATAATCATAACATAGTGATGCACATAAGGAAAAACCCCACACTACAAAGCACGTGTATCTAGGGAAAATGGTTAAAGCATACATGATATTAAAATGCTAAGAGCACAAAGCAAATATCATGAAATAAAACCCCAATACATCAACAAAATTGTGAGAACGAAATGCATAAAGAAAGAAATGGAAATGCAAACCCTCGTTATGTGCTTCTCTCACTCCATATTGTTGTCCTTCTTATTCCTTCAATAGATTTGATGTGTAGCTCTCAAATGCACTAAATATTGAAAGCAATTTGACGGAATGATCGCAAGGAAATCGAAGATGTGGTCTCTGTAAATTGAGAAATAAGTCCTCAATTTATAGATTTTGAAAAGATAATTGAATGGACAAGATTGAATGATAATCAATGGACAAGATTGAATGCGAGGATAAGTTAGAAAGGAAACTTGCATTTAAAAGTGGAGGACAAAATGAGTTAATTGAAAAAAAAAAAGAAAGTATTTATTTTCATCAAAATATACTTTTTTTGAAAGTGGAGGAATGAAAGAGTGAAGCATGAGTTAAATTGAGAAAGAGAAGAGCTAATTGAAAATAAATAAGGAAACTATTTATTTTCAACTAAAAGCTACCATTTCGAAATTGGGGTTGAAAATAAATAAGGAAACTATTTATTTTCAACTAAAAGCTGCCATTTCGAAAGTGGGGAGTGGATTTGGGAAATAAGAGTCATGAGTGGAAAAGGAGAAAGAGTTAAGTGAGAGAAAGTGGGAGAGATAAGTGGGAATGAAAATTGGAAAGTGGAAGAGAAAAGCGGAAGTGGAGTGAGAGAAAGTGGGAGAGATAAGTGGGAATGAAATCTAGGTGAGGATGATTAAAGATTTAATAATTAAATAAGATGAATTATCCTCATCTTTCAAAATTAGCAAGTTAGAAGGATAAATGCAATAAATTAATAAATATAATTTATTAATTTATGAGCCCATATTAGGTAATTAAATAAAATGAATTTATTTAATTACAAAGAAGATAAAAGGGAATAAATACATAAATGTTATTTATTTATTACACTAGGGTATGGGGGGAAATTAATTAAATAATTAATTCCCCTAGGACGTGTTAATGTTGAAAGGGTTAGTTGATTGAATGAAATAATCAATTGGACTGATGACAAGGATGATTGAAATTGAAGACAAATTAAATAATTAAATAATTATTTAATTTGAGAGATTAAATAACTAAAGAATTATTTAATCTAAGAGGAATAGTTAGGAAGAAATAGTGATGAACATTAATTAAATAATTTTTTTTAATTAATGGTTTAGAAGAACAATAATTAAATAATTAAAAATTATGTAATTATAGGGAATTAAAAGAAGAATATTAGCGCTAATTAAATAATAAATTATTGAATCAGTTTTAGATGAAAAATTAGTGAAAAGTGTCGTTGAAGACTCAGGACAATTTTCAGTGTCTACAGCACGAACCGATTATATTATCGACAACAAGTAATTAGTTAAAATACAATAACCAGGGACATGTCCTTACAGGACTATCATCAACATGTAAATCTGGAGTAATTCTAGCACAATAATGATACCTGCAAAGTAAACTATGCATATTTCAACCCAAGCACTCAATAAATAGATAAAACTCAAACCACAAACCAAGTGTGGTTTACCAAAATCATGAGCCAAAACAATGACCCAAAAGTGGTGCCATCTTTGGTCCAGATTTTAATGCCATATTCCATGAGTTGCTCAACAGACTAGATTTAGCAGATGCCTACGCCTTGTGATAAGTTATCACAGTTTCCCCTCAAAAGAGGAGCTCCATTTGGGCATACTCAAATCCATTCAAAGATGTTTTATGACATGTGTCATAGACTGTCTTAATGCTGGTCGAGATTCCATTGCAACTCCACTCTTACATACTCTTATGTGCCATAGAATCTATCATACACAATTCCCATCTTCCAATGTCATAAGTTGTTTATATACATCATGATGAAATTAGATGCTTTTACGACTTCCTACACACATTACAAGATAGCCAACATGAGGCCAAGAATGCCACCTCAAAATGGGATGTCCTTTTTCTCATGCGAGGGCAAAATAACAAATAAATGTGGAGCATTAGGATGCAAGGTTGAGACACCTTTCTCAACAAATTCAGTTGTAGATGGAGGGGGGACTGAACTTATGCAGCTGCTATCTAATAACAAATTTGCCATGTTGCTTCACATTTCATTTTTCTTCCCCATTTAGTTTCCTTTTAGATCTAACCTCCAATTCGAGTAATCACAAAAGGATTACATTTTAGTTTTAACTTTTAACTTGAAATAATGCAGAAAAATAATCACAGGCATTGAAAAATCTTAGGTGGCTGCATGTGACCCTGCTGCTACAACTGTGAGCATAGTTGGTATTTGACTTTGCTTTTTGTGTTTTGAATATTACACTTGTTCTTAAATGTGAATGACTAGTTGACTAAGGTTTTTATATTTCAGATATTACACTTGTTGCTCTATTGTTGCAGGACTTTTGACTTTTTTTGTTTAATTATTATTTTGTACTTTGCTGGAGATGCAAACGGCACACTATATTTGTACTTTTCAGTTTTATTCTTTGTGTCAGTTTTGTTGGTTATTTCTGGCCAATTGTGGACATTAATATCCAATCAAATTTAAATTCCACATTAAAAAATTTAACATGTTTCTAAGATGATGGTCTCAAGTAAGACAGCTTCCTTAATTTCTTCAGTAGGTGTGGCAGAGGGTGATTTGCAGCAAAATAGTCCCATGGAATATGAAATTTCTAGTTCTTTTCTAAACTTATTCTTGATTATGCATTCAATACTATCAATAGAAATTTTTGTTGAAAAAAGACCATTTAATGGAAGCTACCACATGGTACAAAGTAATTCCCTAACTCTTTGCCAGCCACTCATAATTCAAAGTCTTTTGCAAACAAAAAAATTGACATTCTTGTTTCAAAGGTCAAGATTCTAGCTGTTCTTGGTTTCCTTTTCGGGTCTTTTCATGGAACAGCCTGTGCAGGAAATAAGCCTGTGCAGGAAATAAAGAATTAGTAGCCTCCTCCATGGATCTTGGTTTAACTTTTCCTAACAACTGCAGGCAAATTACTCGACTAAAATAACTTTAAGTAGTAAAATAGTGTTAGTATGCTTCTACTACTAAAGTGCCACACTGCCAATTACTGTTTATTAATGGTTTTTTTTTCATTTAGTTAAAAGTAAAACAATGTTATTACTGGATATGACACTCAGGGTTTTGTTTCTAGCTTGTATCTTGAGAGTGATCAACCATCCTCAAATATGCTTCCCAACCCTCCTGTTGATAATGGAGGAGTAGGACCAACAGAAGAAAGAAGTTTACACATCACCTCAGATTTTCACCTCAAATCTTGCTCCAAATTAGCAAAGATTTTAGTGCATGCAATACCTTATAGTCTCTTTTTTGTCACAATTATTATCAAATTCGAGTAAACACAGCCCAATGCTTTTTCATTTTGTCACGTATTTGGAGCTTCCTTTGGTAATGATCAGATAATCATATCTTTTGCATCAAATCATTTCTTTGGTGACCGATTTTCACGAATTATTATTTCTTCAATGATCCTTAATTCATGTACATTAGTGACAATACAAGGCAAGGGGACCCTACATATTACAGAAGCACATCTAAGCATTTTAGTAACAAAGAGAAGAAAGATGCCAATACATCATTCTGGTAACTTTCATCCCAAAGCATGTTCCAGATTGACACAAATATTAGTGCATGTAATACCTTATAAGCCTCCCTTGTCTCATCATTATGATCAACATGGGATAGTTACAAAATGCTTGGGGATGGGTACAATATTATCCAAAGATCTTAGCTGATGTCTTCTGAAGTTTTGAGGGTATCTTTTAATTGTCTCACAGTGTCTCTTGTAAATAACATCCTGGGGATGCTGGAAAAGGAATAAACAGATTAAATTAAAAAATGGATCAATTTCAAAATGTAAGTGACATATTGGCCCTACCTTTAACTTCAATATGTGAGGAAGTTGCCTATTTTTGCAGGGGAGTCATGCAAATTGTCTTATTAAGGGAACATTGTTGAGGTTAACTGCTTGATTAATACCAATCCTTCTCATGTACAACAAATTTGAGCTTCTGAGGACAGGTTGATTATGCAACAGAAATGGAGATCTATGGCCCGTCCTCTTGCAAAATTGAGCTTGAATCCTTGTAAGAAGCAAATCTGCACCTAATGAGGATGTTGTAGAATGTGATCGCATTTTGGGAAACTTTTATAGTTTTCTTTATCTGCTTGAATTGAGTTTAACAGAAACAGGAGTTCTTCGTTTAAATTTTCATGATTTAGAACAGAGTTGGTTTCGGATGGTTGTTAAAGGTTTTGATTCTGTAGACAATTTATGTCAATAGGCATTTAGAAGCAAGGAGAACAAGATAAAAGACAAATTTCAATTAAGGTGTATGGATTTTGTGATTAGCCTAGGTTGAAATGATAATTGATGTTCTCAAGAGGAAGAAGCCTAGAGTAAATCAATTTGGTACAACAAGTGAACATTATGAAGAGAGATGTAGGATTAATTACAGATTGGATAAATTTTACCATTTTTAGAGATTGGTTTGAAATTCTAGATAATTAGGTTAAAATTAGGTTCAGTTTCTTCTTCAATGTCTTCTGATCACACTCCATTTTAAATATATTGTCTTATGAAAGGGATTTGTTTGGTTTGTGAGTTGATCTCTTTATTTCAAATGTTTTTGCTCAAACAGGATGACTGCCTTGAAACTTGAAGGCAGTAAGTCTGTTTGGAACCTAGTCATCAGGAGAATTTCATATAGGGATGAGAAGTCCATTGTAATGTCCCCTTTTGGTAAATTCCTGGTTTTAGGCCTGTAAAACAATAATAATCTTTAAAACCAATATTATTAATAACAAGTATCAACCTTAAGGTAATATTCAAATTAATACATAAAATATTATAATATTGTGAGCAATACAACATAGCTAGAACATTATAATATTTAAATCTATAGTTCATAACATTATCAATATTTGAATTCAAAGGCATCTTAACATCATTAATGATTATTCCAAGGCATATTCCTATAGCCAATCACATTAGGAATTCACTTGAAATGTTTGCAAACCGCAATCTCAAAGATGGTTGTCCTTGTATTGCGAGAGCATGGGTGGTATTAAAATAATATTTTGTTATTAATTAATGGTCAATATCTTGTAAATATTGTAAACTAGTTGTTTAGATTAGTTTCTTAGTTTTTCTTTCCATTCTTTCTTCGATGATGTTTCTATTTTAGAAACTCATTGTTTTAGAAACATCTGCTCTTGTAATCTTTATATGAAGCAAGTTTGCTTCTCTTTAATATATCGAAGATTTTCAATCTGCTCTTGTTTCAGGTGGATCCTTGTCCATCCATCTTGGGGTGGCATATTTGAGAAGACCCTCAAGCCCAGGAGCACTCATTCGCCTCTTGGCCCACGGACATGGTAGGATCTCACATCCACTCCATCTCTCAGTTCACCTTAGAGGCGTTCCATCTTCCTTGATCAAGCCCAGGAGCACTCATTCGCCTCCCATCCCACGAGCATAGTAGGATTCTCCATTCCATCCATCTTGGGGTTCAAGCATGAAGACTGCCTTCTTCAACAAGCCCAAGAGCAATCAGATGCCTCCCATCCCACGAGCGCTACATCTTGGGGTGGTGTGCTTGATGAAGGAAAGGCCGGTACTTAATCTCTCATGAACTTGGAAGGTTGATCGGCCTCTCTATTTGCAAAAACACTTATATAAATTCAAAATAGATTGCCAAAGGAATCTACTCTATTAATTGGTATATATCTATACATCTATCTATATATATATTCCTAATTTATATTCTCAAACTTACTTCCCAATAATATTCTTATTGAAACAATATTACTTCCAATAGATATCATATGCTTCAATTTCTTATTTTCCTTTTTTCCAATCCCCTTCTTTCATGTCTTCCTTAAACGAAAATGGTTTCTCTTTTATATCTTCCCATCGTAGGGGTCACACCTATTCATCAAAGCATTTCCTTGCTAAGAGTCACACCTCAATGAAGTGCTGTTTGTAAATTTTAATTATTATTTGTTTACTTTGGAGTGGCTGATCATGTCATGCCCCTCTAATTAATATTCGTCGATCTCGTTTTTGCTATCTTTAAAGCCTTGGTTGGATCATAATATTGAATTGCTATTAAAGCCTTGGTTGGCCCCTTTGCTAATATATTTATTTTATCACTTGGTTTAATTTATTAAAGCTGCAATTTGTGTGGCAAAGGTTGTGATCTCTATGGTGCGCTGTTTGTAAACTTTAATTATTATTTGTTTACTTTGGAGTGGCTGATCATGTCATGCCCCTCTAATTAATATTCGTCGATCTCGTTTTTGCTATCTTTAAAGCCTTGGTTGGATCATAATATTGAATCGCTATTAAAGCCTTGGTTGGCCCCTTTGCTAATATATTTATTTTATCACTTGGTTTAATTTATTAAAGCTGCAATTTGTGTGGCAAAGGTTGTGATCTCTATGGTGTGGGGGGCATGACATCCATACCTATCCATATAAGCACATCTTTTGGTGTATATATTTTTATATTATATGACTGTACCCTTATTCATTTAGTCACATACTGTGATTTAAAATGGTGTTTTTGTCCATATACCCATATCTGTACCCCCATTTCTTTGGGTGGCTTTTGTTTGGAAGCCTGCTAGGTTTATATCTCTTAAAGGGTCAGGCTTGATTAGAGGGACTGCTTTGTTTGAATGCAACTAAGAGGAGCCCTTTTGATTCAAATTTGTATGTCAAACGTTCTGGTAATGATATTCTTGTACTTGTTGTCTATGTTGATGACCTTATCATTACTAGTAGCTTGGAACATTTGATTGAGGAGATAAAACACAATCTGAGTCAATCATTTGACATGACAGATTTGGGACTTCTTCATTATTGTCTCGGTGTTGACGTTTGGCAGACAGTTGACAACATCTTCATTTCTCAGTCTAAGTATGCTCGTAGTTTGCTTGATAAGTTCAAGACGAGTGACTGCAAACCTGCATCAACACTTATGGAGAAAGGGCTCAAACTATTAGCAAAATCAGATTCGCCTGTGGAAAATGAATCAGCATTCAGGCAACTAGTAGGCAGCCTCATTTATCTCACTGCTACTAGACCTGATCTCAGTTTTGCAGTGAGCTACATCTCTTGCTTCATGACAGCGCCTAAAGTTGAACATTGGGTTGCAATGAAGCGTGTGCTGCGATATGTGAAAGGCATTTTCGACTTTGGCATTTTGTTGGAAGGTGCAAAGATCCTAAGCTGATTGGTTACTCAGACTCAGATTGGGCAGGTTCTGTTGATGACAGGAAGTCTACTTTTGGGTATGTATTCAGTTTGGGTACAGGTTTAGTTACATGGACCAGCAAGAAGCAACAGGTTGTGGCTCTTTCCTCGATTGAAGCTGAATATTGGGGAACTGTTAAAGTAGCTTGTGAGGCAGTTTGGTTTCGAAGGGTGCTTTTGGACATGCAAATGTCTCAAGCAGGGCCTTCTGCCTTGTACTGTGATAATCAAGGGGTGCTCAAACTAGCCAAGGATCTAGTCTTCCTTGAAAAGACAAAGCATGTTGAACTTCACTGTCATTTCAAACAGCTAACAACATCTTCATTTCTCAGTCTAAGTATGCTCGCAGTTTGCTTGATAAGTTTAGGATGAGTGACTGCAAACTTGCATCAACACCTATGGAGAAAGGGCTCAAACTATCAACAAAATCAGATTCGCCTATGGAAAATGAATCAGCATTCAGGCAACTAGTAGGTAGCCTCATTTATCTCACTGCTACTAGACTTGATCTCAATTTTGCAGTGAGCTACATCTCTTGCTTCATGACAGCCCCTAAAGTTGAACATTGGGTTGCAGCGAAGCGTGTGTTGCGATATGTGAAAGGCACTTTAGACTTTGGCATTTTGTATGGAAGGTGCAAAGATCTTAAGCTGATTGGTTATTCAGACTTAGATTGGGCAGGTTTCGTTGATGACAGAAAGTCTACTTCAGGGTATGTATTTAGTTTGGGTACAGGTGCAGTTACACTGACCAGCAAGAAGTAGCAGGCAGTGGCTCTTTCCTCGACTGAAGCTAAATATCGGGGAACTGTTAAAGCAGCTTGTGAGACAGTTTGGCTTCGAAGGGTGCTTTCGGACATGCAAATGTCTCAAGCAGGGCCTTCTCCCTTGTACTGTGACAATCAAGGGGTGCTCAAACTAGCCAAGAATCTAGTCTTCCATGAAAGGACAAAGCATGTTGAACTTCGCTGTCATTTCATCTGCCATCTTGTCGAAGATGGATCAGTAGTTTTGTAGTATGTTCCGACAGAGGATCAAATTGTTGATATTCTCACCAAGTCTCTCAGTCCAGATAAGTTTGTAAAATTCAGAGCTTTCGACTGTTATCTTTTTAATATATTCAAAATCTACCACATCAATCTCAATGGTGGTCACTGTTCAATAACTTTACACTATCATCCAAAAATCTTAATGCTATAACTTCTGAAATTATATGAACCCTCATACTATAACTATGCATTTGCTACAGCTGGGATGAGATTTTGTGCAAAATACAGTACTGGTGGCTATGTGACCCATCACTGTAATGCTTTTTTTGTTTGCTAGGAGTGGATTCTTGACCCCATGCTATCCAAAGCTTCCTCTCTTGGAGTGCTATGCTTCTCCTAGCCTACTTGGTATAGACAATTGGTGAGTATTTTGTTGCTCCTACTTGCCATTCCCAAGTGGTTGTATTTTGTTCTCATGCTCATCAATGATAAGAAGGGTGTCCCACTTGGTTGCCCATACAAGTGGTGTTAGTTTTCCTTCCTTGCCATAATGGAACAAATAACATGTTACAATGACAACATTGCCATGAAAAGATTTGAATGCTTACAACATTGAAAAATCTCCATACTGTCTATACTACTGATTTTGTTGGTTTTGCTAGAAGCCATGAACCCTCCTACAACCAAGCAACCTCACTTACCCTTTTTGCTATACCATACAATAAGTGGATGTGAATACTGATTATCAATGAAACAAATGTAAATGCTGATGTTAACCCATTAACTCATATTTTTCCTTTTGTTTTACCTCTCAGCCTTTAAGTCCACATGACCTTCATGCTCACTCATGGTGAGAGAGTAGTCCTCCTTGCTTTCTCTACAAGTGGAGTTATCATCTTGAATGTAACTAATTCATAGGAAAGGCTCAAAGTGCTACTTGCCCATGCAAATGAACACAACTCATCCTTTTCTCCCTTGTAAATCAAATAAATGCTCTATCCAAGAATCAAATGACAATCACTTACCGTTCTATGTAATTTGTTCTCTCCTTGATCCTAGTGTTTTAAATTTTTAATAAGCTTCTCCTCCCTTTTTCCTTGTAGCTTCTCATTCTTGCCTTTCCAATGTATTGAGTGAAACTTTGGATGGACTTTCCTGCACTTGCCATCCCAATATCCTTTAATCTTGTCGCAATCCCAATGCCCTTTAATTTTGCAAAGAGCAATAATTGTGAAATTTGCACGTACTCAAATCAGTTAGCTTCTTACCTCCTTTGAGTGTGCCATAACCTTCCTCTTCCTTCTATCTTGGTAAGTGGTTTCTCTTCTCATCCTTGTTATGAAATGTAGACTCCTTATTGGTGTTTGTGTTGCAAATTATTTTACTATGTAATATCCTCGAATTTCGCTCGCTCAATTCGTGGGATAACCCCTACGAAACTTGTCCGTTTCGTAGTCCATGTCCTCCAAGCACACATATTGAGGCAAATTTTGATTTCTCTCATGTGTAGTTTGGCCCCTCAAAAAGTCATTTCGATTGGGCCATTTTTTCTACCTTTTGAAAATTTGCAAAAGTTGGATTTTCAAGAGTTAGTGTTTTTCTTGACATGTAATGCCCCTGAATTTCAGCGCACATGCATGTTTTCTCAAACTGCATCTTAGGATGTAGTCACGAAGAATTTCTTTGCGACTATACTCTTACAACCGCATGCTCGGGCATTAATGTAGTTTAATGCTCGGTTTATTAATGGTTTTTAATCCGTTTAATTTCTTTTTACCTTTGTTTTCTCTACCGTTTCATGCGTCTTCGGCTTCCTTGCTTTTGTTGCTGAGTTCGTGTTTGATTGGATTCGACACCTAGGGTTTGTAGGTATGTTAGTTTTTCATTCACATTTTTTCATCTCTTTTTCTTGCTCGTTTTCGCACTTTGTTTTGAAATGAATGTCGTTTGTTTTTAGGGTTTTTGTTTAAGTTTCATTGTTTTGGTTTTTCTCGGGTTGTAGTTTGTTTCTTTGAATTTTTGTTACCCGCTTGCCATTGGTTTTTGATTTTTCTTTAGTTTTGTTTGTATGTGTCTGTGTTTGCATGTTTCTCTATGGGGTTTTGGTTTCTTTGGTTACCAATGCACCGTTCTACAACAGATGGATGTTGTTCGGGAATAAAATCCCGAATAACAGCCTACCACCAAATTTCATCTTGCACTCCTCTACAAACAATCATAAACTGCCGTTTTCACCTTTTGCAAAACCTTGCTCTACTTTTGTTTATAGTTGTTATTTGGGGATTAATCCCCGATCAACACCATCTGCAAACCTACGGTATCCACTTCGCGCGACCCTTTAAAAGGTGCTGTTTGGGGAAAATTCCTCTCACAGCACACACCTTACATTCACGTCTTAGTGTGTTGGTCGAGGAATTTTCCTTGACCAACACTTATGAACCCACCGAACATCCGGTGCAGACCCGCTACTTGACATGTCGTTCGGGGAATTTCCCCTGAGTGACATCATCTTTCACCTCACAAGTGTAGTTCAGGGAATTTTCCTCGAATGACACTCTGCATGGAATTCCCATGCACTTTGGGGAATTCTCCGAAGTGCATCCAGACGATCTACCCCTTGCACTTTGGGGAATTTTCCCGGAGTGCATACCTTTGCACATTCTTAGTGCAAGTCAGAGAATTTTCCCCGACCTGCACCAAGACATTTTATCCAACACAAATGCAGATTGGGGATAATTCTGTGTCCTGCATTTGTCCATTGATCTACTTGTTAATTTTAGGATCAGAAATGTAAGCAAGCAGAAAATGCAACACATAAACAATGAACACAATATTTTACCTTGGGAAAACCCTCCTACTCGAGGGAGAAAAACCCAACAACAATATTCTCTTTATATATCAGAATAATAAGTGCAGAAACTGCATACAAATCAGGCCCTACACAAGGCCGAGTCTAATACAATGAATGGAGACACTTCTCCTTGAAGCGAAATACAAAAGGTGACACTTCTTCTTAGAATTGAATCTGCTGCTAGGAGGCGAACTACTGCTGCTGCTGAAGATGGGAATTGGAGAGTGAATGAATTGATGATCAAAATGAGAGGACTCCATCTTCTATAAATACCAAACTAGGTGGTCTTCTCTCTAGGGCCGACCTAGAGCAAATATATTTTATTTATAAAAGATGAAGGCCGACCTGCCTTGAGTAGGATATAATTAAGGGAAAATATCTCCCGAAGCTACCAAACACTAACACTACCTTGTGTAGTTCAGAGAAAATTCTTAGAACTACACCAGTATACTACCCTCATGCATAGGTGGAGAATTTTTCTGCCCTTGCATCCCAAGTTGAATTTCCCATGTAGTTGGGAGAATTTTCTCCGAACTACACACCAACATACTAAACATGTAGAAGTGCAGATTTTTTCTGCTACTACACGTAACTTGAAAGTTTTCTCTAACACTAGGGGATTTTGAAATTCCTTTTTCCAATATCTTCATCAATGTCTAATCCGTCTCTGAAGAAGAAAAACATGAAATACAAGTACCAAGGTGTGATTCCAATGACATCCATGGAATCCAATGTGGATAACATTAGAGACACTGAGATTGGACGTGTGGATATGTCCGAATTCTTGGAAAGGGTAAACAAGCAACTAGTTGATTCAAGCATGCAATGTGTCCTGAATGGCAGTATTCATTTGGTTTCCTCTTTTCCGCTATCAGCTCAGAACCTGGAATTTGTGTTAGCAACAGCCGCCCATTTCAATAAGGAAACTAAGAGCGTCATAGATGCAGATGGGAAAGTGATCAGAAGGCTTGATGAAGAGTTAAAGGACTCCCAACATCCACCACTTTCCAAGAATGGATGTACCAATACATCTACGTCATAAAGAAAGGTCAACAAAAAATCTTTTGGGGAAAGCAGATCAGTGATGCTATTTGTGAACAACTTTCCAAGGTATCTACTTCATTGAAGTTTTACATGACTTAATATCTGGTATATGTTGCTGCCTCTGTGAGGCATTTTCCAGGTTTGTCTTCAGAAGGTGACAGGAGAAAGGTTCCTATATATGAATATTATTCTTAATTGAATTTGAAGCAGAGCATCAAACATTTCAGGAGATTTAATGATGCCTTTTTCTATTCCTACATGTGCATGTTTGACAGGGAACTTGAGAAGAAAAGAGTTTCAGATGAAGCTTGGGAACTTGTCAAAAAGTTTGGTTGTATGTTCTTACAATTTACTATCTTTACATACATCAGGGTTGGTTGCTTTGGCGGATATCCATACATGCTACCCAGATATCCCAGTGATAAAATTGTACTCATGGAATTATGTAGGCAGATTATGATTGTACATAATAAGCCGACAAAATCACATAAGGTTGGATTCAAGTTTCCTTTGACCATTGGCAGATATTCTATCACTACTCCCAGAGCCAAAGCCACGGAGATTGAGATGCAATGGGTAACAATGAAAAAGTACAAAAAGATGAATGACTTTGACTAGAGGGGAATGAAGGATAAACTTAGGAAAAACTACGCTCATGTGCACAAAATTTGAGGACATATGGGCTGGGTGTAGAACTGATGAAGATGTGAGGAAGCTAGACTACAGTCGGCTTACCTTAGAGCAAATCAGAAATTTTGATCTTGTAGACATTCCTGATGATATGGAAGAAGAAGATGACATTCTGGATTGTGCATATGAGGAGAACAAGATTGCTGATACTCCTCTTCCGCCAATCCAATGGTCTCAAAAAGAAATGATTTCAACAAGAGAGAGGTTCCAACCTACTCTTGCAAATACAATGTTTGGATGCAGAATAAGGGAATTAAGTTGAAATACTTTAACACAGGATCAAAAGAGGAGAGTACTGAAGGGCCTACCCGTAAGAAAGGAGAATTAAGGACAAAGAATAAAGATGATGCTCCAAGTACCAGCAAGGTACCTAAATTTATTTTCAAAATGAAAGGAGACAAGAGTAAGGAAAAAGAAGGGACATCAACTCAGGTTGAGGAATAGGAAGAAGAGAATCCAGCTAAAGAATCACAAGAATCCCCCGTCACTTCTCAGCTAGAGTCTGCACCAGAAGATTCCCTCACCTCTTCTCCTATGACTACTATGGTACAAAGTCCTACTCCTCCTACGGTTACAAGTGAATAATCTTTGCCTGATGTTTCCACTATTCCTCTTACTCCTACTGTGTCTGTATAGTCAATTCATTCATCACCCACTAGTGGGTCAATTTTTGAAAGTCCTCATGATAATATTGAAGTTGTTTTTGGCCCTCTATCTTCTTTACCCAATTTGTCTTCACTAGTGTTTGATGTAGCCACACAATCAGATTTTGATAAATTCATGACTGAGTTTGGACCTAATGTGTTAAGTGTGGAGATCTCAGCTGCAGTTTTGACCCAAACTCCACCAATTCTAACCACCACTGTTGTAAGTTCAGCCCCATCAACATAAACCATGGTGGCAGGTATAGAAGGAGGCTTTTCCACTCTCCCTCCCTGGTTGACATCACAAACACCCAAGAGGAAGAAACAAGTGGTCTCCCCAGACGACTTTGATTTTGGACAGCTTGTTTCGATGAAGACCAAGACTACAAAGAAGGCCAAAACTCTTTCGAGGGTGATGGTTGACAAGTCAGGTTATAAGCATGCCGAAGTGGCACAACCTCCCTCAAACAAGACTGCTGAAAAAGTCGAAGGGTCAGATTATGTGATCACCAGAATTGAACTGGGAAAGCAAACACATGAGAGTGCAAAGGAGGACTTGCGAGCAGCAATGGGAAAAATATGACAGAGATAAAATTATTAAGGATCAAATGAAGATCAATTGCCACAATGAGAGATTACCTCATCCAATGGAACTCCAACCAATCCCTCTTGTGTCTCTTCATCAATTTGGGTGGCATTTTTGGGATCAACATTTCATTGCAAAGTTGGATTTTGTCGATACTTTGAAGTTTGACTATCTTGAAGTGGCGAAGCACTATGCATGACCACCAACTTCTCTACTCGTTTAGAGGTAATTGCCAACTTGTGTGTGGACGAATTCCTCTCTACAATAGAGGAATCGCTGACTTGTGAAAAGAGGCGAATAGCGAGTATTCTCAACTTTGGTATATCCTTGTGTCATGCCCACCATCCAATAAGATTAGTCTAAACTAATGTAGCTCTATTTATTGTTGTCTTTGGTTTGTCATATGTTGGGCCACAAAAAATAGTAAAGGAAAGCCATTGTGTGCAAAGTATAGTTGATTCATCACTTGAATAGATCTTTTGAAGGGCTTTCATTACCCCTTCTTTCACGTCTTTGTTATCATGAGGAGGCAACCTTGTAGCATACCATTTGGGATATACAACAAATATTGCCATACGAAGCGGGGTGTTCATAGTGTTCCCCTACCACATTACAATGGGTTTAATATGTTGCTCATATAATGCCAAATTAGGATCCTTGTTACAAATTGCTTGCTTCATTTGCCTAAGCATGTTGTGAAATGTCTATGAATCTCTCCAAGACTAGGAGAGTTTATATTGGCATATCTAGTGACATTTGCATTTTTTTTCAAAAAAGACAAGTTAGAAAATTAAAATAAAAAATTTAATAATAAGATCAACAATCAATTTATATTTAGCAATTTCTTACCTCACAGTGGACCGCCAGTTGTCATCAAAGATCTTTTGTTTGATACTTTTCCCTTCAGTATTGTTTACAGTAGGCCATTTAGTCCACTTTGAATTAATTATTATCAACTATAGAGCCTCTTGCACCTCAAGCATCCTCTCTAACAAAATGAAATAATTGGCATACCTAGACTCCATAGGTCCAAGGAATTCCTTTTAGAATAATGTAGTTTCTTTAATGGTCATATTAGTCTTAGTTAGTTTAGTTAGAAAGTTTCTATCTTCGTCTTCTGCTAACGATTGTTTCTTTTAGAAACATTGTCTTTGTAATTCTATTTAAGGAGCCTTTGTCTCTTTTGTTTAATAGACAACATCGAATATTTTACCATCTATTTTGTAATATGGTATCAGAGCTGGTCTGAGCTTGTCTCTCTCACAGGAGGGCTTAGGATTCTGGAGGGCTTGGTTGGTGTGATTTTTTTGAAGCCTGGGTGACTTCATTTTGTATAAAAAATCGCATTTTGTGGAGATTCTAAGATTGTGCCTATCTTCCTATTTGTTGAAGACTTCGTGTGTGATCGTGAGTTTTGTTTTGGGTGTCGGTTCTTCCCCTTGTTTTTGTGCGACGTGCAACTCTCTCTGTGCAATCATGTTTTGTAGAAGGTCGTTTTTTTGTTGACGGGTTTTTTTTTGAGTTGAAATCGTGTTCTGAACTTGCATTCTGTTTTGGCGTGACTTGGGTAAAGAGAAAATCGCAACTGTGTCTCTTTATTTCATGGTTTTTCAGCTTGTGCTTGCAACACGTGATTTCTTCACAATTTTTGGGCACGATTTCAACCTGTGCGACCTCCATTTTTCTTGCAATTCGTGACGTGATTTTGAGTGTTCTTGAGTTGTGTTTTTCAGCTATTGTGAGCCGCGATTTTTACCCATTACTGGGTCACGTTTTTCTCACCTGTTTTTGGCGTCGATTTTCTGAACAAAGTCTTCTGCTCTTTGCACGGGTTTCTGCATTTTTTTAGTGGGCGTTTTTGTCTATTTTTGGGCGCCTTTTGTTTCAAGCCGTGGTTCTCCAAATTTTTGAAGTAAAAAATCAGCTAGGGTTTTTGAAAAATCCTCTATTTTCAAGCCAATTTTTTTTTCTGATAACAATGGTATCGATGTTTTGGGTTTTTAATATTTTTGTCCCTGGAATTTTTTTTTGATGGGTTTTGGTTTTCCTTCTTCGAAAAAGCCCCAAACATTTGAATATCTATAGCTTCTACCACCACTTGCTTCATAGGTTTGAGCAAGTGAGGTGTAGTAGTTGTAAATGAATATCTAAATATTTTTAACTTTTATCACCATTCATTGCACCCAATTTATCTTCCCTACTTTTAATGCATGAACACAACATGGGGTCGAAAAGATGTGCTTGTTAGCACCCTCCACCATCATGCCAACTAATTTGCACACATGTGCTAAATCATTGACCACCTATACAACATTCACAGCCCCAACCTCCTCTATGGCCTCTCTCAAGATATAAAATTGGAATTTTGGACCTTTGCGTTTACTAGAACAATCAATAGCTCTAAGAAAATAAACATCAGCTGAACATGTGACTATGATGTTGATGAGTGGTTGACATCTAATATTGATCGACCCATCCATGACAATAGAGCAGCTAGTCCAAGTCTGCCTCATGCCTGTTGATGTTATAGCTTCGGGAGGTATTATCCCAGTCGGCTAGAAGATAAGTCAGATAAATAGTAAACAATTATTCAAGTTGCTGGGTCGGCCCTAGTGGAGTAGGGCGCTTGGACTTATATATATAGAAGAAAGGTTCTTCTCATTTCATCATCAATTTCTATTCATTCGTTCCTAAGAAGAAGATTTGCTGCTCAGAAGAAGATTTATTTTCTTGATCAGAAATTCGCACTATTTAAAGTGCTGGGCTATTTCATTGTATTCTGCCTATCTAGGCGTGATTCTTAAGTGCTATTTCTGCACTGTTGTACCTGATATATCATTATTGAAGTCTTGTTGGGTTTTTTCTCCCTTGAGTAGAAGGGTTTTCCCAGGATAAATACTGTGTTCTTCGTTCTATGTTATTATTTCTGTTTATTGTGGATATCTGATCTAAAATTAACAATGCCCTCAATCACCAAACTCACCTTAGACTATTCTTTTTCAAGGAGGTTAGTGCATAGTTTGTGTTCTCTAGTGGGTGAATGCTAGACCAATAAAAGCTACATTTTTGAACATTTGTTTAAATAAGGAGAATGTGCTACAAGGAATGAGATGGCATGGGTACAAAAATATCTGGCAATGGAAGACTCTGCCACATCTTGTGCTTGCATATTGAACATACCTGCAGCTGTACTTGCTTTCTCACTAGCATTAGTCTTTATTTTTCCTCTTGTAGAAACGTCACCACTAAATTACCAACCATTGAGTGCATAGGCATAGCTGATTGTGTAGATTGTATTGGCATTGACACACCCTTGGACTTTGCTTCTGCCTCCATATACAATCAATGAACCTCTACCTTCTTATCCTCCTTTATATCTTGATATACCTTAACCCCATGTCTTGTAAGGCTCAAAAGATGATAATATAATATGGTGTAGCTCCCTCGAAAATCTATTTTGCAAATGTGACACAACGACACTCTCCTATCCCCCAAATTTTTCTTTCTATTTTTTTCTATGACTCTCACAAATTGGAGAAGAGATTTTTTGGAATTAAAAGGGCTCTTTGCATAAGATTTTAAAATCGTGGAAGGGCACTCAAATGGATTTTGTTGCTATTCTCTATCACCCACAACATTCCCACAACTTGATGAACCCCCAATTGAGGTTGAAACTCTCTCATTTATTTCTTCCATCTCATGTTCATTACTCTCATTACTGAAAGGAAAACTCAGGTGCGGAAACAACTTCCTACACTAATCTCTAAAGGAAAGTATTGTGCAAAATTCTTTTAAACCCTTACAATTTCAGATTCGTTAGCTACTTTAACAATGATATTGCAGCCATATAACATGCATACAGAAAATAGAGAATGACACAATGATTTACCCTGGGGAAAACTTTTCGGTAAAAAACCCCAGCACTCCAAAACCTGCACAATGTATTATCTTCAGCACAACGGTTACAACACACTTGCAATGCAAGTTCTTTCAGGAGACAATCGACACTCAAAGACAAAACCAGTAGCTCCAGATCATACCAAAAATACACTCTTTTTCTCTCTTCTCCTGTAACCCTAAAAAAAGGCTTATATCACGCGCTTTCCTTTTTAGAGCAACTTCCAAAGATAGCCGTATTAGGGTTTTACGATTGTGGAAGAGTGTACAGTACTCAACTTTATCAGTTGCCACATGTCTTGCATGTCTTCACCCGTCATTGAATCTTCTAGAAATAGCTCTTACGTGTCATAGGAATCCGTCATAACCGTTTCAGCCATGATCTCCTTACACACAATTCAAGATGCCGACACATCAAGTGGAGTGACACATCAACATGCCAACTAGACATGTACACTCACACTTAATTACATTATTTGCAAGAAATACATTTTACAAAATAAATAATAAGAATAGGAATTATCCAAGGTTGAGACACCTTATTCCTAACAATTACTGCTGGCGATTTTATTTTGTGAAACAATAATGCAAGTGCAAATTGAAATAGAAAAAAATAAACAAACATACATTTCTTAGAACTTTGAAAAAAATTTGAAAAACACAAAAACAAATGGAAGAATCACTTACCAATGCTGATCTCTCCAGCTGCACTTTCAAACCCTTGCTCAAAATGATTCTTTTGCTCCAACTTGGCTGCAAATTTTTTTGGTTGATTCAAGGTTAATATGGTGTAGAGGCCTAACAAAAAGAAAGAATAAAAGAATCATTTTTTTCATGTTGAGCTTTTCTTTTTTGAAAACCTCAGTGAATCGCCTCAGCGATGGTCGGGGGACATCTGATTGTTTCCTCAGTGTCCTATTGTCTTGGAAACGTTTCTGAGACAGCTTGACAAAATATGAAAAATTAGGGATAGCTCAGGGCTGTTTTTGAGGCGTCCCCACATCCCCAAAACATCATTGGAACAGTTAAAGTGAAAAAGTCACCAGGAATGCATCATAGAGAACATAGCATGCTGTGTTTTTGAAATTGCATAGAATTTTGAGAGGAAAAAAATATGCAAAAATTTCAACCTTTGACACACTTTGACCTCTGTTTTTGGCCTTGCAACAAAGCTGCAGACTTAGGACATTACCCCAATGGTCTAGATAGCAAAATAAGACCCAAGAATGGATCAGCAACCAATCCAAGGAACAAGATACCTGCCTTGTTGAACATGTCTTCCTTCTTGCAATTGAAATAGTCTAATAGAAGACGGATTGTTTTCCTTTGGCATACCTTCATTGATTTCCCACATGTTGGCTTGCCTCCTTCCTAGGCCTGCCTCGTGTTGAAGTAGGTGGAGTGTAATCTTCCCATTTCTTCTTTGCATCTATTGGAAAGGGTAGTCTTCTTTTCCCCCTTTAACAGGAGTCGTCTTTGTCTTTGAAGGCTCCTCTTTGCTTTCTTGAGGTACTTACTGTTTGGTTACCTTCTGTTTTTTCAGCTTTTTCAGCAATTTGCTGAACAATTGAGGCTTCAAATCATTCTTAGCTTTAGCAAAAAGAATGACACCATTATCTCATGCAGGCTTTTTTTCCTGAGTTAGTGGCTAGGGCTCCTTCTTTATGCAAGCTTTTCTTAGCACTTAGGTTTTGGAGCAGTCTTCAACCTTTTGCACGCTACCAAAATATCCCAAACCTGCATATTGAGGTCTTCCCTTAAGCTCTATGGAATTGACCGTACCTTGGCTTTTTTTCCAAGCCCATTCCATCATATCCAATGGGTGTTAGCAGCTTGAAGCATATACCCTTGGAATGCTTTCTAAATTTGCCAATGGATTTATCATATTTAACCAATGTTCCATGGAGTTTTGGAGTTGGGGGATCTGGGGATGAGTTTCAGGGATTGTACTTTCTTTTTTCAAAATTTGGCAAGGAGGCAGGTACAGTGTCACAAATAATATTTAATTTAATATATTTGAAAAATTAATTTTAAAAATATTAAAAGAAATTGCAATTTGTTGTATGAAAATCTATTAACAATAAATTTAATATTTTTTATAAATAATATATAAAAAATAAATTAATATATTATGGCACACGTGAAGGATTTGCTTGGATCTTTGTCCAGGCAGTTTCATTAAAACTTAAAAGTAAAACCACATGACAAAGTCCTTTTTAGTCACTGCAATGAAATGTTTTACTATCTGTCGGGAGCTGTGAAAGGGATGGAGCCACATTTCTTTTTGTTTGATGAGAGGAGGGAAGGCTTTTAGAGGGGCCCCATATCTGGTGCCTTACTTGCCATAATATTTGTCATTCTGGATGGTGTGTGAAGACTGCAACGAAAGAAATCCTTAGTGTCATCAATGTTCATTTTCAATCAGTTATTGTCATAAGTTGGCAGTTAGGAAGATGGTCATTTGCTTCATGAGAGCTGAGTTTCATGGAGCCTTGGATATGGTGCTGGATTATGCAGTGAAGCATCCTGTTGTGGCTTTGCCTTTTGCAGGGGCAGAGTTTAGAGGATTGGTTTCAATGGCCTCATTTTGTGAGCTTGAGCAGAGGTTCTTGGTCTTAGTGGTGCAGGTAGAGATAATTCAGTCCTTGTTTTCTGAAGGAGAGGTGGAAGGGGACCTAATACAATTCAATTTCTCTGCTCTCAGGAAGCCCTTCTCTCTCCTCCTCTTAAAAGTAGTGATCAGGTGGCCAGGACAGGTAGAGTAACTAAAATGGTGATGAGGATGGTGAGTGTTGGTGACTTTCAGCCCAGGGTCCCTGATAGTGATGTGTCAGGCAGTGGCTGCGACCTCCCAAGTCAGGGTCTAGTTGCTGACTTAGTTTGTGTTCCGTTTTTTGGTATTGTGGTTGAATGTCTCCCCTTTTTTGTTTCTTATTTTGGGATTAGTCTGTTACTTAAGGTTGTGATTTAAGTTTAGAGTATAGCATTTTCTGTCATGTCCCCGAAACAGCAATACCATAAAGACCAAGTGTTAAAATACAAATAAATTAATAAATAAAATAAATAGCAATATTAATGTTAAATATAAAATAAATGTGTACCATATCAATATAAAAATGTATAAATATGAAATAACAAATATAATAATAATATATAGGCAAATTATTGTTATTACATTCTAGTATTAAATAACGTAATATAAAAAATAATAATAATAAATAAATATTATAATCATTACACATCAAAGATTGTAATACTTTAGAATAAAATAATAATAAGATAGTAGAAAATTGGTTTTATTATTATACTTTAATGTTAAAATATATTCAATAAAACATCAAAATAAAATAAGAAAATAAGTATATAATCTGAAATATCATAATTATTAGTAATAATATATTATTTTCAAAATTAGATATTATTGTGATAATAAGCCTATAAAGGCAGCAATTAAATCTAACAAAGGGATATATTTTATGAAAATTCACCTCTTTCACCAAACAATACATTCTCCCCATGAGTCACCTACCTTGAATGGTATAAATAGAAGGAAGGAAAATAAAGAAGGGGGAAGACATGGATAAATATGATCTGCAATTCAGAACAGCAGCAACAATGATTGTTATGCATTGGAATATAGTCATTTAATATATATATATATATATATATATATATATTATCTAATAGGCATACAAGTATATATGCATAGATATAGATAAATTTTATAATGAATAATATGCAATGAATAAAGAATATATATATGAATAAGGAAAGAATAATTATATAAACATATATATATGAATACTAATGGATATAAGTAAAAGAATAATTATATATATATATATATATATATATATATATATTATACAATTATGCACTAATGATGCTTGTTGCATTAAACCTTATAAATAATTGTGATTATTTGATATAAAAATGAATAAATTTATGAATGTTTTTATCTTATGATTGATCAGGAAAAGGAGAAAAAGAACATAGTTTGAACACTAAACCATCATAAAGGATATCTTCAGAAAATCAGGGCAAGAATTATGGTAAACCTAGAAAGGGACATTACAGGAATATAATGTCCATAAAAAAAAATACATATATCACGGAGAAGACAATCTTTACATAAAAAAAAAATATATATTTATTCTTAATCTATTTCTGATATTTAGGAAAGAGATATTTCACTGCCTGATCTTTATATGTATTTTTTTGTGTGTAAAGATTGTCTTCTCCAAGCCCAAAACAAAACATGATAATAGTTTTTTTGGGTTTGGGTTTGTCCATACAAAAACATATAAAAATCAGAAATATATACATATTTACAACAGCAATTAAGTTCTAAATACCACACGTAGCATCATATATTGTATATTAAACAAAACCACCATTAAAATAAAAAATATAAGAACGTCAATTAGTCAAACTTGAATTTCATGATATATATTATATATTAAAATTAACTACATTGTTCATTTCTCCTTGCAGGTAAGCATCGAGCAACATCAGGGGAAGATTGTCCAATTGGATGACGATATTACAAATGAAGACTTGTAGGCAAACTTGAAAACTTGAAGAGTACTTGGCAAATCAAATGAATTCATTGGGGGTCTGGGGGCAGTGCCCCCAACGGGGTCAAGGGGCAATGACCCTCATGGGTTTTGGGACGGACCCACAAACTGTGAGCGGGACCCTACCCGAACCCACTTGGGACCAGATCCAGACCTTGAACTTGGGCCGGATCAGACCGGGACCTGGGCTGTCTAGGGACCGAACCAGTAACATAGAAAAATAATAATTAAAATATAGAAATATCAAATATTTATTTATTAAATTCATTATATTTATATTTAAATATAAATTGTAAATTATAATATGTATTATTTAAGTTAAAAGTATTTTTCTTTTCTTTTTTGAAATAAAGAATCAATGTAGAGGTTAGCATAAAGGTTAAGAGGAGTGGCTGTGTAATTTACAGCATGGGTGTTGAAGGTGAGGGCTGCACAGCTGAAGAATTGGAATATTGCCATTCTTTTTATTTATTTACTTCTTTGTTTTCACTTCACTTGCTTCCTAGGAAATAACAATGACAATTTAGAGACTTGCAAGCGCAGCAGCATAGGTAGTAGCTTCATGCGTTTAACCAGTTGTTTCATCTATTGAGTAATCATATGAGATACAGATTCAGACCTTCGTGATCCTGTACCCACCTCTCCACCTGGGTTTGCTCGGTATTCCCTGGTGTGGTGGTTCCCTATCCGGTTGTATAGCAGTAGTGTGGTGACTAGTGAAAGCTTCCCGGACTGATCATAATATCTATCTAAATATGAAAAGAAAATTTACAGAGCTTAACTGTGTTTTAAATGATGTATTTTATTTGGCTTCATGGGTATCTTGTCTGGCTTGGGGACATCAGGGCATCCTGCAGGGAACATCCCTGCATTGCAGTGTTGTTTTGAGGATGTGCCTTGCATGTGGTGCTTGAAGGGATGGCTGCGGGATGTTTCATCCCTGTATCGCTGCCCTTGGATGTCCATGTTCTGTGTTCATCCCTTTTAAATCCTGGGATCGTCCTGGGGGAATTCTGTAGTGAACATATGGAAGAAAACATATTTGTGTATGCTCTCTATGCGTACCTCATTCACTATTTGTTCTTTTGGAGGTGAGGGTTGTCTACTTTTCTTTGTAGACTTGGCTCTCTTCATTGCTCCATCATGGTGGAGTTCTGATAGCAGTTCATGTTTTACCATCAACTGTGATCCCAGCCAAGTATAACTACTACAAGCCTCAAGAAACTTGCTGCTCTAATATTGATGATCTGTAATTTTCTACAAGATTATACTTGTGGTAAGTAACAGTCAAAATTAATATTCACTTGTGCTATGCTACTTAAATTTTTACTCAAATGATAGTGGAATTCCTTTTCGAGTTAGAGTTAACAGTGTGTACTCGAGTGTGGAGGATGTTTATACTTAATAAACAAGCATGAGCAAAAGAAAATCACACCATGGACATACAGATTCATCCTGGAAATCTCAAGGCGAGGAAACATAGTTGATAATTGCAAACGCGCATCTTCAGAGCTTACTTGGAATGTTAAAATCAATTACAAGTATGAAGAATTCAGTCCTTGCGCTTTCTATCTTTGAAGTGCTCTTTAGTGTTGAGTACTTCCAACCACACGAGCTGTATACCCTGCCTAGAACTTCTTCCTCTGTGCTTCACTCTCACTATCATGTTTTGCACTTTACACCTGAAAGAGTGAGTTCCTTCCAAACCTCCATGCTTTAATGTGACCTCATGTTCTTAAATAGTTGGTTAAGGATCCTACCCTTGCATTGGAAGGCTCCAGAATGAGAATTGGAAGAGAAATCCTAAAACTGTCCATTTTATCGTTTCACATGTTGAATCAGGATGAAACTGTCCTTTTCATCAGTTTGGTGGTGTTGTGACCACCTCTTTGGGAATCAGTGGTTCAAGCCTGCCCCTTAGGGAAATTGGTGGTTTTGAAACCACCCCCCTCAAGGAATTGGTGGTTCCACACTGCTAGTTCCCTCGGGGTTTTTCTGAGCTTGAAACTTAAGAAGTAAATCCTTCTATTGTGTTATCTTTCTGGAGATGTTTATGAATCACCATTGTTTGGCCGTTTACCTTTGAGTAGTAGTTACTTTAAGGTGTCGGCTCCTTAGGGGATTCCTAGGGCCAGAGGAATGTAATGTCCTCAATTTAGCCCTACGCTCTACAATTGGATTTAGCTTATTTTCGGAAACTCGTAGGCTAAGCAAAATGGAAAATTAGGGTTTCCTATTTTATAGGAGGTTTCAGATGTAGTTTTGAGGGCTTGCAAGTGTGTTTTTTTGATGCATGTCTAATGGAGCTTTTTGGGTTTTTGAAGAGCTTCAGGATGAGGTAACATGCATGTTAAAATAATGACATGCAATTTTGACTGATACCTTGAATATAGGAAAAGTTTTGGGTTTTTTTGGGTTTTCAGAGATCTCCAGGGTGGTGTGACATGCATCTGAATCTGACATCCTTTCCGGGCACTTACTATTTATAGTAAGTCATGATGGTTGCCCGGTTTGTGCTTAAAAGATACTTGGAAACACTTACTATTTATAGTAAGTCATGATACTGCTCAATTGGCGTACGGATGTGGTTTTGGCAAACTTACTATTTATAGCAATGTGCTATTTTTGGTAAGTATATTTATAGCAGTATCACTCTAGCAACAACTCAATTTTTTGCAGTTCAGTGTGGCCGATCAGTTTGGCTTTCTGTTGAGTTTGAAGTGAACTTACTATTTTTGGCAGTGGCTATTTTTAGTAAGTCTAATTTTGGCAATATCATCATTTGCAGTTCAACTCAAGTCATTATGCTACTTTTGGTAATCCTTCAGTTTCAGTATTGGCATTGGTTTTGGTTATCTTCTTGGACTAAGTTTTATACTTAGTCAATTTCATGTTTTAAGTTGTACCCCCACGCCTAGGAGTGATAACTTCATATTGTTTTAAAGAGGGGACATTAAGGGGTCAAGTTGAGCATTTAATGATTTAATAAATGCTTTATTGTTGCAAATTGAAATGGACGCCTAAAGGGAAGGTGAATAATGTTTTATTATTTCAAAATAAAGTGAATGGTTAAAGGTGGCGTCCCTTGGGAAGTTGAAGTGATTTGACTTCTTGGAATTCAGAGTTTCATTTGCCCATTGAAACTTATATATTGCTCCATTTTTGGAGAGCTGATTATGTTATGTTTTGGAAAACAAAGTTATGCTGCTGGTTTGAAATCCAGAATCCGGCTAAGGGAAAGCTTAGCAAATTCTATTCCACTCTTTGGACCTGAAACTATGGTTCCCTAGATGATGGATTGTGAGTGTGCTTCATTCAGAAGTACATATTGAGCTTCATTGTTGGAGATTTGATGTTATTATCAGATTTTGAGTTGCTGGTGCAGTTATGGTGGAAGGTCGATTTTGCTTGCGGCTCATCACATGAAATTGTTTTGGTTGCGAGTAATCTCTTATCATGTTTCTATGCTTTGGGCGACCCTCTCTTCAAGATTCCAGATTTTAATATTGAGTATGTGATTTTATGTGTTCAAATCGCCCCTCAAGAAGGCTGTACCTCTCTAGGGTTGCATCGGGATTTGTGCACAATTGATTATTGAGCTTTGGATGCAATTTTTGTGTTTGAAATGGGGCGCCATATTCCCGAGCAGCTATTGCAACTTATCTCGGGGCATTTGGTGAAGAATTGCAGGAGTTATGAACATTTTGGTGTGCTACAGTTTGCTGGTAATTCATTTTCAGTTTGCAGATTTTTATATCAGACTTGTTTCAGTTTGAGTTTTTAGTTCTTTCTTCAATAAGTTGGATAGTTATCTAATGTGGGATCATCCAGCTTCTTGGTGCTTCAAAACTATTGTAATTCTCATGTAATTTGCAGCTCTTTCTCATTTTGTAAAGCTGATAACAGTAGTACTGTTTCAGTCTATTTAATTGTTGCTTATTTGTGTTTAATTATCACATTGTAACCCTTGGATGGTTTACCGCCAGTGTGGAAAAAAGAACTTGCTAATTCTCTCATTGTACCCACTGGAAAAGTGGTGAATTCCAGCTCATGAGTGGATGTCTGCTGCAGCGGATAAATTGTTTTATTTGTAATTTCATTCCCCCCACTGTTTAGTGTAAGTGTGAAAAATCTTTTATGGCTGGTTATCCGCTTAAGTTCATTTCAGTTTTGTAATAAGTACTCCGCCATATGTTAGCACCTCGCCTTCTAAAGGATCTTGTGTGCACATTCTTGGTGTTGAGTTTAATTCCTCTCATTCAATTGTAATCATTTCATTTATTGATTAAGTAGATCCTAGGGATCCTTTGACCATATGCCCGCCCCTCCTCCTTAAGTGGTTTTAGGGCGCATTTTTGGTTAGAGTTCTTTTCCGCATCGTTTTGGTTTGGAGCTAACCTTAACGGGTGCATGAGTACTTTGTAATTGTCATTGAAAATCAAAAAAAAATTGAGAGGGTATCTTTCAAGGAATGTTTACTTCTTTGTTCAATCTATTTAGTCGTTGGTGTTGTGAAGTGCTGTTTAGGTTCAAGAGTCCTGAATTTAGATGGTGATTGATCTGTGAGATAGCTGCAACTATGTGGTCATGTCAGACCTCTTATTCTTTCTCCTGATGTAGACAATTGGCTACTCTTCATTGTTCATATTGCATTTTACAGGGGCAGGCTTGCATTACCAATTTTCTCTCTATGTTGGAGGATTGTGGGTGGCGGGTTTTAGGAGAGGTACTGGAAGTGCACCTTGCTTTATCCTAGAATTGTTTAGCATGACTTTCTTGGGCCAGGTCAATCTCCTAGGATATCACCAAAATTTGCGTTGCCCCTTTTTTGGTGATTGATAAAGATGTTACCTCTTACTCCCCTGTTACCGTTAGCTAGTAGGCATACAATATATAGATTTCTTACTGTACAATTCAACATATAAGCATGATTAATATTGCTTTTAGTCCCAGATCTAAATACTAGAAGTCAGAGGCATTAAGTTAATTAAAATCGATACGCTTATAAGACACTTTCCTGAGCTTTTGCTACCAAGTTAAGGAAAAATATAGACATGAAAGTCACAGAGGGAACAAATTATCTTTGCTAAAAGAGGTTTCTTTGGAGAATTTTAGGAGGCAAATTAATAGATGGATTCAGTATGTGCCAAGCTTGCCTAAAGCATTAGTGTAAAATACAAGATTCTACATTTATTGCTGACTTTTTGCAGCACAAGTATGTGTTCCTCTAATTTACACTTGGTGAAGAGACTTAATGATCATCTATGGGTGGTGAGAACCTTTTAATTTCCTACTCAGACAAGGAGGCCCAGTTTATTTGTACTTGGGTCAGGAGCCCTGATTTATTATAGGTTATGTTCCCCCAAGTTTCCGGGACAGAGATGGCAGGGGACAGGGGGCTGTGTTTTTGGGACGATTTTTTTTAAAGGCCATTTTTTAGGTGATGGCCACTAAAAAAATAGGGAAAATTTTAAAATATAAGGAAATTTCAAATATTCATATGATAACATTGGTCAGGCATTCATCATAGAGTCATGAACAATATAAAACCTTTGTATGCATGGTCAATTGAATAAGGATTATGATGTTATATATATATGAACATTAGTTAATGAAGACATGTCTGATTGGTGTGTGTATTCAGGTGAGGTATTTATTATTGAAATTTTCTTAAGCCTTCAAAACTGCATCTTCTGCTGTCCAACTTATTATCAAAGAGGACGGCTAAGTAAAATGATAACTACTTATGTTCCAGTTTGACGTCATCTAGGATACTAATAGATGGGATTGTTATATGAGTTTTCCATGCAAGGCATGATTGATACATTTTTGCATTATGAGAGTGGCACTTCCTGCTGATTATGACTTAACTTGCAATCAGCAATATAATGACTGCTGAGATTTCTGGATTAAAACTGTGTTCTATTTTTTACATCAATGTTTCGGATCATACTCCATGATCCATCATCAGCATGAGAAGCAGTTAGAGAGACGAATGAAAAATGTATTATCAGACATGGATATAAAAAGGAGAGGGTGTTGGGAGGATAGGAGGACTCTAATCCCAAAAACATAGGTTCAAGGAAGGGAGAGGAGAGAGGAAAAATAGGAAAGAAAAGAAATATTATTTGATTCGTTTCTTCTTTTAGTTTTTGTTTCTTATGATATACTAGATAATAATTGATTTTTATTATTATTTTTTTGATACACAAGTTTTGATTTATATATATAAAAAGAGAGAGATTACAATCGTTTGCAACCGCAGGTAATTCCAGCATCAAACACCAGCAAATCCCGACCCAACCACCATCACCAAAAAACCACCCGTATGCCAGCCTAAGCAAAAAACCCAGCCAACCATAACCAGCCACCCGCCCACCAAAGCCAACTACAAGCCCAAAAAAACCTGAGGATTTGGCCCTTACAGTAAACAAACCAGCCCCTGTATACCAAAGATCTCAAAATGGCCATTACCAGGCCGAATTAGCTGACCCCGCAAATTTAAAACCATAGAGCCCGAGAAACTAAACCCAACAAACTACCAGCACCACCTACCACAGGGAGAAGACTCACATGGAATTATTTAAAACAGCAAATTCTTCAAAGTCCTTTACCCACTTGACCCGCCGCTGACAGACCGAAGAATTTCTTCAAGAAGATGATAGCCACCGTTGCCACCATTCTGTGCTTGGTCAGCACCGGTCCGCTCAGGTTGAGAAGGAACGGATAATTGATTTTTATTATTATTAATTGTTACATTTTCAATATTATTTGATAGGATATTACAGGTTTTATTTATTCTTTTATTGTCTAATTCTTGGCTATTTTATAATATTTGTTTTGTATTTTGTTGCCTCCATTATTTTGTCCCATTAATTTTTAGAATTGTCTATTTCTATTTATTTGTCCATGTCAATATTTTCAATTATGAGTCTATATTATTCTTCCTTATTATTTTTTTTATATTTAATATTTTAAGATATTATATAATCGTCCTTGTTAGTTTAACGGTCTATTATGCAATATTAATATTTTAAATATTATTTAACATATAATATAACATTATACAACAGACTATGGGTTTCCATAGTCTATTATATAATGTTAATATTATATGCTATTAATATCTTCTATTATATTAAACATATTTTATTATCTTTTCCATAGTTATAACTTATAACTAACATGTTATTTGATTATTTAATATAATATTAATATTTGTATATGTTTTTAATAACAAATTGTTGATATAATAATAATTTTTGTTTTCCTTACATTAACAATAACCATTATTATCGTACAATAAGCTTTGCCTTTTATATATTTTTATTTATATTAAGTATTTATATTTCTTTTGTTTCCTATTTTTCCTCTTTCCTCTCCCTTCCTTGAACCTATTGTTTTTGGGATTAGAGTCCTCCTACCCTCCCAGCACCCTGTTCTTTCTATATCCAAGTCTGTTAATACATTTTTCATTCTTCTCTCTAACTGCTTCTCCTCCCGATGATGGATCATGGAGTATGATCCGAAATGTTGATGTAAAAAATAGCACACAGTTTTAATCCAGAAATCTCAGCAAGCTATGATCGTGGAGAGTGGAAACAGAATGTTGTTAATATAATGACTGTGGCATGCCAACTTTTTCTGTAGCAGTCCTTGTATACTGAACAACTTGTCAAATGTATGAAATAAGATAATCTTTGATTTTGACTTCAACTGTGAAGATGCAGAGATCTGCAACAGGGGATATGGATTTTGTAGATTTTGTGATCATGGTCAATTATTGGTCTATTACTTGGTCAGACTTATAGTTACAATTGTTGTGGATTCATAGTAAGTAATTTCTAGCTCTATAACAACCAAGTTTCAAGGTTGATGGCATAGATACAACATAAAATATGAATGTGAGTCGTTTCTACTTATGTCAGAAAGGTCTAGACAAATGACTTGAAAGCTTTGGATAAATCTGAGGGTTGCAAACTTTATTAAACAATAAGGTTATGATCTGTTCTAATGTTAGTTCAATGTTAGTACTGTTAAAGCCCTGACCATGATATCTTTTGGTGTGGGGGCATGACCTTTTGCACTTAATCCTGATTGATAGAGGATTAATAAACATAAATGCTTCCTGATATTTTGTAAATCTTAGAGGGTATGCCATAAACCAAACATGCATTGAGAGGTTGTAATTTTAAAAAAGAACTAAAATGTGCTTAGGTGTGTTGGGGATGGCTTGCTGATCCTGAGACAGTTGGGGGATGTCCAGACTCCAGACGCCCCTTTGCCATCCCCTACAAAAAATTGCGGATACTGGGAATGTTTCTGATTTTTTTGCAAAATATGGGATGGGGTGGGGACATTTACTACCTGTCCCCGTGTCCTAGAAACATCCTCTACGGGGGATGGGGACATATTTGGTAGGTAGGGGACGTGTCCCCAGGGAGCATAGGATACAAGTTGTGGACTGCATAAGTTACCCATGTTTTTTTGCAAAAAAATGTTTCTATGACTGAATTTATTTTTAATAAACAAGTAAAGTTTTCATGTTTTCATGTTTTCATTTCCAGGCTTTACTGAAGGGAAAGCTCTGGCTTCTGCTTAATCAACGTTCTTTATATTTCATTGCTAAATATCAAAATTTGTTTTGCAAAGAGAGAACTCAAAAGCTTGCAAGCTCTCCCTGAATCTACAGGATTTCTTGACTTGCTCGGAACGTGTGAGGAATCTAACCAGTGGTTTGATTCTTTTGCTGTTTAAAATTTTTAGAAGCTATGGGCAATTCAATTATAAGATACTGAATTTCATTTTGAGTTAAGGACTGGTAAGATTCACAGAATCCTACAGTGTTTTTCTCCGATTACTTTGCAAGATCTTGTTTGGACTTTGAGGAATCTGTAGCCAGGTTGTTTGAATGACCCTGCTGGTAGGGTGCCTTTTTAACAAGATTGAAATCTAACGTTGGGTTCCGTTTTTTGACTTTTAGCTCCAAAGTCTTAAGTTTAATTGAGTTCTCCCAAAGAAATTAACTGAAAAGACAGAGTTTATCATATCAGGAGGCTTAAATTTGTCATTATATACATCTTTATCTGCATTTATTTTGTAGATCTTGTCAGAAAATTCTTGTTTAGCACCCATGGTTGATTCAGTGTTCACTCGGGTCTGAATGTACATATACTTCTGTTGGTTTTCAGAGATGCAGGAGCTGTCACTTCTCATACAAAATAAAGGAGAGGATTCTCTGCAAGTGAACATTACAACTCCGGCTTTTCTGAAAGTTGAAACTTCAAATTTAACCTTGGGGAAAGAAGAAAGCAAACCGGTATGTTGAGCTGTTATGCTTACAGTATTATTGCATGGTTGAGATCAGTGATTCCATTAACTTGTGATCAATTATTTTAACTTTACAGTATTGTTGCATAACCCTCGCTGTATGTAATGCATGATAGACTTTAGAAATGTAGGAGGGGATATCTTAATGCCTAATGGGAGTTGCCTATGCAGGTCCAGGTATCAATCATTAATCAAGCCTTACGCAACTTTAGTGTATCTAAGATAGTTATTGATGGTGGTAATGGGAAATGTTTACTTGATGTGCCTAATCAATTGCTTAATTCTCCATACAAGCAAAGGTTTTTTGAAGGTTTTTCATATTCAGCCATCATCACACCGATGTTTGGTGTGTACCTGTTGTTATTCACTGTTCTGGCTATTGGTGGTTCCTGGATGTGTTGTAAACTTCGAGGAAAAAGAAGGCATGGGGATGGAATTAGATACCAGGAACTCGAAATGAATCTTCCTCAGTCAACTTTGCCAATCACTGCTGGAGGAAAGTCTGATGCAGAAAATATGGATGGATGGGATGAAGTATGGGACGATAGCTGGGAAGATGCAGAAGCAGCAAGATCATCTTCAAGGCCTATAGAAAGCCTGTCGTCAAAGGGCCTTGCTGCCAGGAAGTCCAATAAAGATGGTTGGGACAGTTCATGGGATGACTAGTCACAGAATTTGATTTTCTTTGAATCTAGTTAGGAATCTGAAGTTCATTCTAGTTGAATATCATCTCAACAGGCAGGCTTTTTTTTTCTTTCATTTGTAGTTATCTCAGACATACGGTAGATGGTTCTCGAATGGTTTCATCCATAAACTTGATTTGGTATTTGAACTACTGTTTGCATGCATGAAATGCATCTGTATGCGTATCTTTACCTCCACAGATATGAATGAAGATTCTGGAGGAGGTTAAGTTCTTAAAGGGGTTTTGACAATATGAAAATTATGATGAGTAAAACTTAGATTTGTTTCACATGGAAGATACAATTCATTAGCTGATGAGGCTAAAGCAACGTGTCTTAATCTTCAATATCTTGAAGCAGATGATCGATTTGGTTTCTAGGTGGCTATTAAATCACTTTGTAATTGAGGCAAGTTTTGACAAGTTTGTCCTAAGTCATTTGTGCTGCAGTTCATAATTGTAATTGCTATGAACTATTGAATTGATTATTTAGTCTTATACAATTTCAATGTATTTCGAATACATTTTTCTGGGCCTCCTTGGATTTTATCTTTCATAAGAGGGTTACTTTTAATTTGCTTGTGAATGAGTTTACAGTCATCCAACATAATCTAAAAATGATTAAAAATTTGGTTTTGACAAATTTGTTAATTTAACTGAATTTTGTTCTCCAGCAAATGGATGTTGATATATATATAGAATATTCTAGAATCATGCAAGTGGTAAATGTTTCCTTGCTGCTAAATTTTAAGAACTGGTTTTTCAAGGGGTGGTTAAGTAGGGTAAATACAGTGAGGGCAGTTGTATGATCAGGATTTCTGAATTAGCTGAAAAATTTGGACGTTTTTGCAAACAGCCTAGTTTAGAACATATTTGATTCATCACCATTGTATCAAGTATAACACATTGGACGTTGTTTTGTAGTTGTGAAATTTAGTCTACTATCAGCATTTTTTTTTGTTGCTAAAAATACTTATGGTTACGGATACTAGGCCTGCAGATAATTTTAGTGAAAACAGTTACTGATATTATAACACTTGATAGGACACCATATGAAAGCATACGGTCAATGGGAAGTGCTGACATCCATTTGCATTGAAATTGTATCATCATAGGGCTTTCATACCTCTTCCTTCAAAATTGTTCACGACCACTGACAATTATCAAACGGCCCGACCTTTCAACATGCATAGCCACAAGTATTTACAATCCTCGTCACATGAAGCATCATTCAGACTGCATAAGCCACTTTGAATTCTTCATTTACTCTATTCTCTTCATTTACTCATTCTTGATTCCACTCAATGGTGTGCTAGGATTGATGTAATGCAAGCTTCATCATTCCATTCATTGTGAAAGTGCAGAAGGAGAAATCAGCAATGTACCGTCATTCAGTCAAAATATAAACTGCAAATGGCATTTCGTATATTATTACACTTCCTTTCCTTTCATTCATACACAAGCCAGAGCAAGGATCTTAAACAAATTATTTTCAGCTATAGAAAAGTGAGAGCAGTACACTTCTCATCTCATTTTTCTCTTTTTCCATTTTGATTTTCATTACTGTAATTTCCATTTTCCTGTTGATGACTGAGAATGAGAAAGCATATAATCTAAAAACTGAATTATGGTATATTTGTTTTCACAAGAAGGCACTGCCTAGTTTAGTGGAAATTCAGCCCATTTTGTCTTATGCAACAGTAGCTATAGGAATCATAGTGGATTTGACAACATGCCTTGAGACACTTTCTCTCATGGATGTTTTTTGAGGATATAACCAAATTTGTATAACACAAGAGGACCAACATAAGACAACTTTCACATTCCCTTGGGGTACATATTGCTAGAATATCATGTCATTTGGTCTTAAGAATGCAGAGCAACATATCAACGAGCTATAATTGTGATCTTTCATGACATATTCCATAACATAATGGAGGAATATGTAGATGATCTCCTAGCACAGTCAATCACAAGGATCACAAGGAAAGGACATTTAGATGTTCTAACACATATATTTGATAGTCTAGAGAAGTATCAAGTGAGGCTCAACCCAAAAAAATGTGTATTTGGTGTCACTTTAGGAAAGCTATTGGGATGCATGGTGTGTCGTAGAGGTATTGAAGTAGACCCCACAAAGGTTAAAGCCCTAATTGAGATGCCTCTACCAAAGAGTCTCAAACAACTTTATAGTCTCCAAGGGAAGCTACAATCCATCAAATGGTTCATAGCACAATTAGCGGATAAGTGTCACCCATTCTCTCATCTCCTACACAAGGATGCCACATTCAAATGGGATGAGAAATGTCACCAAGCCTTCCAACAACTTAAGGATGACCTAGTATCACCTCCAATATTGATGTCTCCAGTTCTAGATAGACCATTGATCTTATAGATTTCAGCTACATCAGAAGCATTAGGCACTTTCTTGGCACACCACAATGACACTGGGAAAGAGAGAGCAATCTATTACTTTAGCTGAACATTAGTAGGCTATGAGCTTAATTACTCTCCCACTGAGTGAGCATGTCTAGTGGATGTCTTTGCTTCACAAAATATTTGACACTACATGCTCAACCACAAAATTAAGCTTATCTGTAAGGTAGATCTATTGAAGTATCTATTATCCAAAGCAACTCTGACTGGCTGCATGTCTAAATGGGTCATGATACTTAGTGAGTTAGACATAGAGAATGTAGACAAGAAAGCAAGAAAATGACAAGCCATAGCGGATTGGTTAGAGGAAGCACCATTATATGACAATAATCCTTTACTATCCAATTTTTTAGATGAAGCAGTCTTCACTATCATTCCCACAAATCAATGGAAGTTATACTTTGATGGTTCACATACACAATATGGTTTAGGGGCAAGAGTCTTATTTATCACACCTCACGGTGATTGCATCCCAAAATCATATTGGTTAGCATTTCCATGCACAAATAATATTTTCAAGTATGAAGCACTTATCATAGGACTCAGAATGGTTATACAATGGAAAAAAAAAAGAGTTACAAGTCCGGTGATTCATAACTAGTGGTTAAACACGTTAATTATGACTACCAAATAAAGGATGACAAATTTCTCCCATACAAGAGAATGGTTGATAGCTTCAAACAATAGTTTACTACTATCACCTTTGAGAAAATACCTAGAGTGAACAACAAGGCTACAAATTCTATGGTGACTATGGGATCTCTCCTAAACATGCCTCATAATAGTCACAAATGTGAGTTTCTTGTTCAACAATTATTGGTTTGAGCCTTTGATGTCCCCAAATCTAAATTCGCGTGCAAAATTGTTGGTCCTAATTTCTCTTGGTATCAAGATATTTACACTTACCTATAGAATGGTACCATACCACCTAACTTTACCACAAACCTAAAGAAAACCTTTATACGTCGATCATCTTGCTTCACTATTCTTGGTGACACCATTTGTCGAAAGAATGTTGATGGTACATTACTTAAATGTCTTAGAAGACGCAAAAACTACCCTACATGAGGTACACAAAAGTGTTTGTGGGTCACATTCTAGTGGCCCCACCCTTGCTAAAAAGCTACCAAGGACATGATATTGTTGACCCACCATGGATCAAGAGGCACACCTGTTTTCTAATAAGTGTTTATATTATCAACAACATGCCGATCTTATTCACACACCAGCCCAAGAGTTGGGACCTGTTACTACATCATTGTCATTTTCACAATGGGGACTTGACATCATAGGCGAGATCTCTCCCAAATCATCCAATGGTCATAAATACTTTACAAGTGAATAGAATCCATCCCATTCACCTACATCACCGACAAACAAATAATTTTTTTAATCCTAAACTATCTAATTTGTTAGTATGGTGTTTCCCACACCATCATCACAGATAATGACACGCCCTTTAAAAATAAGGATGTTCAAAGTCTTTGATCGCAATTTCATATCCAACATCCTTTTTCAACACCATACTACCCCTAAGGAAATGATCAAGTTGAAGCGTTTGACAAAACCATCCTAAAAATCCTTAAGAAAATAGTTAATGACATTGGCCATGACTGACACCTCCAACTTAATCCGACCTTATGGTCTTACTACACTAGTATTTGATCCCCTATAGATGCTCCATTGTATTCCCTAGTTTATGGCACCAAGGTCATATTACCTATCGAGGTTGAACTTCCTTCTTTGAGACTGTTGTTGCAACATATTTTTGACATTGAAGAGTATAGAGTATCTAGATTGCATGAGCTAGAATTACTAGACGAAATGTCTCAGTGCACTAAATTGTTTATAGGTTTACCAAAATCTTCTTCATCATAGTTATAACAAAAAGATCAAGAACCAAAATTTCCAAGTAGGTGATCTAGTTCTTAATGAGAATCACAAAAAATAGCTAGATCAAGACAATAAGGAAAATTTTGAACCAATTGGTTGGGACCATTTGTAGTTACAACAAGCTATGACTCAGGAGCTTATCAACTAGCTACACTTGAAGGCAAGCCTTTCCAAGATCCCATCAACAACAATCATCTCAAGCGGTTCCATGCTTAATGCGTTAGGGTACCCCAATAAACAAACAAGTAAAGAGAAATAATCTATCCAATTGAGAAAACCACTTCAATGGCACCTTGGGAAAGTAACTTAGTGAAAACCTAGAAAATATGCACCGTGTATTCAAAATCCAAAAAAAAAGAAGGATAAAATAGTAAAGATTAAAAATCATCCTCTAGTAAAAACCACTTTATTGGCGCTTTGGACAAGTACCTTGATGAAAACCTAGAAAATAGGCACTCCACGCCATGTGTAATGAGCACCATCTACCATCTATCAAAATTCTTTTTCATTCCATCAATAATAAAACCAACATTTTATCCATATCCATCTATTCACCTATCATATTTTCGTCTACACACCTATCATGGCTTTAGTAATTTATCAATATCTAGTGTTATCCATCTCACCTAGTATCATCATATGATCACTTCATCTAGTCCATAATTAAATGATCCTACACCTAATTAGGGGCATTTTTCCTAAACCTAGTGATTGGATTGGATTTGTGTTCATTACCTTAAAACAAAATATCCAAAAACATCGAGATATTTCAAAATCCAAAAAACATCCAAATAGTTCAAAAAGCCAAAAACATCAAAGATATTCCAAAAATCCAAAAACATTTAGATATTCCAAAATCCAAAAAATATCCAAATACTTAAAAAATCCAAAAAACATCTAGATATTCCAAAAGAAGAAGAAGAAGATATTCCACAATCCAAAAAAATCCAAATAGGGGAGCCTCCACGAAAAAATCGAAGATTTGGGAGAGGTCTGCAAAAGAATCTGGTTGCGCGTGTGAAGGCTGCTGGTGGGGTTTCCCTGGTAGGCCATGGAGGAGGCTCGACCTTCCACGTTCGCTCATTATTAATCCTTTGGGGTACGACTTTGCTGCTTCGTGGCTGGTGATCTAAACCCATTTACTTCTCTTGCCGTGGGTGTGACGGGGGCATCCTTTCGGCTGCTTTGGCTGTGCGATTCCGCATGTGTGATTTCTTGGCCTTGATTTGGAATGATGGAGGGGGATACAAATCCCCTAGAAAAATCTTTTAATAACCTTGCTGGTTGAAAAGAAAATATTGTGCCCACCAAATCTTTCAGAGATATTGTAGTAGGCAAGAGGAGTCGGCTTCCATAGGGTGCAAAATTCGTGCTTGACAAGGTTGAAAATCCAGCGGAAGATGGAGGGGAGGAAGAAGGTAAGCAATACCTGTCTCCTCCTTTGAAAGTTGTTTTGGTTCCTAATGAAACCCTAGATGAAGCAATTTTTGAGGAAAATGATAGGCTTTTGAAAACTGCAATTTTCTTTGCTGTCATTGATACCAATAGGGTTCCAACAAGGAAATACATGGATGAATGGTTTCATAACATCTAGGTTAAAAAATAGGGTTTCAATTTTACTATTGTCGCATGGTGCAAAAGGGGTTGTATGCAATTTTCTTCAATAATCATAAATCACAACAAGAAACAATCAAAAAATAATTTTGGAATGTTGGAAAGGTTATTTTCCGTGCCCTGGCATGGCTACCTAAGGCACTGGTGGAAGAAGTGTTGGCACTTTCCAGCCACAGATGGCTGGTTATAAAGCAAGTCCCTCCCCGACTTTGGAAATTTATTTCGCTTCTGTTGGAACCTTATGGAAATGTGTTAAAAATTGATGATACAAAAACTCCCCTTCCACACTTAGATGCGAGGGTCTTGATCTCCTTATCTCTAGGGATGGATCTTCCAGAGATATTGGAAATAAAATTGAAAAGTGGTAGTGTAATTTGTGAACTTGAAATCCTCAATGGGCTTAACGTCTGCTATTTATGTTGGCATGAGGGACACATCAAAAGAAACTACCCGTTAATAAGAAGCAAAAATAACAAGAACTTTGCCCTAGGCGGAAATGGTAAATCTAAAATGCAACCCCCAACAATGGAAGGGAGGGAGGAAGGAATGGAGAATAATTTGGAGAAGACTGTGGAATGCAACCTCACTCTGGAAGAACTCAACGAGGGCGATGAGAGCTTCTTGCCCTCAAATCTTAACTCTAATAATGGGATTAATAGTACCCCCAGCCTGCGAACATGGAAATAATCAGAAATAACAGTGAGGCCTCTCGGGTGGAGGACAACCTAACAACCCTAATGCAGGAAATAAATAATAATCTGATGAATGGAAACATAGATGCAAAAAATAATAATAAACAGAGAGACACTGAACTTCTCTGTCAAGATGGATCTAAAGAACCTATAAATAATGGTAAATTAAATGCTCAACAATTGGCTCTGCCAAAAATTAGGCAAACAAAGAAACCTAAGGAAAATAATGCAAAACTAGTTAAAGAGATATACTCTTTCAATTCAAAATATTTCAGAGAGGAAAATAGCACAAGTGAGGCTGAGGACACTCATAATGGTAATTGCCCCTTGGAATTGAGAAGGGAGAATCTACAATCTAATGGAATTGAAACAGACTCGGTGGGGCAGGGGACCTGCCCCTAGAGCTTTGAAGTGGATTTGGAGGGAGGAAAATCTGATGGAATTGAAGTGGATTCGGAAGAACTACAATATGATGATCTTGAAGAAGGATCAATGGCACCAGTTGCCCTCAATACTGCATCTTTTGTGAATGGAAATGAAAAGGTTGATGAAATTTTGGTCCCAAATCTTGCATTGGCCCCTCTTAACACTTTTGGTGGAGTGGTAAGTTCAAATGGTTTTGCCTCCTAGTTGGGAATGGATTCCGTAGATGACCTAGGGGTTTTCTCTACAAAGGAGACCATTGATGGGGAGGGGGTCCCCATGGAGGTCATGATTTAAAAAACTCGGAGATATAGAAAAAAGAAAGGCCTAGACATTACCAAGCAATCCTTGGATAAATATCTCAACCAATTATCAAAGGACAAGAGGAAAAAAATCAGTGGAGTGATTTTGCCACCAAATGCTAAAATGATGGAATCAGAAAATAGACTCCCCTAAATGTTTTGAAAATTTTAAAAGTGGTAAGCAAACCCCACCTAAACTGCATCTCTTGGAATGTAAGGGGACTTGAGTCTCTAGATAGGAAACATGTTGTTAGAAGGTTCCTATCACAAAAGAGAGAAAAGGACTTTGTCCTATTGCAAAAGTCAAAGTCACGGGCTTTATGCTTGAAACTAGCCTAAAGGTGATTTGCAAAGAAGCCTCCCAGTTTGTCACCAAACATGAAAAAGGGAAGGGTGGGGCTATAATCCTACTTGCAGAAAAATGGGCACAATTTGTTGATGATTATGGGGTTTCCCCTTGTAACCGTGATGTTTGGGTGATCATCAAGAAAAAAGAGATTTGCTTTGTAATTTTCTCAGTGTATGCTCCTAATGAGTACAAGGAATGAATCTGCCTTTGGAATTGGCTTTACAATATGCAAGATATCCCTTGGATCATTGGGGGAGACTTTAATCTTGTTCAGAAAGAGGAAGACAAGTGGGGTGGCTCAGGACAAGATTAGAAAGACAATGAGAGATTTTATTGGCTAAGAATGAAGTCTAAATTGAAAATTGAAGATCCTATTGAAGGCCAAAAGAAGGAATGCAAAGATATTTGGTTTACATGGTGCAACTTTCAAAAAGGAGGGAGGAGAATTTATTGTAGACTAGACAGGTTTTACATAAGCAAGGCCTTCTTCTTGGCCATTCCGGTGAAAGATGGGTGCAAAATAGAGGTAACTCCTTACTCTCTATCTAACCACCACCCAATAAGGGCTAGGTCCTATTTTAAGGAAAGTTGTTGCAAAGGTGGCGAGCAGTGAAAATGGATTTTGCCTCAATACTAGCCTCCTCAAAGACAAAGATTGCAGAAATGCCATAGTTTCTCTTAGATTAATCAACAAAGGGTTGTATCAGAACCTCTCTCCTTTTGAAATATGGGAATTGAATGTAAAAGGATGGAAAATTTTGTTCCAAACTATTGGAAAGAAAAGAGACAAAGATAGAAGAAAGAGGGAGACTCTCCTTTAGGATAAGCTTCTCCAAGCAGAAACTAAGTTACAAGAAAATCCCATTGATGATTTGCTAACAAACAGGCCAACTATGGCCAAAAACAACCTAAGGAGGCTTCATGCAAACAAGATACAAGGGCTAAAAGTTAGAGCCAAAATGAATTGGCTTGAGAATTTTGATAAAGGTACAAAGTTTTTCTTCCAGTACATCAAGGAGAAGCATGATATAGAGCAGATTGATCAGATTATTGGAGACCTTTGGATTCCCCAAGTTCTTTTGTCATATGGTTAAAACCCTCTTCCAAGATGCTGCTGCATAGGTAGAAGTCAATGGAGTTCTTACCCAAGAAATTTCCCTTGGGAGATTAATAAGACATGGCTACCCACTTGCACCGACATTATTTGTAATAGCCTTAGATGCATTGCACTATGTTTTAAGAGAGAACTCAATAGTCCCAAGAGTGAAGATCATCATTTTTCCTGACAAGAATGAACTCATAAACCTTCAATTTGTTGATGATACCTCACTCATTTTGAGGCTAGAAGAGCATAATCTTGCTAATCTAATGGGAAAATTATATATCTTTTTCCTAGCTTCTGGGGCAAAAGTTTCCCCCTCGAAGCCTTGCCTCTTGGGATGGAAAGAAGAACCTCCAGACTGGGTTAGTAGATTTTGTCTTCAATGGGGGGGACCCCAGAAGCTGGTGAGGTATTTGGTGATCCCCTTTGTAGTGGAACCCAATTTAAAGGAAATGTGGCTATGGATAAGAGACAAGATAGAAAAGAAAATTGCCAAGTGGAGCAAACACTTCATCTCCTTGGCTGGTAGACTCCAGGTTTGTCAAAAAATACTTTCATCTTACATCTATTTTGCCTCTGTGTGGTTTTTCAGCTCTTACTAGATTAATGATATCTATAAAAGGATAAGAGAGTTTCTTTGATCGGATGGTAAAGGAAAGAGGAAAAGACACTCAATGAAATGGGAATGGTGCACTATACCAAAATCCAAAGGTGGTATGGTATTGAAAGACCTAAGGCCACAAGGCATTGGCCTGACAACTAAGTGGGTGATTGGATCCATGGAAGGTGGGGAGCCATGGAAGGTGCTAATTAGATAAAATATTCTCAATGTTGTCCCCAAGCAAGCAAAGTCATGGAAATCTTTGCCCTTCAATTATGTTCCTAGTAGTGAATGGATTATGTCACTTGTAGGATCCAATGTATTCAAGACCATTTGGAAGGTGTGGGAAATAATTAAAAAGTGCTTAACCAACTGCCACTTCACCAAAAGTGATAACAAGATCATCCATGCTAATAGATCAGTATGGTGGAACTTAAAACATAAGGGAAAGCCACTTGCTTTAATTCAGGGGTGCTTAGCAAAAAACTGGGCTGATAAAGGAATTAAATGCTTCAATGAAATTTAAAAAAATGGTAAGCTAAAAGACTGGAATGACCTTAGCTCAAAATTTAATATACCTAATAGTAATTGGAGAACTTACGTAGTACTAAGGGAAGCTTGCAACCAGCTAAAATTCCCAGTGGAAATTAAAAATGATAGCTCCCATTTTAAAGAATTCCAATGGCAAAATGGAAATAATACAATGAAAACTAAAGCTAAGGAATTATACTCCATGATAACAGATCAAATAGATCTAACGAAACATATGAACAAAAGTTGGAAAATGAATTTGAATAAAAACCAGTGACAAAAAATATTTTAGAAGAATTGGCATAAAGAGATGAAAGCTAAGAAAGTCCGTTTTAGATAGCTCTTGATAATTCAAAAACTTTCTTTTAGAAGCAAATATGATGACATTGACATGTGTACCTTATGTAGAATACCTGAGACAATTAATCATATTTTCTTTGACTGTATTTTTGCTAAAGAAATCTGGAACATGTTTTGTAATAAACAAAATATTTGGGGAAACAATGGTGATCCTCTTCCTGAATTTTTTTTATTTAATCATAATGTGAAAATGGGGAAAACTGCTGCATTATTTTGGCATCTCCTTTCAACTGACATTTTGTAGGCCATATGGAAAGCTAGGAATGAAGACAGGTTTCAAGGAAGGAGAAGATTGCTTACTGAGTCTTATAAAAGACTCATGTTGTATAATGTTTCTATGCAGGTTTATATAATAGTGAAAATTTCCAAGGAAAAGTTTTGAAAATACCTGGAGGACAGATAAATAACCAGACATCCTTGAGGCTAGTTATGGACATATGTGGCAGGAAGGACACCTTGGGGTGGATGTTTTTTTAAGGGCACTACAAGCATTTCAGATTGAGCTTATGGAGGAACAAAGCACCATACCTATCAAGAACAAAGGTGTACTAGTAGTGCTTATGGAGGAGCAGAGCAGTAGGGCACCAAAACCTTCTGTGGATGAATTGACAACAATAGAGGTATTAGTGGCAATGAAAGGTACAAATAGGACATAGTAGCTTCTACCTTGAGAAAGCAAAAGGCATTTTGTATATTATGCTCCGTATGTATACTTGTAAAGGATAATGGTATATACTTGTGCAGGTTTTTTTATAGCTATGACATGATGTTTAGTTGTATCTAGTTAGGACAAAATTGAGAAATGTAATAAACTGTATCAGGGCATATACAAGGGTAATCTGATGATATTTTGTAACCGATATAGCAGGGCATATACATGGGGTAATCTGATGATACTTTGTAATTGATGTAACGGGGGCTAATCTGTTGATATGTAGTAAGTGGGGTAGTCTTGAAACTGGACTTTTAAACTAAAACATCTAGTTTGTAAGTTGTAATAGTTGTTTCCTCTATACTTAATACAAAAAAAAATTCAAATATTCCAAAAATCCAAAAACTTCCAAATATTTCAAAATCCAAAAACATCCAAATATTTCCAAAATCCAAAAACATTTAGATATTCCAAAAATCTACAAAACATCAAGATATTCCAAAAATCCAAAAACATTTAGATATTCCAAAATCCAGAAAACATCTAGATATTCCAAAAATCCAAAAACAACCTCAAATATTCATAGAATCCAAAAAAATAGATAATCTGAAAATCCAAAAACAATAGATAATATGAAAATCCAAAAACATTCAAATATTTTAGAACATTAAAAAGAACCTCAAATACTCCAACAAAATTTCAATAACATTCAAATATTTCAAAACTTCAACACAAAAACAAATCAATATAACTCATCCATCTACAATAAAATCATCACCCGCAATAAACCTATCATTATACTCGTCTTTGATAAAGTAAGCAAAGGAAAATGTAGCAATCATTGATACCTAGAACATTCATGAAAATTTACAAACATCGATCATTGCTCAAACAAACCCACTATCTACACACCAATTGCTTAAAACATTTGATTCAATATCCAACATCATTGCCTTAACAAATATATCATTTCTACAATAAGCACAATCACAAATAAATAATTATAATCTCTTTGGAAAAAGATATAATGGATGATATATTTTGTCAGACAACTTTTTCTTTTGATTTATCTTTTGTCTCATTCTACAAATATTACTCGAAGCTACCTCAATCTTCAATATCTTGGTATGTCTAGAAAAGCACGAAATGGGGCATGGTCATTGCTTTTGTCTGCTATGTTTGTGGGTTGCTCTTGTAATACTACCATGGAAAATACTTGCCTTGTGTGTAGAAGAAGTTTCAAGCATAACAAACAATTGTTGCATATCAGGTTCTTTATACCTTTTGTGCATAGGCCTAACTTGCTTTGAGTTTCATTCTTTCGCATGAGAAAATAAAGTTTTTGTATGTTTGGTATGAATAAGGACACTTCTATTTGTTTGCAAACATGTAATACATATGATGCCACCCTGGTTCTTCATACCTTGGTACATAGTGTTTGCTTGCTATATAAAAATAAGGATTTCTCTTTGGGTAAAAACACGAAGCTGTATCACACTTTATAAAGGAAACGACCAACACTGATCCAATTTTTAAATTTCAATCACTAAAAAGTGGTATATATGTTTTGAATTTTGCAATGATGTAAACTAGTAAAATATGCATTTTTTAGTATATTTTATGTTTGTATTTAAAAAAAAAAATTAGAAAATTATTTAAACTAGTTTTTAATAAATTAACGCTATAATTTAGTTGCTGATAAAATGTTGAAAAATGAAGTTGCATGAGATGTCAAACTTTTTATAGTAAATTTTAATTTTCTTTCAAATTTTTTGTGTGTATTTATAACTTGAAACTTTAGTGCATGGATATATATTTTTTTTCCAATTTTGATAAATAAATATTAAAATTTGCGTGAATAAAAAATAGCTGTTTCCATTGGATGTCGACTTTCATATTAAATATTTATCTAAAATGGAAAAAAATATACCATCTTGAAATAGATTCTTTTATCTAGTGCATAATATTTTTTTCAATTTTTTTAATAAGTTTTAGTATTTTTTCTTGACATGGTAATCAACCTAATATTTTGTGTTGGTAACCTATTTTTAGTAAAAATAAAAATAAAATATGAATAATAATTAAACTATTAAAATAAATATATTTTTGAAAACTATACTTATCGATTTACAAAAAGGTATTTTTTATATTTAAAAAAAAATGTTATTTACATTAGTAGGAGTTATTGAAACTTCAAGTTTTTCAAATAATTTTATTTTTTTGGTAAATTGGACTCAAAGTGGTGCTCCATATATTTTTAGCCAACAATTTTAGTTGAAAAAGTTGTGGAAGTATCTAACTTAGCTAGAATTAATCTTACTAGATCATATATTTGACCAAAATTGATTTTTAGTTAGAAATACTTAAATTCAGTTATGTTGATAAGTTGGCTGAAAGTGTGACGCAACTTTGTGCTTTTACCCCTCTATATTTTTTAGCATAACCAAAAGCAAAAGCAAAATCATTTTCCCATCCTATTTTCCAATGAAATCTAAAATCATCCTAATAGCTGTAGCTTTCATCGATATTTGATCAACATCATTCATTTATTCATCTATCCATTTGTTCATCTATTCATCATTATCCAAAATAATTTCTTCTATCTTACCTATCATACTAACTATTCCATCCAAGTATTATGACACAAAAAATCCTTCACATCACTACATGCACAAATCATTAGGACCAACATACCATCATACATGTTGTATCCATAACTATAACATCATTAAGACATAACATCATCAATCATAACACCAATCATAGACTACATCATATATTTCATCAAAAATGATTTTTTTTTATAGCATCACATCATGTCATCATCTTGTCTAAACATCACCATAATCCATCTGTCATATACCATAGAATCTATTAGAAACCATTAGATGCATACATCAAATCATATAGAATACCCATCATATGCAAATAAAATAACACATAGCATCACATCATAGCCGCATCAAAATATCATCTCATATATACATAAAAACATGTATCATGATACATCGTCCATATATAAAAAATGTATGTACAAGGGCTACCAAGAGCCCTAAATATATATACATTCACCTGTAGACATTAAAAAATGTGTCTACAAAAATATCTAAAAATCATATATACAAAGACAATCTACATCGAACTCCGTCCACCCTCTATCCGAGTAGGAGGTGGATGAGGAGGAACAACTTGTTGTGTTACTTGTGCCACTAGATTTGGTATTGGTGGGCGCACCAGTTGTACTAGTTACAATGGAACCGATGACAAACACCCCATTGATCCTCCATTCAACCTCCCCTTTGATCTCACATTTCACGAGCCTCCCACCATGCTCCTAATTGAGAAGGTAGGCACCCTCCTCCTTGCTATAATTGCTACCTCATATAGTTTCCTATAATAAGTAGCCTCTTGCATTAATCTTCTCATATCCTCCACATAGAAATCCATAGAGATACCTCCTCCTCCACCCCCACCCACCATCTCCAACTACTGGTGGCGTGCCCTCTTTGACTCTTCTTTCTAATGTTGAGCTACCTCAACGCCTCTATTTGTTATCCTCTAGGCTAGTTGTACCGAGAGGTCCCTCTCCACCTAGTATTTATCACACTTGCTACAAGCTTGGTCTCGCTCCGAAAGTGCAACTCCAAGCCACACACCCATATCATCATCTCCACCTCTTTGTCCACCATCACCTCTCTCCTACCCACAATCCTCATATCCTTGCTCCACCCCCCTTTGGTTTTCATCCCCTCTCTTTCCCACCTATCCCTGATCAGTTCCACCTCCACCAAATCCCTCCGCCTGCTGCCTAACTTGGTGAGCCCTAGCTGACTCAAGAACATGTCTGACTTTGTTCACAACCCCACCATTTGGATATGTAAAAATCACTGGTTGATACACTACCCACCACAAATCATCCTTAGGGGTAGTCCCCACATCCTCAACTACAACTGTTCATGCCCATTGAATGGGCACCAGTCCAACAAAATTTGTAACTGCTACCTGAGGGACTATTATCGCACCCCAATCACCAATCTCTTGTTGAATGTGAGCGAACATGTTCAACTCAACAAGAGTATCCTAAACCTCTTTGAACTATCACCAAACCCTCTCTCATAGATACCTCTCAATAATGTGTGTCGTGCGTCCGATCAACCACCATGTGTATTGGTAGAAAGGAAGATTCTTGGCATCATCATCCCATACTTCACACAAAATCCATGGCCTCCATATAAAATGATCCATGTAATCTATGCAACGTCTCTAATAGCCAAGATCACGTAAGGGGCTTTGTATCAATTTTGCTTCATAACAATATACATATGGATGTATGACCTGGTGAGGGACATGTCCCACTAGACAAGTAATGAGGATATGCTCCTAGGCCCATACATGTAGCAAGGTGATTCTTGAAGATAAATTGGTCGCATGTCGGTAGACAACCTGATGCATGTTATGATATAAATGGGCCAATACACATGGCCCCCAAGAACAGACAACATTGTCTATAAGCATCCTCTCAAGGACACGTCCCCATCCCACTAAAATCCTTGAGATTTGTAAAAAAGAACAATCACCCCAAATATAAAACCTCCTAGCACCAAGGGGAGATCACCATATCTCACTACCCCTCATCTAAGATCCATCTTTCCATTCTCAATTCCAAGATTTCCATCATGAAACACACCTTGCAATGCCTCCTCACCAGTGTCTTATCATACACTACACAAGCACCTACAATCAGAATCCTCAAGATCCTCCATACTTCCTCCAAGGTGATTGTGGCCTTGCTAGTTGGAAATATAAATGCAAACCTCTCACTATACCACCTCTCTATGAGGGTGGTCATCATAGCCCTATGTGCTCTAATCTCATACATGTATGAAGTATGAAACATTCCCACAACACTAAGAAACACAATATTTAGCTCACCGAGATAGTCAATATGCTACAAAATAGTAGGATGTTGCTCAATAGAATAAGAACTAAAGTAACTTGCAAATATAACACACACAATGCGAATTAATCAAAAAATTAAAAAAAATTCGTAAATTCATTAGCCTCTATTTCAAATGCGAGCTTATAGAGAAAAATTTCCTTTTGCCATTCATTTGTGACCTAAAAAATCAAAAGTGTTGATCTTCCAAATCATATGTGAGCCTTTTTCGAAGGCATTGCTTTGCCAAAATCAAATGTGAGCCATTTTTCAAATACGTTACATTGTCCACATCAAATGTGAACCAAAAAATCATAGGCATCACACTTTTGCAAATGCGAGTTGACACCATCAATAGTTTTACGTCACATATCAAATGCGTCATATCGAGTTTCAAATGCACTGCTTCATGAATCAATGCTTTTGTAATCCTAACTTCACCTAGTAATTAATGCTTTCAAATTGATGACTAAATACCTAAGAGCTATAAACATATCATCGGAGGTGCCCTGACTAGCCTCTGGAATTGTCAAACTCGATCTTTGTGGTCTACAACATGTGAAAATCCATCCATTTGTGTAGTAGCTTCATGCTAAAATCTCTCTCGGGGCTCTCTAAATCTCTAAACTATGAGTGTGCAAATGAGTTGAAAGTGACACTCCGAGGCCTATAAATTGGTAATCAAACCATGGATTCCCCCTATCCCACCCACCGTCATCCCATTTTTGTCACACCCTACCTTTCCTCATTAATTTCTTCACCAAACTAACCTGATTTTCATCCTCATCTTCATTAAACCTATCCCGTTTACCTATCGTAAGCTTGACCCAATTTTTTTTTTTTTCAACCGATCTCACGAGGGGGCAACATACCATCCAACCATCATTCCTTCATTCACTTGAACACAATGGAACATCATTATCACCAATTTTTCCATATCAATAGCATGTCTTTGAAGCAATGCAATATGATACATTGTCTCAAAGAGGGGCAAAATGTAGACACCTAAAAATATCTAACATGTTCTTTTAATTTATCATGTCCCATCATCATCACTCATCACCACTTTCATCACTATTAATTAAATAATTTTTAATTAGTTGATTAAAGTAACCCATTCCCACATTTATTAAATAATTTTTAATTATTTAATTAATTAATCATTTTCCCTCATTCACTTTAATTAATTCCTCATTATTCTTCCATCTCCATAATTTAATATTGCATTATCCTCTTATCCACATAATTAAATATTTTTAGTTATTTAATTAAATCATGCATTTTTCTCATCTCCCATAATTAAATAATTTTTAATTATTTAACTAACTAATTATTCCTCTAAAATTAAATAAATTATTTAATTTATTTAGTTTGCACATTCCTCTAAAAATAAATAAAATCATTATTTTATTTATTTACTAATTATATCATTTTCTATCTTTATACTTTCACATCCTAAATTTAGAGACCAAAACTAAATGTATTGATCCTTGCTAAATTTAGTGAGTTGACTGAACTTCAATCCTAGTTCACTCTCACTCACTTCAATTCATCTCTCCATGAAAGCTCATGCACATTCATCCTTATCTCTCATCAATCTTCATTTGTCGATCTCATTTCACATCTCACATCGTTGATTTAATGTCCTAAAAACTTATAAATTTCCCATCCTTTGATCATTCAATCCGTCCTCGAATCGGCAACCAAACTACACTCAAATTTTTATCATGCTCTTTCTTAACAAGGTTATGCTAAGTTTATGAGCAATCCACATATCATACTAAAAAGCATAAGTCTTAACTTTGCAATGGAGTAAGGCTAGGAATTTTTGTTGGAGGTAAAGTAGATTAGATAGGTTTGATTTACCTTCTCTTGATTGATTTCATTTGAATTATGCACACACTCTATTGAGATTAGGACTTGTTGATCACTTGAATTTGGGTTATTGAATTGATTTCCTATTGTTTTGAGTTCATTTGATCATGCTTATCCCAAGTTCCCTATTCATAGGTACCCTGAGTTCATATCGATCTTTAAGAAGTATACAACTCCATATTAACTTGTCTATTAATTCATCAATCTTGGGAATGGGTTGTCTATTCTTGGTTATTTTCTTGTTTAATGCCTAGTAGTCAATACACATCCTCATGTTGCTATCCTTTTTCTTCATCAACACTACTAAAGATGCAAATGGGCTAGAGTTTTGCTTTATGTGGCACATATCCAAAAGCTCTATTATTGCCTTCTCGATTTCTTCCTTGTGGATCTTGGGGTGATAGTAAGGAGTGGTTATCACTGTATTTTCACCACTTTCAATCTCAATGATATGCTAGAACCTTCAGTCAAGTGGTAGTACTGGGGATATATCTTAAATAGCTTTGTTATGCTTGTCCATCAGGGCTTGTAAATCAATTTGGCAAGCGTTCTTCTTGTTCATGGATGATTATTTTGGTATGATCAAGTAGCTAGTTGACCATGCTACTTGTTCTCTTCTAAAAGCTTTTTCCATCCTTTTAATAGTGATTGCTTGGGTTGCTCCATTTTAGATTTCATTGATAACTACTTCCTTTCCTTCACTTATAAATTGTAATTCCATTGATTGGTAGTTATGTGAGAATTCTCCCAAAGATTGTAGCCAATGCACTCCAGGCACCATGTTGGTATCTCCCAATCCGACTACATAGAAATCCTCACATATCGATTGATCTCTAAGAGTCATTATTAGTTTCCAAATTCTTTGTGCACAAGATATGGTAAACACATCAACCACAATCACATTGAATCCCTTGAAATTCTCAGGTAGTAAGCCCCTTCTTGTCACCAGACACTTGTCTATAAAATTGTGTGTTGCTCAAATGTTGATCAAGATGGCAATCTATAAATCTTGAAAGGATTGTACATCTAAGTTCTAGAGAGATCCACAAGATTTCCTTCACCTAGGTCTTCTCCTTCTTCATCGAATTCTTCGTTTGTCTTCTTAGTGTCAAATTATTTTGTTTCCTCATCCGACTTAAGTTCAATATAGTGTACTTGACCTTTTCCAAGGCACTTGTGTCCTCGTTCTTGGGGTTCTTTACAATGGATATCCGAGTTCATTTTGGTTGCCTTGATTTCTTTTTAATGGTGGTGGAACCTTTTGTGTGCTTTATTTTCCCTTTTAGAACCTCTTCTGATTTGTAGGAAGAGAAAATTAGTATAGGATTTACTCCAAGGTAAGGAAGGATTCAAAGAAAGGGCCCTTTTGATTACCTCTTGAAGAGTGGAAGGCTCTTATGCCTTGATCAATCCCTTCAATGGGTTCACCAATCCTTCTACAAATGTAATCATGAATATTTTCTCCAATACATCAAGGAGTTTGACAACTATGCTCTAAAAGGCACCTATATAGTGTTCCACTAATTCGTAGTGTTTTAGCTATGCCTATTCTCGAAAGTGATTTTCTAAGTCTAAGCATGGATTGAACACTTTTATGTCCCATCAAACATAGTGATAGGAACCTTTCCTAAATGTTATTGCAATTCTTTGTTAGCTTAATTCTAAATTGGTTTCTTCTTGGTTCGAGGATGATTTTGGAAATTTATATTACATAATACAAAAAATGATAAATCATCTTGAATTTCTTACTTTAAGGTTTTGTTTTCAACACAAAGGGATGAACAATCCTCTATTATATTTTTTGCCTCTCCTTTAGATGGATTTGATCTCTTTTGAAGGAATCTGGGTTGGAAGGGATTGGGTGAAGAATCAACCATTTGATTAATGCTTGATATACTTCCCTTTTAGATAGGTGATTCTAGAGCTCTTGAAGCTTTATGGCCTTGCATACCCATAATTACTATTGCATATTTGAGTGATTGAGCCATCTCTTTATATCCTACATCCAAGTGGATCACTGCTTCAAACATTGCCTTTTGTAATGTTCTTTTCTAGAACATTTTTGATTTTTGACCTAAAACAATAATTCTAACTTAAAATAAAAATTGCATTATATTTAAAATATAAATCTATCTAAAATGATGAACTTCTATTATAATATTTAGATTTATAACATGCAATAATTCTAAAAATAGAACTTATCTTGATTTTCTACAATAATTATCCTTCAAACTATGATGATAATGACTTTGTCAAATATTATTAATTTATTTTAATATACAAATCAACAAGTTATAGCAAAATTATGAAAACCAATCATATCTTGAATTCTTTGGAAATGCTTTCAAATCTGTTGAATCAGAGGTTTTTTTCCCTAACTCAATAGTGGCTATATTAAAGGTTTTCATCTTTAACTTGCCAAGAGTATTCAAGGGTTTTCGTCCTTAAAACTCTTAGTCCACCTTGGAGGGTTTTCGTCCTCCTTGATCAAGATTTGGGTTTTCATTCAAACTTGATAAGAGAAATAAGGGTTTTCGTCCTTAATCTATCATGCACTTGAAAGGTTTTTGTCCTCCCTATTTGCAAGACACTTTCTCAAATTCAAGACTGATTGCTTGATGTATTGATAGACTTAAATTGTTGTTTGCTTGATTGATCTTTTGATATTTTGATCGCTTGAATTCTTGATCTAGATAGATGAGTAATGATTGTTGATTGAATGCCAATGAATTGATTTTCCCTTTATATCCATTTCTTGAAGGAGTTGCCACCCTTCACAATAAATGAGTCACCACCCTTCATTGCAGCCTTTTGAGAATAATAGTTTATTTCCAAATTAATTGATTGACCCATTCCCAATTGATGATTTCTCCACAAGGAAATGATCTCCCTTTTATATCTTAAATTTATTGAGGGAGTCACAACCTTTCATATTTGAAGGAGTCACAAACTTTCACGATAGGAGTCACAATCTTTCACATTAGAAGGAGTCACATAATATTTATTCTTAATTGTTTTCTTCATCCCTTCTTTTCATGGAATGATCCCTCCTTTATACATTATGGGTGAGAGAGTCACCACCTTTCACCATTGCTACCCTTGGAAAATATAATTTTATTTTATTTAAACTGTTTTGCTGGCATTCCCTTATGAATATTGTTGGCGCCTCCTTGCATTGGTTTTTATGATATCACCTAGTCAATGATTTAATATGCAACAATCTAGAGGCATTTTGGTGGGGCATGACACCTATGCCTTTTTTTCCTTGTCAATTTATCTTTGCCTATTTTCTATCTTGTGTATCCAATTTTCACCAAAATGCATTGACTCTTGATTCATTGGGTGGCATTATCAAGGCTTTGATGCCATTGTAATATCCTTAATTAAGAATATTGTATATTTCTAAGTGATTTAATTCCACAAGATATCGATGCTTAAATCTTATTTGAAATAAAATCTGTTAGAATAGATAATGTACTTAACAACATATGCAAAAATGAATTATAAACCCTTGCAAAATGAACAAATGCCACAAAATTTTTCCAAACAGGTTAATCATCTTATTACATTGAGAAAAACTTGCAAATAATTTAGTTTGACACAACTTTCAAGAACAATTGCAACATTATTATTATAAAAAATATAGCAAATGTATAGCGAACAAAATTAAAATTCCTAAGCATTCAAAGAGGTGCTTAAATCTTAGACAAATAAGTGTTTTATGAACCGCTTGAAGAACAAATTAGTGAATCCTAAATACAATTTTTGTATGAGGCTGCTGTGACTAGTTTAGGGTTTCCTTCCTTCAATCTACAATGATAGACAAACATGATGTCTAGTCTATTTGAATGAAATCTATGAATAAAACAACCATGTCTTCTCTTGAACCCTATCTTGATTAAATACACAATTTTTTTTCTTTCCCTAAAAAAAAATCCACCACAATCCTTGACCGATGCCATTATTAAAATGATTAGCTTATTAAATAACACTAGCGGTCCTAAAATTTTAATGTACAAATTAAACACTTACACTCCCTAAATTATTTTCGCAAGCTCATGAGAAATGAGAAATGAAAAATAGACTTATGAATCAATCCAAAATCTTATATAAAAGAAAAGAAAAACATCAAAATCATATTAAATATTCCTTCATCCATAATTTATTCTTAAATCTTTCATCGTTTACTACCTATTGCTTTGTAACCATGCCTTTTTTGCATCAACTTCTCATACCACGTTCACACAATCCAGAAGTCATGACCTCACCCCAAATGATTCACCAATCTATACACACAATCCAGAAGTCATCACCTCACCCCTAGAAGTCATGACGTAACCCCAAATGATTCACCAATCTATAAATATAGTGCATAATTCACTCATTGGATTTATGGCAACCTTTCCCTTGACTTACACAGCCCATCATGAACAATTTCAATCATTTTGCAGAAGAATCAAGTGGAGGGATGGAAGGTTGGTGGTGGCATGATTTGCTGAAATCCACAATACCCTTCCTTTGGTCACCTTTGAGTTCTCATTTGACTGTTCCCAGGACAAAGAACAAATCTCCATTCCATAGGAGTTTGCGTAACCAGAAACAAAACAATCCTTGCTTTTTCCTTGTCTATTTCTCAATGCCAAATGGGTCACTCATGCAAGCAACAATTGTATCAAGTAGAGGAAAGTTAGTTCCTACTTTTTATTTGAAATTTTGAAGTAAAAGCAACCACAATTTTTATCAGTATCAAAATTAAAAAGAACCTATAAATGCTCTAGTGTAGGCAGGAGTAACACTTTGAAATGAAAATCTCCCATGCATAGGCAACCAATGATAAGGAAACAGTTATACCAATAATATATAGAGGGGAAGATATAAAAAGTTATCACCCAGTGAAGAACCAGTCAGCTAAGAGACGTGTATCCACCATCTTGCCCAAATTCACTTTCCTCACCTAACTTCACCTTCTACGTTAACCATTGTAAAAGGTCCTCAAAAGAAAGGGAAATAAAAGATGGATGATAGTGTGCTTTTTTAAGTGTGATTTTAAGTGATTTTAAGAGGATCTTTATGATTATTTATATTTAAGTTATTTTTAATTGTTAAGTTGTGAGGGTTCAGTAGAGTTCATTTTCATATGAAATGTCAATTTATATAAGATAACTATTATATATATCAATATAATAGATTGAAACAAAAGGAAACAAAAGAGACACAAATCAGTTCGATTAAAAAAACAATCAAAATGTAAAGAGTTAATAAATCTAATTACAACACATATAGGGTCAAAACTGAATACAAACAAAAATTATATACATCAACCTATCAGATTTAACAAAAAGAGTTTGGAGAGACACAAACCAGTTTGATAAAAAAAACATTCAAACTATATAAAGTTAAAATCTAACTACCACACATACTGGTCCAAAACTGAATACAAACAAAAATTGTATACATCAACGTAATAGATTGAAACAAAAAATGCTATACAAATCAATTCAATAAAAAACAATCAAAATCCATAGAGTTAAGAAACCTATCTACAACACATTCAGACCTAGAATTGAATGCAAACAAAAACTTTAACAATGGGAACACTAAGAATCTAGACCTAACGCAAGTAGATATACATTTAATAGCCCAAAACTCACCCCTTGTCGACAACGACGACATGGTAGAGAGACTCCACACAAAGAGGGTATCATTCTACAAGATAATCCTAAGATTGTTTGCACAAACTCATCCGTTGTAAACAACGACGACATGATAAAGAAGCTCCACACAAAGAAAGTGTCATCCTACAAGATAATCCTAAGATTATCTATACAAACTCATCTATAATAAACAACGACAACATGAGGCTGAGGGGCCTAGTTCGATTGGCTAAAGCATCCTGTTGCAGGCAAGAGGTCACGAAGTCTACTCTCCTCCCGTCCTTGTGGTACTGGAGGGTATATCGTGCCAACGTCAGAAAAAATTTTACCTGACACACTACAGTTTATAAAGGAGACTACTCGATTCCTATAATCTAAAAAAAAATGATGACAAAAAGATAGAAAAATTCCATACGAAAAAAGTGTCATTTCACAAGATAATCCTAAGATTTTCTACTGGTGCGCTCGAAGCCATGCTTACCCAACACCTCTTTGAGGAATGCCAACCTGAAGAAACTATGAATTTGAAACGTGCATTTCAGCATCTAATCAAAGACAAGACCTCCAAAAGGAAGGTCTCAATCTCTCCTCCCCCTCGTCATCATGTTAAGCCAAACAAAAACAAAATCACACATTCACCAAGGTAACTCAGTAAGAGGCGACCATGTGAAAGAAAACAAGATTCGTGGAGATTTAAAACTTCCTTGCAGAAGCCCACATGAGCTAAATGCAGCTTTCTAATTATCATTAATACACATGGTGGAAATGAGATGTGGTAGTCGCTGTAAATCTTATCCACACAAGATTATTTCAAAATCAAATTTTCAGTGAGTGGAAAGTAGGGACTGGTGGGGAGACAGGATCTGCATCAGTTTTTAATATATCATCAAGATGCCAATCATGTGGTTCAAAGCTAACTTGGGTTATTTGTCTGTAATTAACTACAATATTATCCTAGTCTAATTTAGTGGTCAAAATTAAATTAAATGTGCTTTCTCATTTGAATTTCTCTTTCAAATGATAGTGAAATCCATTAAATGTTACTAATGTAAGTTTTTATTATTATGTATTTTTTATATCTAAATTTAATTTGTTTAAGTTTGTCTTTAAGTGTGTCATAGAAGTTGTGTTGTCCACATCTTTCACATGAATTACTCGTCTTTTTTGGAGATTCTTAAGTTACACTTTTTATTGGATCTATCTACAACCTAATCCTTCTCACTTTATTATAAATGTGTTCACTCTCTTGCATTTATTACATTTGATATTATATTATAAAATTGCATAATCCTTTTTGGATCTATCTACCACCTCATCCCTCTCACATTTATTATAAATGTGTTCATTCTCTTGCATTTATTGCATGTGATAACATATTATAGTATTGCATAATCCTCTTTGGATCTATCTACCACCTCATCCCTCTCACATTTATTATAAATATGTTCACTCTCTCACATTTATTGCATGTGATATTATATTATAGTATTGCATAATCCTTATTGGATCTATCCACCACCTCATCCCTCTCACATTTATTATAAATGTGTTCACTCTCTTGCATTTATTGCATGTGATATCATATTATAGTATTGCATAATCCATATTTGCATTTTGATCTCTTGATTAATGGAAATAGTTTTATTCTCTAATTTTAATTTTTGTCATTAGCAGTGTAGTAATTTTGTGGATAATCCTAATACACCAGCCCTTAGTTAATATTTATTTTTTGTAAAGTCTAACATGGTATTGGAGCTTTGGTGTATAGGTTAACTCTTATGTTTTCTATTTTTGATAGGGTTTCATTGGCCATGTGTTAAGTTGATTTCTAAGGAATGGTGCAACAATTTTGACCTTACCATGTGTCCAAAAAAGTTGGAATTGTTAGTTTTTGGCTTTCATTTTGCTTGAAATGGATATCTAGAAGTCGAGTTATTATAGATTTTTGGGTGCTTGATTCACATTGCTTTTTGTAGGTTGCATGCACTTCATAGCATTTTGACAAGATTTTTATGCCTACCACAACATTTGGAAGGGCTAAAAGCCCTAGGAAAGACTATTTGTTCATTGAAAATAAAGATTTTTTTTAGTGCCCTTGGAGGTTTCCACTGGTCTACATAGATTGATGAAGATATATTTCATACAATTTACATTTGTTAAGGTTGTGTGGTTTCAAGATTGTTGTACGAAGGTTGTATTGATTTGGGTTATGCATTTTTATAATGGTTGGTGTATTCTTATATGTCAAAGCCCTTTGTGAAGGGTTTTGCATTAAGAACTAAGGTATTCATTGTACCTAATATCTTATCCTTAGACTTGTCATTCAAAATTAATCCCTTTGTGAAAGCCTCAATATTTACTATATGGCACTTGAATTCACTTCACTAGGCGATACCTTTTATTCTCCTTGATAGTCTTCATCTTCTCATACTTGTAATTGAGATTCAAAGCATATAATTGGACTCAACTCATTGCATAGTTTGAGGCACCCTTGGACTTTGCAATAATTGGTATGAGTCATTTACTTTATGATAGTGGTGGTCATTTAAAATCTCCATTAGGCTCCTTTGTCACATCAATGAGTTCATTCAATACATTCAAAGGTCAAAATGATACTTGCTAGCCCAACATCCTTCCCAACACCATAGTTGGCACATTACCTTAGCAATAGTAACTATAGTACAATGTAGGGGAATTCATTGAGTCCCCTTGTAAGTGATTCCATCATACTTTGCAGGGATTCTATAACATACTCTATAAGATTCCTTGATTGTAAGGATTCATAATTGATGTGTGGAGACTTTTCACCATTAGCCATCTTGGAGCCTATGTGGACATGTCACACTCAACAGTGGAGCCCTACCATGTGGCACATTTGCATTTGTCACTTCCTAACAACATTTTGAAGATTATGCATTGTATAATCAACTCATTGATTTTGATGTATTGCCACTTGGACTACAACACATCACTTCCACTTGGACTATTGTTGATTGCGTATGCTTGTAGATACTTGTTTATTGGGTTGTCATACCATCCTTTTTCATGTGGAGAAGGCACCCTTCATGATTGAGGTTTCTATTTTTGTAGTTGAACTTTGGAGTGAAATAATTGTCATTTGAGGGATTTTTTGGTATTTTTTAAAGACTATTTTTTGGTTGGTTACAAGCTAGTGTACATTTAGATTTTGAATTTTTGACACCCCTATTTTTCATAGTTTGTTTTTTTATCAAAAAAAATTCTTACTAATGTTGTTTAAAATAATAAACCCTCATAACTTTTGTAGACAAACTCATTTTTGATTTTTTTTAAATGAAGGATTTTTTGAGCACTATGCAACCATGTACATCATTTGTTCCTATTCTACATTTGGATTGTACTTTTAACATTTTGGTCCTTTTTGAACTTTGTAAAACTTTGTTAAAATACAATCAAGTACTATAATTGTGTTGACGATAAAATGCCAATTCTTTACTTATTTGGGGGGTCTTCAATGAATTAAGATAAAGTTCCACCTTTTGAGGGAAAGAAGCGTTTCATAATGAAATTTGGTATTAAATTCTATCATTCTATTGTCATGTTAGATTACAAGAACTATTTGTTTTGGAAACAAGGGATCAAGAATCACTATCATGAGTTCGATTTATTACCCTATCTCTTTGGTTTTATTCTTAAGCTAAATGATCTTGAGCATAAGACTGCATGGTTTAACAAAAATGACCAAGTATAGGGACTGATTATTGACATCAATTTTGAGGATTATATGTCATGTAGAGCACACAAAGTGCCCTTTTATTGCTTGGACAAATATTCTAACAATTTTATGGAGATCTTGAACCTCCATCTAATAATATTTTGGTAAACTTTGCACATGTGGATGATATTGATATAATTACCAATAACCCTCCTTTTGATGCCCCAACTATATTGATTTGTACTCTTACCACCAATATGAATAGGTCATTAGATGAACAATGCAATCATCTAAACAACTAAATTAAAGATAAATGCATCAAGATTCTAGTTTTGCTTGCAACTTCTTTACAACTTAGTGTTGTCTCTCTAAAGGCATCCAATGATTCTTCTTAGCAAGATCATTCTTGTTTCCAAACACACCACACTAGGATGCTTACTTGAAAAATATCTCATGTCTCACCTTTTGAATTCAAAGGACATTGATAATGACCTAGCTTTCCTTTTGGATGACAGTTCTTTTGTAATTACATCTTCATATTTTTTGGCACTTTTTCTCTCTTCTATTATACATGTCTTTGATATCCCACCTTCTATAGATAGGCATGGTACTCCTAATAAGATATTGACACCTCTCAACATTGACATAGGGATTGATGAATATGTTCCAAAGTTTGTAATCCCTTGTTTTCTTCCCTCATATTTCTTCATGGATTGGGAAGACCTTTTGCATGAACCTTTAGGCATATATCTCTTCCTCAGTGAAGAAACATTGTTTGATGATAGTTGATCTCAATCAACATTGAGTTTCATTTATCTTTTTTGAATGTGGAAGTCTACACTTTAAGGGGAATCCTCTTCTTCTTCTTCTCTTTCTCTCTCTTTAGAGACTTTTTTTTCTCTAGATGTAATAAGAGCACATATAAAAACTCATACCTCTCTCCATCTCTCCATACTTTCTTTATGCACTTGAGATCATTGATCATATCCAATCACGGTTTAACATTGACATGGAGATATGTGATTTTTTTAGAGATCTTCATCTTATTTTATTTTTCATTCCACTTCTAGAGAAAGAATTTAGTAGATTTGTAGCACAATGTTTCATTATTTTGAAAGAATGATGCATTGTTTGATGTAGAGTGACCACTTCAACACTCAACACAGTATCATATCATTTGCATTCTCTCTCTTGTATGTGGAAGCATTGTTTTTATATGGATATCAAGAGGTTATTAGGTATTGGGAGTGAAAGGAAGCTGGGTGAGTGGAAGCAACTTCCTACTTACCTAACTTACTACACTAATCTAAGTAGGGGAGAGTCAAAAAATTTCTTTTAACACCTTATATCGTTACAAAATCAAAAGATGCACATACATATCAAAAATAGATAAACACCAAAAATCCATAACACAGTGTTTACGTGGGAAAACCCTTTCGAGAAAAAACCCACATTCCAAATCATGCAACTCAATTGTATTATCAACAACTGAGAATAGTTACAATATAGTCTCAGAGCAATGCTTAGGATTCTTCACACGACAATGATAATCTGGAATAATTCTAGTAGCATAATGACACACAAATGATCTTCAACCTATCACCTCAAAAATGCACTAAAGCATCACCAATTTATAGAAGAGCAACTTGGGCACCCAAGACTACCATGTGTCATCTCCAAAATCATTACATGCATGGAAACTAAGTTGGAGAACATGCGGGGCATCCAAATTCACCTGCTTATGCAACTCTCATAATCCATTGACATGCATGCCTTCTGTCATAAATTGTTATGCAATAAAATCAGTCCTATCAACACGCAAGGCGTAAGGATACATGCAAGAGATTCTCCTCAACATGCAAGGTGCCTACCACATGCAAGACTATCAACTACCAATTCCTCACTAGTCCCAAATTGGTAGTTGTCATAATTGACTCTTACAGTAGTCATAGACTGTCATAGCAAGTGTCATAATTTGTCATAGTGCTTGACATAGCAACATTTGACAAATGCCATAAATCTAACCTAAAATCTAGGTCCTCCAAAGTGGACGCCTACCTCCACAAATGTAGCTTACAACAATTACATGTCACTTACCATGTAGGATGCCACATCATCGATGGGTCCCACAAAGTGACAACACATTTGATAGGCTAATAAACATTACAATATGAATAAATACATCAAATAAATAATAAATTAAATGATAGGACTTTAAGGTTGAGACACCCTAGTCCCAACAAGGAGGACTACATGGTCCTTCTCTCTATCCTCTATTTTCTTAGGGGATTTCTCTTTTCTTGAGGTATTCTCTCTCTTTTCTTGAGTGAGAGCTCATTTCTATCGAGGGAATATTTTGTACATTGGTAGCTAACATGACTACACATTTTCTAGGACCCATTTTTCACCTACCTATGCTACACTTAAGGGGGTTTCAATGTATATTTTCATATCATTTTCTTCATTTATTATGTATTTTCCTACAACTAGGTTTAGCTTGCTTAGGCTTGTCTTAGAGTGAGTCATAGAGGGAGGTTGTTGGAATTTTCCATAGGAGTTACTCTTTCCTCTTTTGGAGATTCATAAATGACACTTTCTATTGGATGCATTTGCCACCTCATACCTCTCACATTTGTTATACATGTGTTCACTCTATTGCATTTATTACATGAGCTAGGATAACATATTATTGCATGGTTATGTTTACATCTTGATCTCTTGACTAATGGAAGTAGCTCTATTCCTCTATTTTATTTTTTGTGTAATTGGTAGAAAAATAAATTTGTGGCTAATCCTAATACACTAGGTCTTAGTTAATATTTTCTTTCTAAAAAAATTAATAGTTATTGTTAGAGTGTTCTTTCAAAGTGGAAGGATAATTTAACAAGCATGAACATAATTAAAGCACACATAAATAGGCAAAAAAATATCTTAGAAACCTCAAGGTAAGGAAAACCTATTGAAAATTGCAAATTCACACCTCTTGACCTTCTTTAGAATATCAAATCAATTACATGTGCAAAAAATTCATTCCATGCTTTTCCTATCTTCCTAGTGTTCTTTGATGTCAAATAATTTAACCACATGAGATATGTAATCTAATTGGAATTCTTCCCTTCCATGCTACACTCCCTAAACTACGAGGAAAGAGACACATAAAATATGTGTCATTATAAGCTACCCCTAGGCCATCTATGTAGATTTCCCGTATATGCTCTTGTGGATCACCTCTTCCCTTATACTTGTCAAACTTTGGCATTTTAAAGCTGTGAGGGAAGGGAACCATAGGTAACATTCAATCAAATGGATAATGATATATATCCTCTTGAGTGTTTAGTTATTTTCGTATGCCCTAATTCCATGTTAGTTATTTTCTTATTCAAGATTTTTATTTGTGATGCCAAGTCAATTTTCACACGATTGGTGGTTGATTCAAGGGAATATATGTTTTATTTTGCAAGATAGTTGATGAATTAAATGAAGGATTTTGATTTTATGGAATGGTTTGTAATTGTGGGATATTGAATGAGTTGTATGAGAAATTATGGGTATGAGTTATATGTGTATTTGTGAGGATGGTAAATGGAATGAATTGAGAATAAAATTGTGATGGATTCAAAATGTTTATATTTATGGGTATGTTATATGTGGAAGATGATTTGGGATGTTGAATGAGGAAATTTGTGAATGGTTTGGAATATATGTATTTGTGGAAGGTTGTGAATTGTTTGGAATGTTAAGTGTAGAAGATTGGTGGGAATGAGTTGGCATGTATATGTTCGTGGATATGTTGGATGTTTGTGAAGTTTATGAAACATATGTCTAGATGTTGGATGTGATAGGTTGTGAGGCAAATGGGTTATTAATATAAATGTTAGATATGTTAGGTCTTGAAGAAAATGGGATGTTTGTGTTTGTGTTAATTTTGGATGTGAAATATTGGGTATTATGAGGTATGGATGAAGAAATTTGGTGATTAGGAATAAATGTGGTCATGTAATTAGATGTGAGGGGAGTTTGATAGAGTGGATTGACATACTATTTAGAAAATGGTATCAAATCTATGTCCATGGGAGGTATGGTTGGTTGACTTGACATGATTGGCATGGAAGATTGAGGCATATATACTTTGATTGATTTAGATATTGGCATGCTTACATTAGATATGGAATGTGATGACATGATGTTTGTAAGGGCTTGTTCCCTAAGTGTGGCAATACCAAAATTTGAAGGTAGTTTAACACCTTTTTGTGCTAGTGTCAAAAAATATTTGCTTGGTTCCATAACAAGAAGGCAATAAATTACCTTTATTAGATTTGGATCTTGTTGCATCTCTAACAATTTTTCTTGTATAAATTTAGTAGACTCATGCATAATGTCCTCTATAATAACATTTGATAAGGAAGGACATGGTGTTTGGTAATCATTAGGACTAAACAACCAAGGAGGCATGCTTGACGCATGTTGTGTACATCACTCATGGTTGTGGTATTGTTTGACTCTCTTGGATCTAACTCCATGAGTTTCTTATGTTGAGACCTTGTATTAGGCATACAAATTTTAAGACCTTGTGAGATGATGATGTAAGGTGAAAATTGCATGATTTGAAATGGATGTGTTGTTTTTAATGGACTCTTCTAAATATATGATTGTTAATTTGGACAAAATATGTGATGATTTTGGATGATTATTTTTGGTGTTTTTGATTGATATAGGATAAAATCTATATAGGTCAAAGTTATTCTAGATCTTCATGGGGTGATAAATGCTAAGATTTGGATGATTTTTCACTTGGAATTAGACTAATGAGTGCAAGAAAAAGGATGAGAGTGGGTTTCACTAAATCACGAGTAGCCAAGGATCCTAAGTAAGTTTTTCCACAAATGATTGGGGCTAACTCAACTATCTACTTGAAATAGGTAACTTATCAAGCAAAGAGTTAAGCTAGTGATAAACGATGGAAGATCTAGACAAGGTTATGACTATTTTGGTTGTTGGATATTTGGATGACTGATTATGATTAATATGATTTGTTTGTCCAAGCCTAGAATAGTAACTCTAGAGTGAAAGAAAGATGATATATGATGGATATGGATTATGATTTTTTGGTGGATAATGATAGTAAACTTAGCATAGATGTGCTACAAGTCTTATGTCTCAAGTATGTTTGGTCAAAGACCCTAAAATTTTACTTTTGAAGACTTTTGGAAATCTAGCCATAGGTCAAAAGTGACTATATTTATCAAATGTGACATAATGTGTCTCAGAAGGGCCATAATATGTATCAAAAACATAAAAGTATGTCTCAGAAGCATAAAATTATGTCTCATAATGATAAAATAGAGGCTCAAAAGCCCAACTCCATTAGAAATTTACATAGGTTAACAAATTACTAGGCTTGCTTAAAAATCAAATCAAAATCGTTAATGTATTGGTCAAATGTGTAATTTTGTGAATCAAAAGAGCTAAAGGATAGCTCAGATGCACTAAAGGATAGTTCAGGTGCATAACTTTGTGTGTCAGAAGTGCAACATTATGTCTCAAAAGTGTAATTCTATATATCAGATGTGCGATAGTATGAATCAAAAGCACAATTCTTCTTGGGAGACGTATAGAGAGAATACAAAAAATTAGAAGCACTACATAATGACTCAGATGCATAATTTAATACTTAGAAGTGCAACTCTGTGTAATAGTTGATGATTTTTGCAAGTTTCTGATGAAAGGATTTTCTTTGGAAAGATATGAAAACAACTATACATAATGGTTGATGATTTTCAAGGTAATAAGGATGAATGGTGTATACTGGTATTGGAAAAAAACACTCCAAGCACATTAACAACCCTAATATTCAAGTAATGAGTATCACACTACCATAGGCCCACATGATAATATACCTTGAAATTACTAAAAGCAACATATCTTTTCTAAAGAAAATTCCTCTAAGCCTCCTTTTGACATGACTCTCTACTCCCACAAGAGTAATTCTAAATGTAATCTTGATGGTTCTTGTTTGGGGGCTGGTTTTCGGCTGGCTCCTGGCTTTTTCGGCTTTGTAGTTGATTTTGGTTCTTTGGCCTTGGTTGCCTTTTTTCCTTGGTTGTTTGTGATTTCTTGTCTTTATGTCTTGAAAACCTTTTGGTTTTGTGTTCTAGATCCATTCAAAATCTATTTGTAAAGGGTTTTGGGTCCCTTCAAAACCCGTTTTTATCCTTAATCAAAAACATCTCTTTTCTCTAGAGTCGATGGGTAGGAGTTGAGTGGCACAAGGGCTCACCTTTTTCTTACCTTGGAGGTTTTGACACCTTTAGCCAAAGGGATTTCCACCTTACTTAGGAAGGTACATGGTGAGTAACTTCAAGCATGATATTGTACCTTGTGCTACAATAGATTGACATCTAATACTGTTAGGATTGCTAACAACAAGGTTCATAGTGGCATCTGTGAACTGAGAGCCCATCTATAAATTCTTGAGGCTAGGAGGATCTCTCATATCCTCTTCACCTATACGAGTCTCAGTGGATCGAGGATCTCCAAGCTTGAAAAAACATGACGATGGCTTACTCTTGAGGTAAAAATTTTTCCCTCTTCCCTTTTATATACCTTACCAAAAAATGTGATTTAGGTCAACCTTGAGGTAATTGAATCCCCAAGAAGACCCCCTAATATTAAAGATTGATACTAGTACTTTTGATCCCCAAGCTCACACGAAGCGCAAGGGGAGAGCATACACAACTAGTACAACCTTGGGCGAACAATAAAGAAAATAAGGTAAACTAAAAAGTGATTTTGATCTCCAGACTTACACATAGCACAAGGAGAGAGCATACACAGGTCTATAGTATACATAAGCACAACATACATTTTCATTTGTAAAACCCAAATAAAATATGCAACTAAGCTAAGAAAATTGTCACTTTTCCCAACATAAAACTATGTTAATAGTCTCAAAATTTAAATACTTCTCCCAACGATCAAGTCAATCTACACCACTTGATTAGTTTCTAAAATCACACAAACATTAGGTAAAAATAAAATAAAATTGATAGAATCAAAAGCACAACAGTAAATTTCACAAGCATCAAACTAGATATCAAATACATAGCTATACTTGTCAAAAGCGTTGAATTACCTCTCAGATGTGTCGTTGTGGTTATTAGAAGCATCATTCTATCTATCAAATGTGTCACTCTGTGTCTCAAATGTGTTGATTTGTCTGCAAACTTGCCTTTATACTATTTTATACCTGCAAACAAAAAATGAAATTGAAACCCTACAAACTAAATATTAGTCTTAGAAAATCAAATAAGGGTTAATTGAAAAAAACAAATTTATTTTGTGGTAAAAAAAAGTAGCAAGAAATAAAAATTGAAATTTGATAAAAGTGTTAAGATCCTCCATGCAAAATTAGATGCATGAGTCTATGTCTCAAATGCACCAATCTGCATATTAGAAGTGCAAGTTTACATCTCAGAAGCGTCAAAAGATGTCTCAAAAGCACAACTCTACGTATTAGATGCGTCGAAAGATGTATCAAAGTGCCAAACCCTATATTAGAAGTGATGATCTGTAGTTAAAAGTGTCACTCTACAAATAGGAAGCATGACTCTAGTTCAAAAGTGTTAATCCATACTTGTGGGTCCCATCGGGTGTGCTAAAATGCGAGTATCAAATTATCAACTCTAAAAATAGGAATATCAATGAAACCCAATTCAATATAACAAATGACTACATCAATGAAAGTGTGTACACAAACAATAAAGTAAATCAAATTGAACTATTTTACCTCCACAAATGTGCCTAACCCTACTCCATTGTATGTGATGATAATTCTATATAATGCTATATGGATTTCTCTTAGCTTAGGATAATCTTGATAGAAAAATGAATGCAAAGATGGCTTGATTTCTCAAAATTTGTGGAGAGATTGAATGGCTAAATGATGAGTATTAAATTATAGCTTTCACATATAGTTGATCAACAATGTAGGATATTTTGAAAGATCAATGAATGAGATTGAGGACCATAGATCATAATGAGCATGTAAGCAACATGCGTCAAGATGAAAGGCTGAGATTTGGAGTTAAGTGGTTGCATAGATGAGTGAAGTAAGAGTGAACTAATGATGCTTTTTAGTCAATTCACTAAATTTAGGAGATAGAAGAATATAAATTAAATTAAATTCATGTGCATGAGATGAAGATATATTTAAGAAATATATAAAATATTAATTTTATTTATTTTTAGAAGAATTTAAAGGAAAAAAATTAAAAAATTAAATAATTAGGACACATCCACTAAGTGTCATATTTCTTGTACACCATTACTAGTAGAGAGGAGTAAGCATTGTGACTATGCTTGATAATATCTACTTGTAGCATTTGTTGAACCATCTTTTTTTATATCATTTGTTTGTACAAAAGGGTACATATAGGGCCTAATGTTGGAAAATTAGCTCCATAGTACTATTGGATGTCATGATCACAATATCTTTTAGAAGGCAATCCTTTTGACATAACTCCAAAAATTATAGAGTGACTATAATGCTTGTAGATCTAGTACTATAGTGACAATTAGCTCCATTGTGCTTGTAGATCTAGAAGTATAAAAACCTTTGATTGATACACCTCTAATGAAAATAATTGGGCCACAAACTCCCTTGCCCCATTTATTAAGCATGGTTTACATTTGATGAGAACTTACAACTTGTGAAGGATTTTCATGCAATCCTTTTAGTTTGATTGTCCTACCCTCTAAGTAAAACACATGAATAGCTCCTAGAATTTCATCTCAATTGTCCCTAATGTTAGTAGGACACTAGACTCCCAACACAATATTTGTTTCACCCATAGATATAGAAAACATAGGGTAATCAAGTTTGTATTATTTTATGGACAACTTAATGCTACAAAGTAGTTCTTAAAACAAATAATAAAACCCCCATCTTCAATCATGAATTGAACTTCTATATTTAGATATATAAGGCAATTCAAACAAGTGGTTGACTTATTCATGGTTGTAAGTGCTCCCTGAGTCTATCACCACCATTACTCTCTCTTTCTTCAAGAAACCCACTACCTATAGAGTTGGTGGGATGATAATGCCAAGTGCATGTCACAAAATTGTTGGTTGGATATCCCCTAATTTCTCATCTAGCTCATTGTCAAACTCCAATATTTCTTCTTCATCATCTTCTTCCTCACTTGAGCCTTTAATGTACAACAATTTATTTTAAACACATTTATGTCCTCTATTGTATTTTCTATCATAATTAAAACATAACCTTTTTGTTTCTTTTTCTTCTATTTGTTACAAAGTCAATCTAGTGGGTTGAAGGAATGGTTGTGCTAAAAATATCTTCTCATATGTAATTGAACTTTGTAAATTCAAAGTATGGGATTTAATTGTATTAATTGTTTATAGAATATTTTTTGGGGGGTTGTAAAATGACAGTTGTTACAAATGCATATAAATAAGCATAAATTAGTCGAGGTAAATACATGATAACTGGGTAAATTGGTTATTTGTAATAATTGAATGTCAAAAATGTAAATAGAAAATAAATGTACTTAGCTTGACAAACTAAGCTGGCTCAAAAAATGGAATGGCTATGAATATGATGTATCTCAAAATCTAGAATAACAACTAACAACTTGGTAATTTTCTTAAGGATCAAAATATTCTATTGGGATTTTATAGGGTCAAGTCCAACTATAAGGGACAAATTTGGGATGACGATTTTATCTCATACCCACAAACTTGACCTATGTAACTTGGTAACTATTTTTCTTCTCTCCACCTGAGATGTATTGATTTCTTCTATGCTTATTGATATTTATAGATGTTGGTAGTATTAATGAATACCTTTGTTAAGTTGTCATGAAGACTTTGTACCTTGATCAACCTTGTAAAATTGAAAATAACACTCTTCAATCATGCAAATTCCTCTAGAATAATTGTGTAGAGTTAGGTTCCTTTTAGAACACTAATTGTATTATGTAAATCAATAATTTCTCTCTATGATTAGATTGTCTCCTGATTTCTAGATTTCTAGACAATTAAAATGAATTTGAATGCCTTTAAATACAAGGACATAGCAACATATTGCACAAACTTGTGTTTGGTCCCCAAAAATGATAAGAGTATAGAGGGAAGTCGATCAAATTTGAATTTAAAATTTAAATTAGGATAGGATGAGTCTCTAACCACAAATACAACCCTACAATTTGCAAACCAATCCTAGAATAGAAAAGGGACTAAATCACATAACATAGCATGTGCATAAAAATGAATGAAAGCATAAAGATAATAAATGAATAGATAAGACAAAATGTATAAAGATCTCTAAACATAGAAAATAATAAGTATATAAAAATATGTGTAACTAATAACCGAATAATTTAAAATAAGAAAATAATTTTATATTAAATTATACTATTTATCAATATATTTAAATATCTAAATACTCCTTTCAAAATAAACACGAAACTAAAAATAAACAAATTTTTCATTAAACAAGGATGAAACAAATTCAAATTCCTATATGTATGTCTTGTATTAGAAACATAATTAGGTGTCTCCTCCATATTGAAAATATGTGATAGTCTCATATACTATAAACCATCGAAAGATCTAAAAATAAACCACCAACTATCATAGACTACAAAAAGTTTCTATTCCAAACCATTCCATCCATTCCTAATATTGAGAACACTTTATGAAGAGACCCGAGAATGAGAGAGCATGAAGTTGTCTTAAGGAGGAAGGAATATATGTCCGTCTTGTATTAGAAACATAATTAGATGCCTCCTCCATATTGTAAATATGCGAGTCTCATATATTATAAGACATCAAAAAAATAAAAAAATATATCACCAAATACCATAGACTACAAAAAGATTATATTCCAAACCATTCCATCCATTTCTGATATTAAGAAAACTTTGTAAAGGGACTTGAAACTGAGAAGGCATGAAGTCATTTTAAAGAGGAATGAATATATGTACGTCTTATATTAGAAACATAATTAAGTGTCTCTTTCATAATATAAATATGCGATAGTCTCATTTACTATAAGCCATCAAAAAATCCAAAATAAATCATCAAATAGACTAGACTACAAAAAATAATTATATTCCAAACCATTCCATCCATTCCTGATATTGAGAACACTTTTTAAGGGACTTGAGGATGAGAGAGCATGAAGTTGTCTTAAGGAGGAAGGAATATATTGGCACGTGTGTGTGGGGCACGAAAGCATCAAAATATCGCTAGCGCTGTTCGATCATACAAAAGCATGTGCCCACGCTGCGGACAGCGATCTGCACTACCTACTAGAAGTGTGAAAAATCCCTCTTTACTTTTTGTCTTTCTTCCCACGTGTAACATTACTGAATGAGCAAAAAATTTAAAAAACAAGCTTGCACGCAACAGTCCAGCCAACACGAGGCGCGCGCATGGAACAATCCAATCTAGACAATCTGGGGCTGGCTTCCTTATCAAATTCTACAATGAAAGAAATAGTTTTTCGTAGCCAGAGCCAAAGCATTCTCCACGACCCAGCCTAAATTTATGAATGTATCTTACGTTGTTTAGCAATTGGGTTGTAAATCCTTGTACAGTTTACTGATTTCTGTGTTCTGTTTGAGCAGTCTCAAGAATGGAGAGAAGAAAGGAAGTGTTTTGGGGTGTGGCGATGGTACTGTGTTGGTTGGCAATACCTTCTATGTCTAAGTTTAATGTGGAGAAGAACAGTTTGAGAGTAATATCACCAGACGATATGAAGGGAAATTATGACAGCGCCATAGGTAATTTCGGAGTGCCACAGTATGGGGGAGCAATGCTCGGAACAGTCATTTATCCCCAACAGAACCGGAACGCCTGTGAATCTCCTGATGCCTTCGGCACTTCTTATGAATCGCGCCCGGGAGCACTTCCCTCCTTTTTGCTCCTTGATCGTGGAGGCAAGGCTCCACCCTCATATTATTCTTAATTTAAGCCGCCCTTTTGTTTGGGGGATTTAGATGTTCTCTATGGGTTCTTATTTGAATGGATTTTGGGGGATTTGAATATTCTTAGGTGTTTTCTAAGTGCCTATAGTCATGAGGGACATGAGTTCTTGGGAACCATCATTAATGAAATATGGTCTATAAAAATTGATTTAAAATACAATTGAATTTCAATAAATGAACTTGTTTTGAATAAGGTGAAGTTCCTTCGGCTATTGAAAAAGTCCCATCAGTTTGCAGGGTTGATATTTAATAAAATTTACGATAGAGTTTATGTGTTGGTAGGAGTTATTTGTTGGAAAATGGGATGGATGAAGAAATATTCTAGTTGAAAATGGGAGGTCTTAAGTTCAATTTGTAATCAGTCTATGAAAATTTTAACATAGTATCAAAGTCTAGATTAGAAGAGCTAGACAAAGTCATGATCTGTGAGCACTTTTAGTGTGGCTCAAAAAAAAGGGTGTTGAAAATGAGCCACAACTAAATTGAAGATGCATTGGTCATCAAAAAGGCTGGTAGCTTAGTGTTGAGAGGTTCTGAGTTTGACTCCTAACTTCTAATTCTTAACTGATCTATAAAAAATAACACAATTCAAGTCTGATTAACCCTTAGATCATAGATGCTTCATTCATTTTCAGTTAGATGAAGCAGAGCACAGTTGGAGTAGAACTCACATAATTCAAATATTGTGTCAATGCCCTTCAGATGTTGAACTGTAATGCAAAATGAAAGCAGGAATATCTGTTGAGAAGATGAATGGTAAGCTAAAGCTCCATGGATTTCCCTTAAAGGTTTTGCAATTCTTGTACATAATATTGTTTCACTCAATTTCAAGGCAGGAACTTCCGTTCTATTTATAAAACTTTTGCATCCAGGTGAGGCTAATAGTGTATTCACTTCTTGTTATTTTGCAAGTGCCATATAACTTCAGAGGCATATGCAGTCGCTGAATCACCACCTCTGCGTTAAGTCATTTTTTTTTTAATTAAGATAAAAGGTCTATAAAATATGTGTCAAAATGAGACTACCACAGTATCAAACCAGCATGAGCAGGACTAATAGAACTGGAGTATCAAAACCCATGAAAGGTGCCCACAATTCAAAACCTGACTTTAGATATCAAATAAGTCTAGTAACATAAAAGTTTACGGGTCCCTACAAAGCAACCACCAGAGTATGAAATAACAGTTTCAGTTTCAAGAACCTATTCGGCAACAAAAGGATAGGCATCATATGAGAGTATAACAAATCACAAAGGAGGCTCAACCCCTTATCGCATTCATTGACAGCTGAGTCGGGAACAATAGGTCCCTGCGAAACAATAAAAACCAACAGTTCATGGAACATTAATTTGGTGCTCGTATTGTGGTAATGACGATACAATGCTTAAAGCAGAAACTAAAAACTTCATAGAATTGAAAATGTATTAGTCATCCAACCACTAGGATTTTGCACCTCATGTATATTTAGATTGTACTCAGAGTTCTTCTCTTCTTATTCTGGACTGTAATGCGAAATTTGTGGAAGACTCTCAACTTCTTTCTGCATTTTTTCAATAGAATTGAGTCATATGTCTAATTACGTGCTTCTCACACCCCAGCAACGTTAAAAAAATATTTTAAAAAACAAAAGTCCTGAGAACATGTATGTGCTGTGACTCATGTCTCTTTTGTATGTTAGATAGTCTGTCCTGATAGCCTATTGCCTTATTTTTAATTTTTTTTTAGCTCAGGAGTAATCATTTTTTTCATTTTTCCATTGCAGATTGTTACTTTGCTTTGAAGGTCTGGAATGCCCAAAATGCAGGAGCAGCAGCTGTATTAGTTACAGACAACAAAGTTGAGACTCTTATAACCATGGATTCACCTGACGAGGATAACACAGCAGCAGAATACTTGGAAAAGATTGCAATTCCATCTGCTCTAATTGAAAAAAGCTTGGGTGATAGCTTGAAGAAAGCTCTGAGCACTGGGGAGATGGTCACTATTAATCTTGACTGGAGGGAGTCCCTTCCACACCCTGACGACCGCGTTGAATATGAGTTTTGGACAAACAGCAATGATGAATGTGGGCCAAAATGTGAAGGTCAAATTGATTTTGTAAAGAATTTTAAAGGAGTGGCTCAGATGCTTGAGAAAGGGGGTTACACTTTGTTTACTCCTCACTACATAACATGGTACTGCCCAGAAGCCTTTGTTTTGAGCAAGCAGTGTAAATCCCAATGCATCAATCATGGAAGGTACTGTGCCCCTGATCCAGAACATGATTTGAGCCAAGGTTATGATGGCAAAGATGTGGTAATTGAAAATCTGAGGCAATTGTGTGTCTTCAAAGTTGCAACGGAAAAAAAAAATCCGTGGATCTGGTGGGATTATGTGACTGACTTTCACATTAGATGTCCAATGAAAGAGAAGAAATATAACAAGGAATGTGCAGAGAAAGTGATCAACTCTTTAGGTGGGTATTTTAATTTTCTTTTATAGGTGATATAACTGACATTTCTTTTGTACAAGCAAAGCCTGGCACATTAAATTTGAGATGTGTGAATCTCTAAGCTCTTAGGTAATTTCTGAGGTTCTATTGTAAGTTATCTTGAGACAGTGTCTCTAAGCATCCTTTAGTTGTTTCCCATCGTGATTATTTACTGTTTGACAGGTCTTGATAGTAAGAAAATAGATGAGTGCATGGGAGATCCAGAAGCGGATGCAGAGAACGGTGTTTTGAAATCAGAGCAAGATGTTCAGGTTAGCTGTATGGTTTTATACTTCTCTCAACTGCTTTCATATTCTGGTATTTTAATTTGATATTTTATTCATTCTATTGGTCTGAGTAAAAACATCTTCTATACTGTACACTGTTTTTGGTTTCAGTACTGTATTCTTGAATGCTTGTGTCTTTGATTGGACATTGTTTTATAGGTCGGACATGGTTCTCGAGGCGACGTTACAATATTGCCCATTCTAGTTATTAACGACATACAATATAGAGGTAACTCCTTACTCTCCGTGGAATGTTTTTTGGGAAAATTTTAAACTCAATTATAACTTTTTATTACTGGCAGGGAAATTGGATAGAAATGCTGTCATCAAAGCAATTTGCGCAGGCTTTGAAGAAACCACTGAGCCAGCTGCTTGTTTGAGTGAAGGTGAGCTCCTCTTCAATGCAAGTTCTTGTCTATAGGTTTAAAGTAATGCCTTCTCAAACTTTAAAGTCACAAATATTGTAGGATTCAAACTCTTTTCCATTTGCAGGGATACAGACAAATGAGTGTATGGAAAATAATGGTGGGTGCTGGCAAGATACAAAAGCGAAAATCACTGCTTGCAAGGTATATGGTTTACACATTGAGGCAGAATAAGCCACTAAAAGTTTCAGAATCAATTTTTTTTAGCAATCAGATCTTATTTAATAAAAAATTGTGTTGCATTTGTTCTCGATTTTCATGAAAGGATACATATCGGGGTCGAGTATGTGAGTGCCCTGTTGTTGATGGCGTGAAATTTCAGGGTGATGGATACAGTTACTGTGAAGGTAAGCTTTGTGCATTTTTCATAATTAGTTTTTTGTTTTATTTTGAAGCACTTTCTTCAACAATTAAGTATTACTGTGCCACTAGTTTTAATGTATTTATTTTTCTTGTTTTAATATATAAATTTAGTCTTGCATCAGAGGACATGGGGCAGACTTAAAAATTCCTGAATTATAGGAGTGCGCTTCAATTCTGTTACTTAAATGCAAAACAAATCTGCTAGATATCCGAGGGCATGCTGGCCTCCATATTGACACATTTTGTCTATTTAGAATAGTTTGTTTGGTTGGTTTATAGTTTCTATATTTAGAAATTAAAATAGAGTGTTTTAATATATTTAGGGTTCATCAGAAGATTGATAGGAAGGAAAGGAAGAAGAGGTGGAATATGGTGAACCATCTTCCCTGGGAGTAAAAGATTGTTATTGTAAAACGGGTATGGTATGTGGAACAGGGCAGTGCATGGACTTCATCAGGAACCTCATGTAGGTGGTCAAGTAGGAACAAAAGTGTTTTTTGTATTCTGTCTAGTGTGTTAAGTGTGGCTCATAGTATCAAAATCAGTATTAAAAGGAGCCTCGCATAGGGTAATAGAGAAAGGAGGAGGAATGAGAAAGAAGAAGAAGAATCAAGGAAATAAGAAGGAGAAAAATGAGGAGGAGAATAAGGAGGGGGTGCCTCACATAAGACAATATTAGGAGGAGATGCCTCATGTAAGACAATCTTAGGAGGGGAGAAGAAAGTATTAGGAGAAGTAAAGTGAATTTTCAAGTTTTGGAATTGTAGAGTAAGAGGGATTGGGTGTTTCTTTGAAAGATCTATGTTTTTTCCACGAGGACCCTTGGATACCTGTGTAATGAGTTGTGCCCTGTGGCAAGAAAGGAACTTTGAAGAATAATTTCTTTGTGTTACTAGAGGAAGTGGAAGACATGTTTGAGTATGAGTTGTAAAGTGACCAATAAAGGTGTTCATTAATGCATAGAATAAGTAAAAACATTTTATATGAATTAAACCATTTAAGTGCATCTCCATGTAAATTATTGGGAAAGTAAGAAAGAATAATGGTTTCATGATAATGGAATTCATACATAGTAGCCATGAATTTTTACACATGCAATGGAGGATTTCATTATTAGAACGTGCAGGTGAAGTTGGAGATTTAGAAGAATAAGCAGCAAAGGGAGATTGTGTATCATAGTGTGCAGACAAGGCATTACAAGTTGCTATGGAAAGAGAAGGAAAATCAAGAGTGTGGAGAGGAGAGGAAGAATCACTTGTAGAAGAAGTGATGTTCAAGTCATCACTGTGGAGTGCATCCAATGTGACAGTTAAGAAATGTTCTATGATGGTTTCTTGTTCAATATCATCATTATAACTAGCCTCCTCATCGAAAGGAAGATGTGTAAGAGGGGGAGGAAGAAGGCGTTTTAGGAGATGCATTATTGTGCAAAGGAGGTTCATGGAAAAGATAAGCCATCATAAAGCACATTAACCTCATCTTCATTGTGGAAAGATGTAGTAAAGGCATCATTTTGATCAATCATCACTACAGGAGCCTTCAAGAGAGAAGTGATCACAAGTAGCATGAGTATCATTATCATAAACTATAGGAGGTGTAGTGAGAATAATAGGGGAGGAAGAAGGTAGAGGAGGAGAAGTAAAAGAACTAGTCTCTAAGGGAATGGTATGAGGGGAGGTGCTAAGCAAATGAGCAAAGGTAGTGGTGGGTAAGATGAGCTACAATGTGGTTGTAAGAAGTAGGAAGAGTATAATTTAAGAAGGCAAGGATATAATTATGTTCATGAGGATGGGTAGAAAAGAGGTGGTGGCAAATGTGAGGATCAAGAAAATTAGCATGAAAAGAGAGGGGAAAGGGAAGAAGTCATGGAGAATGGAAAGAAAATCCATGAGTGGGTAGGAGGGGAAATAGGAAAATAAGGGTGTAGGGTAAGAGAACTAAGAGACTGGGGAGGAGGAAAGGGGGAATTGATTGTGTAAGGGGGAAGAAATGAAGAAATGGAAATGGAACAGGGAAGCACTTGTTGTAGATGTGTCACAAAAAAGAAGAGGAAATGGAAAGATGACATTGCATTGTTTTAAACATTGAATAGAAGGACGAGGATAATGGCTAGGCTGAAGGCTACTATTTATCTGCCCATTTGACTTGGGGTGCGGTTTAGGGCAATAACCCAAATATTTTTTAACAATTTTTTCTTTTGTGTTTATTTTCTTATGGAAGAAGGTTGGATGTGTTAGGGCGTTGGGTTCACCAAAATAAAATGAAAATAAGAGCTACCTTGTGTGGTTTAAGGTGAGTTTTACTTTCTTTTTTGTGTCTTTTCCTACCTAGACTAATCTAAATCTTTTCGTTGGATGACATTTTTCAAATTATTCGCTAAGTAAAGATAAACAATACAACTGGGAATGAATTAATAATGGAAGCTAGTTTAAGAAAAGGCAAGGAATAGAGTTAGAGAGATCTTGTTTGTTTTTTATGGCTAGTGGTAAGGTAAAGGGTTGGAAGGTGATCTAAAATTGTTTTGGGCTCGAATAGTAGATTATGGATCAACAATAGATGCTCTTGACTTGATAGTCATGTAGGTAACTAAGTTAGTGTTTTAATTTGCACCTTTGAATGCAACACAAACTGGAACATGTTTATAGTAGAATCACTCTTCAAACTAGAAAAGGAAGCTCCCTATGAAACAAAACTAACCTACTATGAAAAATATTTACTTGCGATTCACAATCTTTATACTGGTTTTTAAAGTGGTTCATGTTCATGTTGAATAAAATTAAAAGTTTCTTTTTGAATTCACCTAGGGAAAAAGGTTGAGATGATCTTCAACTCAAGCAGATGATTTTAATCATTTTTGACTAAAAATAAATTCTTCAAATATGCTTGCATTGTTAAGCTAAAAGTAGAGACTAAACAATGCGAGTGCACATAAAGTTTGGATAAGCTTAAATACAAAGACATGATTGCTCCAATAAATTAAATTATGAGATTGGTACAATGTATTTTGAGCAAACCTGCAATACAAATCTTGCAACTTGCTAAAAACAATTTAATCTCTCTCAACACACATAACAAACATTTCAACAACATTTTAAAGAAAAATAGGCATAATAAATTCTATTGAACAAATGTGGAATTATGCATTAACAATAACATTGAATAACAATTTTAGCAATATGCAAGTGTGATAATTATCAGTAGGAAATTTAAGTGCAAAATAACACTTATAATGTTTACAAAGCTATTGCATGAAAATAAATAAAAAGCTAGCTGCTACTTCAACTTTATCTATTGACATTCTTTATTGCAAAATCCTATCCACGAAAATTAATACTAAACTCCGATAAACTCTAGTTAAATTGCTGGTACAAACTATTACAAACTCCCACTTAGACTCACATCTCTTGCATGGAAAGTGTTCTAAAGATAGATGAATAAAAATAGTTGAGTTTAGGCTACAATTAACAAAACTTAAAGATATCATGGGCTATCAATATCATCAACTAAATATAGAAAATCTCAAAGTGCATAGGCTAACAATAGACTTTTGGATAGGGGGCTCTACATGACTTTGATGATTTTGCATATTTTCCTTTGATCATTACTAACCCTCTAAACTTTAAAGACATCTAAAAAATTCTAAAAATCCACTTTGACATTTTGAATCCCTTTGATAGATGTGCACTTTTACTTGGCATGTGCACTGATACACTATAAAACAGACTTTGAATTGGCACTTTTGATTTCCTTTGTACAAGTGTGCACTTTATCACTAGGTATGCACCTATGAACATATTTTTTAAAATTTGAAATATCCCTTTGGTGAGGTGCACACCTACACCCTAGACATACACCTAATAATTAGATATGAAGGTTCTCTTGGTGAGGTGTGCACTTGCACCCCAAATGTGCAATAAATGCTTTGTTGAACATTTCATTTCTCCTTCATTAATGTGCATCCTTTCCCCTTAGGTGTGCACCTATATATTGAATTCAAACTTTGTGTTAAATATGTCTTTGAAGAGGCGTGGCCTTTCTCACTAGGTGTGCACCTTTGCATTGAATTCAAGCCTTTTGAAAGTGTTGTTTTTTTGCCTTGATAGGCACACCCTTTTTCAAGCAAGACGGAGTTTTGAATTTTGAAAACAAAATTTCTATATTTAGGCATGCACTTTGCTTCCTTACACACATTTAGGTTAAGGTTTTGCCAGCCAAATTTTAAATGATTTCACTCTTTTGATTAGGTGCACTCCCTAACGATACAAACAATTTCATGTTTTCTATTTTGAGTGTGTGGTTTCTCCTCAAATGTGCACCTATCAATGATCTTGTGATTTTTGAAATGACTCTTCATCCAAGTGTGCCCTTACTGTTGATGTTATAGCAGTGGGAGATATCTTTCTCTCAAATTTAAAAATGATGGATAAATAATACCAAGGCAAGTCGGACTTGCTATATATAATAATTTTATGAAGAGTCACCTTGTTTCTTAAAAGAGGCCAACCAAAATGAAGAGTCACCTAGTTTTGTATAAATACAAGGTGATGATTATTCATTTGATCATCAAGTTCATTCATCATAATTCACATTCCTAGAAGAAGTTCATACTTGAGCAGCAGATCATCATCTTGTAGCAGCAGATCATCATTTTCTAGCAGCAGGCCGATTTCAAGGAGAAACATATTCATTTGTATCTTTGCATCTAGGAGAGGTTCTATTATTCATTGTATCAAATTCGGCATTGTGTTGGGCCTGAGTTGTAAGCAGATTTCTGATCTTATTCCTTCAATATATAAGAGATATATTTGCTGGGTTTTTTTTTCCCTTGAGTAGGAGGGTTTTCCCAAGGTATCTTGTTGTGTTCATTGTCTTATGTGTTGCATTTTCTGATTGCTTTCATTTTTTATCCTAAATCTAACACTTACAAATTAGGTGCACACCTTCATATGTGATTTGGATTTTGAAATTAATTGCTGCTTTGATGAGGTGTGTGCCACTAGATTGTGTGTGCACATGTATAGACTTATGTTCTACTTTCATTACTCAAATTTTGAATGCTTCATTTTGGTGTGCACTTTATCTTCCTACACGTGCCTATGCATTGGTTTCTCAAACTTTGAGGTTGCACTTTGAGAAGTGCACACCTGTATATACCGCTTTAATTTTCTTTTCTAAGATGAATACTTGAGATCCAAGTGTGCACCTTGTAGTACATAGACCTAGAAGTTCAAATTTGAATTGCCTTCTTTCAAGCATGCCCCAATACCCTAGGTGCATACCTCTATGTTATGCTTTGTCCTCTCTATTAAACACCTTCCATCCTTCATTGAATGGCACACTCCCATGCTAACCTCATGCACTTTTACATGGTACTATGAGTTTCCTTTGTGGGGTGCATTTCTAAACCCTTGACGCACACTAATACAAGATACTTTGAATTTCCAAATTGAAAAGAAAACCCCCTTTTGTGCTAGATGTACACTTCCTCATGTAGGTGCACCCTTCAACACTATCTTAAAAGTTTCCTGATCTTGAATATATCCTTCTTTTGAAACCTTATTCCTTTTATCAAGTATGTTCTTGAGACCATACTTAGAAAATTCTCCATTAGCAACCTCTTCCACCATGATGAATGAATTGAAAAACTTAGCTCCATGACCCTACAAAGATTAGGAAAGGACAAAGGACAACAAGACAAAACCTAAAACAAATTTTACACTTAAAACAATTTTTTGAGCTTGAAACTGGACACAATATGAAAATTTTGTATTGGTACAACAAACTAAACATTCGTGGTAGTATCTAAAGGTCACACTCTCAACCTCAAGGTTACTCTCTTGATCTCTTGGGTGTGCTAGTTACACAAACTAGAGATTTGGTTGGATTGACACTTGGGACTTGCAACTTGCACTAGTGACCTTTTGGGCTCTATCCTAGCCTATAAATGTGCAAGAGTCCATTGATGGTATAGTCTTGCTACATTTTTGAGGTTACTCACTTGATTTTTCTTGTCTTCATGGCTTGTTGACTCTAAAAATGAGTTTTCTGTCTTGAGATGTCACCTATAGAAGTTTGACGGAAAAAGGAAAACAATGAGTTGAGATTGCCTCAATTAGTCCCCTAGGATCTCATGTTTCAGCCTCAATAATAGTAGCAAATTTGGGAGTGTGTGATGCCTTAAGAGTGCAAGTGTAATGATGGTACATGCAATAGATGTAAAGGGAAAACCCTAGAAAGGCTTTATAGTGTGTGTTTTACTTTGCAATGGAGGATAGGGAGATGGACTCAAAGATGTGCCATGGAGAGGTAAAAGGCTCTATAAATGGGTATGGACGAACTTAGATTTATAGGGTTTTACCAAGGGTTTAGCAATGGAGGAATTCAAGAACTTAGTATATTCATATTATACCTCTCTCTCTCTCTTCATCTGCCCTTGCATGTGCCTCTTGCATTCAACCAACTAAATTACTTTGTAAGTGTGGGCCTCCTAGTCTTGATGATCTAATTCAATGATGGATCAATGTCATTCAAGTGGGTTGTTTTGAAATCAATTCCATCAAAGTGTTTACGGAAAGATTGAAAGTTGTATTTAACATAAATTTTGTCATTTGTCTCCATTTGAGACCATTTATTGCATTTTTGGAGTGTATGTGTTCACGCATACTTCAATTGTGCTTACACCCAAAAGTGTCGCATCATTAAGTCAAGATTGACTAGTACTCTTTTGAAGTACTATGCTCCTAGAAGTAGATAGTGATATGCAATTAATCAATTGTCTATGATAAATTAATTGAGACTTAATGTAATGCCCTTAACCCATTGGTTGTATTAGGATATGTGATGGTGGACTTGCACATACAAAATCTTTGACCTAGTTAATTATTAGTTCCTAGAATTAATACTTGTCATGGTAATCAACTTCATTGGGATTAGAGGGTCACTATACCCCAATGATGCTACAAATAGGAGATAGTGGGTAGCTGTTAGGATATCATATTGGCAAGTTCTATTCCTTTTGTAATACTTTTTGAGGCTGCCCACTTGAAGTGGTTCAGTCTAATAATAATTTATTCTTCTCTATTTCACACATATTGTGTGGAACTACTATTTTTTGCTCATATTTGTACATCTATTCTGATATTTCTGTCTTGTGGATCTGCAATGAATTTTGATGATACTCTACTTGTGTTAATTAATTTCATTACAAGTGGTATAAGAGCAAATATTTGGCTAGATTCCATGTGCAATAGTCAATTCCTGCAAACAAAGAAAAAACATTTTTGGTATATGTGTAATTCTTGGCAATTTAAAAATAATAGATTAGTCTTCATGTTTGCTTTTCAATATCAAAAACTTTTTAATAAGATAAGAATTCAGAGTTTCCTTCTGCACTAGGTGAACCAGGGTTAAAATAATTACAGATTTGAGTTTTTGGCTGCTACTGCAGTATAATTTTCATTGGAGCTGTTTTGGAGAGATGGTTGCAATGGTATAACTGATAGCTAACCCAGAATTTGGGTCTTTTTTGCTATTTCAGATTTTTTTCACTCTCTTATTCAACATAGAAATCATTGGATTCATCTCATTGAGGTTATAATCACACAATTGGATGATAACCCTATTGTTTGAACTTCTTCATGGTATCGTTGGCTCATCAACTCAACTACCCATAAGGAAAATGTGGAACCAGAAGAGTTAATAATAGAAGAAGAGCAAACAAAAGATGGGGGAAACCACTACATGAAAAACTTGGAAAGTTGATTTGTGAAGATGGAAGATAATATGACGTAGTTGCAAGATATAGCACAATTTGTGGAGGCCTTGACCAAGATAATGTAGGAGTTATAAACAAGGGACATTCAAACAAGGAGCACAAGGAATTCAAGACCATGGAGTTTCTATTGGAGGAAAAACTCTCACACCACGAATGTTACTTTTATGAAATTCCTTCAAGTAGGCGACATTTCTTTCCCAAAATGGATATAGGGAAGTTTGATTTCAGACCCTCTCACATGGATGTCTCAAATGGCACAATTTTTTGATATACATGAGATATCTTGCTCTTAATGGGTATGTATAGCATCCCTCTATTTGGAATCTTGAAAATACTATGGTTTACATGGCTTTAAGAATAAAGTGGAGGGATCACTTGGCAAGTGTTTTTAGAACCAGGCAAGCATTATGATAATCCCAATATGAGCAATTGCTTAGACAAATGACCATAGTTGTGGATTACATACAATAGTTTATAACTTTGAGTTTGAGTAAGGAATATTTTAGATGTGCCTAAGCTTGACTTATTCTAGGTCTCAAGGATACCATTCAACATAGTGTAAGACTCTTTGCTCCCCATAATGTAAATGATGCTATAATTAGAGCCCAAATTTTGGAGGAAAAACAACTAGTAGGTGAGAAACAATCATTTATGAGTTTTAAGGATTATAGCACTTCAACATTTTCTCTTCTAACACCAACCCAATTGACATCAAATTGAAGATAAAAGGGCCAAGGGGTTATTCTTTAACTGCGACAACAAATATAGTATAGGGCTTAAACATATAGAAAATAATATATTATTAATTGAGGGAACATAAGATATGGAGTAGAAATTAGAACATGAAGAAAACCAAGAGGAGACATTTTTGTCTTTTGTCATGCCTTATCCGATATTACTACACCTCACATTCTCATAATAAGGGGATTTCTATAAATTCAATGGGTAACAATATGGATTGTTTCAAGTAGCACACATAACTTCATCGACAACAAATTGGAAGTTCAATTAAATTGCTTTATTTACTTGCATTTTGAGTTTCAAGTTATGATAGTAGATGATGATGTAATAAACTATTCAGGTCCATGTCATAACCTCAAAGTATAAATGCGTGAGTCTACATTTAAGAACACCATTTTTTTTATTTTGAGGGGAGGAGTGAATGTGGCTTTGGAAGTACAATGGCTCACTACTTTGGATACTATTGAGATGAATATATAAGAGCTTTTCCTTATGTTTCACTTAGAAGGTTGAAAAGTAGAGCTAAGAGGATTGCAGCCAAAATCTCCACATTGTTAGTTTTCATCAAATGTTGAGATTATCTGAAAAAGAATTCAAGATCCTTGACCTAGTTGTAATGATTGGAAGGTACAAAGTACCAACAACCACACCAATGGAGCTTCAAGCTATTTTGGACAAACATTTGATGTTGTTTAGAGATATGTTGGAAGGTCTTCCTCCAAATAGAGATCATGATTACATTATTCAACTCATTTCTAAGAGCCAACAACCCAACAATATGCCCTATTGCTACTTGTATGTAGAAAAAGTGAGATTGAATGCATGGTCCAGGGAATGATTGATGTGGGGATTATGTAGCATACGGAAATGCATATTATTCCCCAGTTGTGATGGTTTGTAAGGATAATAAGTGGTGGATGTGTCTAGACAATTGTGAGTTCAATAATCTCATTGAAAAAGATTAAGTTTCCTATTCTTGTCATGATGATTTGCTCGATGAATTAGAAGGGCCACTGTTATTTACTAAACTAGATTTCAAGTTTAGTTATCACCAAATACAAATTAGTGAAGAGGGCATTTTGAAGGTTACCTTATGCACATACAAAGGACATTATAAAATTTTGGTCATGCAATTTGATCTCACAAATGCTCCTTCCACATTTTAGTGTTTGATGAATTCTATTTTCAAATTATTTTTGCATTAATTCAAATTAGTTTTCTTGGATGATATGCTCATTTACATCAAGAGTTCGGAGGAACATCTTCAACATGTGGATACAATGCTACATTGATTAAAACAATACTAGCTTTTTCCCAAACCTTACAAATTTTCAATTGGTGTACAAGAGCTGGAATACTTAGGTCATATGATTTCACATGAGGGGGTAAAAGTAGATCTAAATAAGATCAAGGCCATTAATTAGGAGATTCCCAAAACACTAAAAAGTCTATGGGGATTTTGGGATCTTATAGGATACTATAGATGGTTTGTCAAGAGTTAATGAATGAATTGCTGTTGCGCTTACAATGCTGTTAAAGAGAGATTCCTTCCATTGGAATGAAGAAGCCACACGAGCCTTTGAGCAACTAAAACAAGTAAATTGCACCAATAGAGTTTTAGGCTTTTAGCTTCTCTAGACTTTACCAAGACATTGTTGTGGAATGTGATGCTTTAGGGCAAGACATTGGGGCAGTTTTAATCCAAGAAGGGTGACCTATAGAATTTGAGAGCCAAAAACATAAGGCTATGAATCTCACTAAACTCATTTATAAGAAGGAAATGTTGGCCATACTGCATGTTGTTAGGCAATGGCGGAATTATTTGTTTGGTTGACATTTTAAGGTCAAGACAGATCATGGCAGCCTCAAACACTTTCTCGAGCAAGGCTATAATTAGAGTGAAACGAAAGGTCATAAAGATAATGGGATCCAATATTGAGGAAATAATAAGAAAGTGAAGGAAAATGTGGCAGCAAATGCATTATCTTGAAGGAAAGACAATAAGGAAGCACAACTAGGCACTATGTTAATACTACATGCAGATTGGGTTTATGAATCGACGCAAGAATGGCAACAGGATCAGGAGACTTCACAACTTATTCAGTGCTTGCAACATGATCCTAGTGAATTCAATAAATTTATCTTGGGAGGTGACTCTTTGTGGTACAAAGATCAGCTTTTTCTCTGCAAAAATTGACTCCTTTAAGAATTAGGTTTTAATGAAACTTCATGCATCCCCAATGGATGGTCACTTGGGCTTCTTGAAAACCTATCATTGAATTAAGAATAGAGTAGGACAGATAAGCATATGTGAAAAGTTGAAGAAATCCTTCTAAAATGAATTTGAGTTGTTGAGGGATGATAATGAGATCATCATCAAAATTGCTGACATTAAGCAAGGGCAGAACAAGTTTTTTGGAGCATATGGCATGAGGTTAAAAGAGTTTACCTTGAACTTGAAGAAGTTTCGGCTAATGGAGTGAAGAAACAATGGTTCATTGAAGAACTCAGATACAAGTCCTAGCAAAGCTAAAAATTGTGCCAGAACCATGTATGGTGATGCTACATGCATATGACCAAGCAATGAACCTTTAATAGTGAGAATGAGGATTTGATCCCTAAAAAGGTTTTAGCAGCCCCTCAAAACATATTAGTAACAAAATTAGTTCAAACATACAATTTGATCTCTTGTAGACTGGCTTAGCTCCCTCGAAGAAAATATGATGGTTCCATCATACCAAATTTCTTAGTGCTTTAAAAAATCATATTGGTCCTTTGAATTGTCATTAGTATTTTTAAAACTCTGTTATATACTCTTCCACTAGACAAATTTTTTGGAGTTAGAACTCATTTCAATCTGTATTTCCTAGTTTGTAATAGTTTCAGCGATAATCAATGTACTTAGGAGATTTGATATCTTGAAAGGACCATCAATATATAAGTGGCTGGGAGTTCCTAATTTTTAATGAGCATTCTAGAAAACTCCTTAGTTTTAGAAAAAAAGTCAATTCTATGTGTCAGTCAATATATATAATTTTATATAGATATAAGTAAGATATTAATAATATTCTTTTAAATATAATATGTAACCTATAGAAAATTTAATTATATTGCTCCAAAAACAATTGTCCCTTTGTATGTGATACGTGAGACACTCACACACACACAAAGCAGTGATACTCTCAGAACATGCATTCTATTTCTACCAGACTTCTGTCAGTTAATTGAAAGCAGTTTTTAGCTTAAATTTTCCTTTAAAGAAAAATTTCTGGAAAGCGGATCCTTCTTTTGGGGGAACTGAAAGGAAGAAAAGATGACATCCTAATAACCATCTAGGAATAATTATACATCCTCAGATGCATTCAATTGAGGCTGTGCACTCTTTTACTGGACTAGCAGAGTAGATGTTCTAACCTGAGGTGAAGATAAACTCAGGTTGACTTATGGCATTCACAGCTAAGCATATATTCATCAAAGGAGCAACATCTAGTGACTTATAGTATTGAATAAACAGTGATATGTTCTCTGCATAATCACCAATTTGCTCCAGCACTTGTTCTCTTTGCTGAAAGTACTAGTGCTGCCTGCAAAAACCCCAACTTGTCAATTGACAAACTAAACTTGAGCATTTTATTTCTTCAAGCTACTACAATATATATATATTCTTAATTCTGTTTGGTTGGAGATTTTCTAAAATATATTCTTAATCCTATTCAGATGGAGATTTTCTTCTCTGCATGTGTAAATCACACAAATGGCTATTGCTAAATTATTAAATCTTCATAACGGTTGTTTTTTTATGCATTCGTATAAAATTAAACTTCTTATGTAGATAAACTAAGAGAATATGTTAAGAAAAAATCGCTCAGGCTGCATACTAAACCATGTCATGAAAAATTATTTAAACACATCGCCTATGATTACATCAGAGATGTCATTTAATAAAGTAGATAGTTATAGACACTTTTCGCAAATCGATAGTTGAAAAGCTTCTGGAACATTTTCAAGTCTCAAAGGCATCATATCATATGGACAAAAAGTTAGGAATTTCATTGAAAATGTTATTTTGGGCTTATCCTCTTATACAATTTCTTCTTGATTGTATTAAAAAAAATCTTCTTTAAAAGAACAAACTTATGCATTGTATGAAGGATGATTTCATCCATAAAATAGTTGCTTTATTCAACACATAATAATCTACACGGATTGGTATTATTTCATTGAAGCAACAAATTGTTACTTATTTCAATAAACGAGAATCTACAACTCACCCATTTTAATTAATTGAAGAACTATTTCAATGGACATATTTTCAATTACTTCTAATAAGCAAATTAAGAAAGAAAACGTAGTTACAAAATATATGGAGTTGACTATAGTCAATAATACAAATAGGAGATCACACAAAAGATAACAGAAGTCATGTATGGTGATTTGGAAAAGGAAACTTAGAGAGGTGGAAAACGAATGGAGTGGTCAAATTCATGTTGCCATTGTTCATGTCAGATACTGGACTATCCCATCTAAGAGCATAATTGCAAAACCAAAAACTAGATTACTTGTTCTGTATTGACTTTTTTGAATTTAGTATTTTACACAGAAGTTCTATCATCATATCAAAAGCCATGTCATCAAATACATGAAAAAGTTAGGATGCTCGACAGTAGAAACATAACAACCGATCAATGTAGATTCTTGAGCATAAAATCTTCAAACTATTTTTTTCAGCTGCTGGAATAGGACGGTGCAAGATTGGTAATGGTGGTTGCTGGCAGGAAACAAAGGATAACAAGACATATTCTGCTTGTCTGGTGAGAGCTTATCCTTAAGTGTAATGGGGCTCTTCTTTACTTTTTCAGACTTATCTTCAGAATTAAATTGTAACTAATTTGGAATTTTCCATGGGGTCTCTGCAGCCATCACAGCCTAAAGGATGCCATTGTCCTCCTGGATTTAAAGGAGATGGCTTTAACAAATGTGAAGGTGAGCTGGGCTCATATGCACTCTCCTCTGTCCTCTGTAATGGAGAGTAAAATGTAGTTGCAATCTTACTGGGCTGGGTTTGTTTCACTCTTCTTTCAGACATTGATGAATGCAAAGAAAAGTTAGCATGCCAATGCTTAGACTGCACCTGCAAGAATACATGGGGTAGCTATGAGTGCAATTGTGAAGCTGGTCATCTGTACATAAGAGAGCATAACACATGCATAAGTAAGCATATTGTTCTTATTGAAGAGGTCCTTAACCTCAATAAGCATATTGTTCTTATTGAAGAGGTCCTTAACCTCAAGTTTGTTTAAATATTGCTATATGCCCATTTTTTGGTGGTCTATTTGCAGGTATGCTGTCAGCGCCATCAAAATTTGGATGGACTGCTGTAGCGGTTATTTTATTAGCTTTAGCTGCCGCTTCTGTTGGGGCATATTCTGTCTACAAATACAGACTTCGTGTAAGTCAGCTGTTCGGATATTGTTTGTCATCTCGTCTTCAATTAATAGACACTCTTGTTCAAAGTAGGATGTATTTGCTCCTATACCACAGCTTGTGCATGATATCTGAAATGACTGTTTATGGCTTATTATTTGCAGTCATACATGGATTCAGAAATCAGAGCAATCATGGCGCAGTATATGCCATTGGATGGCCAAGGAGATGTTCCAAGTCAGCTCCGGGATGATGCATTATAAATTGGAGAGTCAAAGTTGTTGCATGCTTGTCAAAAATAGTTTTCCTTTTCTGTTTCCTTAACTTTTGCCTTGAAAAGAAATCCTTAGATTCAATAACTGCATAACGTGGTAACATTTCTAAAAAGTGTTAAGATCGGACTTTTCCAACTTGATGGCTAACAGATGAAACTTTGATTCAATCATTGTCTGAAGCTGTCTGAGCCTTCTGTACATATCTGCTATGCTTCTAGATAACTGCTGTGGTAGGCAATTCATTTCAGAGTTGTGCAGTTTAGTAGTAATCGGGTGCAACTTATGTAAAAATACTTCATATTTGTGGTATACATATTACATTTAAAGGTGGTTGGAAAGGTGCAGCAAGTTAGGTGTACATTTTCTACTATGTTCCATAGAGTCTCAAGACAGGGGATGGGAGGACGATGGAGACAAGTCTCAAGGATAGGTGGACCAAGGGCCTAGATTTGGGGATGGCAGTGCAAATACATATAGTACTTAATAAAATAATTATAAAAAAATATGCAAGGAATAACATATAAAACTTTGAAATATGCAAACATATTTAATATTGTATTGAATTAACAATGAAAATACCGAATATCTATATATTTATGTTGCATCCAAAATGATGATTACATTAAAAAAATACAATTGGCTAGTGTTCCAATGTCTCAAATCACTGCTCATCCCCGAAGTTTGTGCCAAACTTCTCATCACTCAGGCTACTAGACTCCTCAAGCTCAAGATCCTCCAAAGCAATACCAACCAACCCTATCTATGCTATATATTTGTCAACTTGTGTTGGCTCCTCTAGCTTGTGCTTGTTGTCTTTGATCCTTTTCACCAAACTATTAAATCAAAAGAATGGGTTTGAGTAAAGGAGAACACACTTAGCTTAGTAATCTCCTAAACAGTGTTTATCCACACAACCCCTTTATAGACACAAGTGTAGACATCAAAGTGAACATATTCTAAAAATCAAAATCAATAAAGGTCAAATCCACAAGTCAGCTATATATCCACAAATATAAAGGTTAGTTCCATAGTCATGAAAGTGAACCAAAGTGGCAAAATATGAAGGTTAGTTCCATAGTCATGAAAGTGAACCAAAGTGGCAAACACATCATTTAGTAATTCATGAGTATTTGTTTGGCAACCAACAAGGTTCTAACAAATTGTTGAATCGAATTTTGACCTTACACAACACATTTTCAAGTTTCAAACTAAGAACATTTATATTTATTTATATTCAAAGCATTTATCACTCTCTGCTTTGTATCCTAAGTTAGATTGGTGTTCATTCTAAATTAATTGATTTACCCTAAGATATTTCCGAGGTGTGTTGTTTTCCCTTACATTTTTGATAAACTTATTCATCCTTACACACCCTTAAGTCTTGACCTTACAATTATTATTTTTTGGATTGGTGCCTCGAGAATTTTTAGCTTGGCCTAAGCTAGGCGAGGCCACAAATAGGGGGCTTCATTGTTTTCACGAATGCATTGCATTAATGTGAATAGTCCAAACTTGTGAACTCAATGTTCTAGTAGGGGTACAAAGTATGTGAGCCCACTAACCTAGTGAGGGATCAAATCAAGGAGTCAACTGCTTTAATATGAATAGATCAAACCCACAAGCTCAATGGCTTAGTAGGGGCACAATACCCACAAAATCAATGTAATAGTAGGGGTTTGAACCTTGGTAGCTTCAATAACAATACCATGCTTTAACCAACACACTATACCATGAATGACCTTGGACTTAGGATTTTAGTTATAATTCTTGATTCATTTTCCATCTCTAGTAATTTCTAATTTTTTTAGTTCCATTTCAATATTTTCCCATGTTTTTATCATTTTCATCATTTAAGTTGTATGTTGATTTTATGCCAAGGTCTCATTGTTATTCTCCCTTCCCTTCGAGAAGAAGTCCTCACCTAAATCCTTCAGTGGCTCAAAAACAATTGATCATAAGATATCTATTGGTATGATGGATAATAATCATAATGAAGAGATTGATTTTTTATATGATACCCAAGGAGAACAAATTGATAGGCACAATTTCTATTTTGTTGCATAATTACTTTCTCAAGAGATGCCACTTAATTTGTGTTGCTTCTCCTACACAATTGATGCTCTTCACAAGTTATTTTGTGATAAGCCTTTTGGTTTAGAGATTCTTCATGGAATTTGTGTTAAGGTTAGTTCTTCAAGATCTTCTCATGGTGCATCTTTGCTATCACCAAACCTAGATTTTTCTCCCATTGTCACTCACTTCTAATGTTTATCATGTTATTCCTACTAGTGTGATACCTACTCATCATGATCTTTCCTCTAATGCCATGACTAGTTCTCATTGTAACAATATACTATCTACTTCTATTCACCCTACTAGTCCCATGCCTTCTTTCCATGCTACTAGTGCCCCACTTACTTTTCACATTCATCCTTCAAGTGTCATCCCTTCTACTTATCCTACTAGTTTCATTCGTTCCTCTAATCCTACTAGTGTCATATCTCAATTCTATGCTATTGATGTTATAACTTTTAGTGTTACATCTACCTCTTGCACTTATATCATCCTGACCACCTCACACCACTTCTCCTTTGACTACCATATCTATACTTTCCATTCATCATTCTCTTTATTTCCCTTACATTGTTTCTCATGTTCCCATAGACCACTATCCCTATTATCACCCTTGATGCACTATTGCAAAAAATTAATAGACTAGAGCATAAGGTTGATGCTATATATATATATACACGATTCTCCTACTTAATTTACGTCATAATTAACATGGATTTGTGTTAGAAATTGAATTTTTTTTTTGCATTTTGAAGTAACACAATTGGGGAGATGCAAAATCAAAATATCGATTTTACATAGGTAATGTTGGTGCTCTAGGTTCATTTCCTATGATTCTAGAAAATTGCCAAATTAACCATTAGGAAATGGTTAGGTCAAGTGGAAGAAAAATTTCTCCCTCAAATTATAATTGGATATGGACTAATAAAAAAGTGGGTTAATTATTTTACACTTTATGCTCTATTAGATCAATGATGGTATTCCTTAAGAACCCACATACCAATTAAAGAAGTTTTAAATAATACCATTACAAATAATAGGTTGAACCTTTGCATAAAAACAACCCAAAATCTATCACTAGTCACTTTTTATACTAACCTATCAATATTTCTAAGACTAGATTTGATTTAGTAGATTAAACTCTAGAAAAATGCAAAGTTCAACTATAAAGATAAATAATCAAATTCACATATGTTTTGTATTTATAACTCCCTTGGAAACACTTTGCAAATTAATAATATATATATATATATATATATTATCACAAAACATATTCAAGTTTAAACATGATCAGATGCTAGAAAACCAAAAGTATTTTAGGTAATTGGAAAATACCAATACCCAAAGAATGCATAAGGAAGCATGCAAATATTTAATCTGAATATTATCTAAGAATTATATTGGTCCTTAGAGATCCATAATTCATTTCAATACCTTTTCACTCAAAACAAATTTCAAAGATATATAAACTTTAGAAAATAGCAAAATACTTAATGATTGATGAAATTTATCCAAGATATCCATTATATTAATTTTAAAAATATTTTTACATTTGGTGGCTAGACCCCCTTAAACCAAGAAATCAACTTCTACACTAAAGACTAATCAAAACTAACATCAAACCAACAAGTGTGATTTCAAAAGTAAGGACAATTGTTTCCACATATATGATGCTAGCCATAGAGAACTCACTATTATCAAAGTTGTCTCACATATATTTTCCTATAACAATATTTATATTCTCACTTAACATAGAATACAAGATTAGATACACTCTGCATGACATTAGAGACTACATGAGTAGAAGGATATGAGAAGTAAATAACAAAAAGATCTTAATATTGAGAAAACAGATATATGGCAAAGGGGAAATGCTCACATCATGGATGATTAGCACCTATCCTTTTCTTCCCATATCAAGTATGCGGGTTTTCATATCTCCTTTTAATAACTTTATTGAACATTCACCACAATTACTAGAAGAAACACCTTCTTATCCAATATAAAGGCCACCTAAAATTTCAAACTAACTCGTTTTGTGATATGATAGGAAAGTTGTTGGGCATGCAATCTCCAAGCTTTGGCATATGTTATTCACTATTTAACTTATGCATCGAAGTTGCAATTGTATTTTTGTTAGGGATTTCAACCTCTATTTTAGTTGACTGATAGATTGAGATGAAGAAAAATTAAGACTATGTACTCAAGAAATAATTAATAACACTTGTAAAATATACCTAACAATATACGCATAAATAAATGGAATAGTATGCATATACAAGATTGCATAAGACCCGACATTTACATGGGGAACCCTTTTGAGAGAAACCCACTACCAAAACCAGACAATCACAATTATTATTTAGAATCAGATATAATTGAATAGAACAAGGTCTTAATTGAGTCTCAATCTATAAGATACTTCTCTTGCAAACACTCTAATGTTTTCACATCAACAAAGCCCAATACTATCCTTTTAGTTTTTACAAATTTTCAACCTTGGCGCCTTCAAATAAGATGATACATATAGATGTATGCATGGGAAAACTAATTGTCCATTTGTTCAACCAACTCAAGTAATACCAAGAGTCATGCAATTATAAACTAACCACACATGACATTGACATACTATATAAATCAACCAATGTGATGTCTCCACATGGATAGTCACCTTGTATAATTTATTGCTACTACACGCTATGAGTCAATAGTTAAAACCTTTACATTATTGATATAGAAAATTGTTTCTAGTATAGCCACTACTACTAGCTCCTTGCATTGAATAGCACATACAAACATAACTTCACTTTTGAATACTTGTGCCATCTTCTATAACATTATCTTTCTCTTTACTTGTGTCATATGAACTCAAGTTTTTCCACAAGTTCTCCTACATCATTGTCCATGCTCCTAGTGAACACTAAACTATATGTGGTAGTGAGTTCTTCTAGATGAATTGTGGTTGTTGTCACAACATCCACCATATGTAAGAAAAACATGTATGTGCCACCACAACTTACTACCATAATATAACAACTTACATGTAATATATATATAGTACCACACTACTTAAATACTCATTGCATTTTTACCATAATCATTACATAGACCAACTCTTCCTATAGGGACTATCGAGTCTCTACAGATGAATATCACCCAAGTTCTAACATTCTTCCACTTGATATTTGTTGTAGGAGAAAGTGTGTTATTAACTAAAGTGATACCAAAAGTCATGCAATTATAAACTAACCACATATGACATTAACATACTATACAAATCAACCAATGTGATGTCTCCACATGGATAGTCACCTTGTATAATTTATTGCTACTGCACACTATGAATCAATAGTTAAAACCTTACATTATTGATATACATAATTGTTTCTAGTATAGCCACCACTACTAGCTCCTTGCATCCTATAGCGCATACAAACATAACTTCACTTTTGAATAATTTTGCCATGTTCTAGAACATTATATTTCTCTTTGATTGTGTCATATGAACTCAAGTTTTTTCACAAGTACTCCTGCATCATTGTCCATGCTCCTAGTGAACACTAAACTATATGTGGTTGTGAGTTCTTCTAGATGAATTGTGGTTGTTGTCACATCACCATATATAAGAAAAACATGTATGTACCACCACAACTTACTACCACAATATAATCACATGTAATTTAACATATATCTATACATGTATATATACATATGTATGTATGTATGTAATATATATATGTATGCATATATATGCATATAATATATATATATGTGTGTGTGTGTGTATGTAATATATATAGTACCACACTACCTAAATACTCATTGTATTTTTACCATAAATCATTATATAGACCAACTCTTCCTATAAGAATTCTCGAGTCTCTACAGATGAATATCACCCAAGTTCTAGCATTCTTCCACTTGATATTTATTGTAGGAGAAAGTGTGTTTTTGATAAAATAAGTAGCATTTATAGGGTGTTGTACCCTTAACACAAAAATCCACAAGGGCAAGAGTTCAACAATACATGTTTAACAAAAAAAATAGCAAAAACAATAAAACAACATCAAATAAACCAAAACACCACCAAATGGAGCGGGCATGAGCTAACCCCCAAACCCCTACTTAGATATGTTTTCCCATTCCTCCATGAGAAATTTCAAAACATCTTTTTTTGCCTGACTGGAGTTGGGATCAATGTCTGGGCCATGTTTCTTTATCTCCTCTTGTAGCACGGACACCAAAGTAATGGCAGAGTGATGAATCACCTTAATAGTGAAGCAAGTGATGATTCAACTTCCTTTCTAGCATGTTAACCCGAGCCGGAAAAGCATTGCAATCTTTAGCAATATCATGGTTGAGATTGCTAGCATCCTACTTCCCCTAATGATTGGTGGAGGAGTCTAGGGTGGAGTCCTCCATAATCATCTTGTTGATCTCAAGAAGTGACTAGGGTCATCAATGTTGTCATCTGCATCCTCCACGGTCTTCTCCTTGTTGTCCTCCTTCTTGGTTTCATGTTCAGAGTTGCTCAAATTTTTAATCTATTATAACCTCTAGCCTTTGTTACTGTCCAACCTATTAGATCTTTTGACACTAGCCAATTCCACACCAGCTTCAGGTTCATTGGCAGTCATGGAATCCTCATCACTAGTAACATTAGTATTAACTTCCCCTTCCTCATCCTCTAAATTAGCTTCTTCCACATAAAAGGAGATAGAATTTTTATTTTTCATATCCGGGTTTGTCATTACCACTTATTTACTAGCCTTTTTAACTAAAGTGTTCTTTAACTCACACAACCCCGCCACTACATATCTCTGATTTTGCATAGGGTTACTTTTGTTTTTCTTCTTTTTATCCAAAGGTTTGGGGTTGGTGTCAGGGGTGGATTGATTAGCAAAAAGATTGAGTTTGCACTTGGACCCAACTTTAGCAGCAATGGAGGGTTTCGTCAGAGAAAGTGTGTTATTAAGATTTTTTCTTTTTCATATCCGAGTTTGTCATTACCACTTGTTTACCAGCCTTTTTGACAGAAGTGTTCTTTAACTCACAGAACCCCGCCATTGCATATCTCTGATTCTTTAACTCACAAGGTGATTTGACTCTTTCTTCTTTTTACCTAGAGGTTTGGGGTTGCTGTCAGGGGTGGGTTGATTAGCAGAAAGATTTATTTTGCACTTGGTCCCAACTTTAGCAACAATGGAGGGTTTTTGGAGGGTTTCATTGAAGAAAGTGTGTTATTAACTAAAGGGATATCAAATTTTGCCTCTAAAAAGAAACAAATTGAATTTATTAAGAATTTTCTCTTTGAAAAAATATTCTTGGTTTATACCATTTACCTAGATATCTATTTGAAGAGCATCCAACTCAACAAAAATGTCCTTTTTTCATATGTTTTGAGAAGTACACTTGTTCCACTTTTTGATGTTGCTTTCAAAAAAAATTAACTTCCTTACCAATTTGATCATGGTAGACCCCTACAAATCAATTCCTCGCCATTTCTTTACTCTCAAATCAATTTATAGATGGTGGAGCCACATACTTTCAAACCTAAAATAAAAACTTTTCCAATAAAAATCATTTTGTATGATCAATAAAAGAGGTGAGTGGTTTGATCCAACTTTAGGAAGAGTAGAGAGGAAAAAATTAAATTGACTGACACTACAACCTTGTCTAATATTACTAGAATGATACCATCCCCATCCATGTGATACAAAATAAAATATTCTCCTCTACAATCCAAGTCCAATAAATCACATGACGAAATAAATTGGTTAGGTCTTCCATGTTGTCAAGACACTCCATTTAACCTCCCTTTTTGGTGATGAAAAGAGGTGAATTAAACTCACCAACCATAAGCCATTGGATGTCCTTATGAATCTCTTTAAGCTCACTATCTCTTTCTAGAATCCTTTCCTACCCCTATAAAGAGTCGAAAGCATAGATATTGAATAATATCCATGAAAAATTATCTAGTTTATTAGTGAAAATAATTGTGAGATGGTGAGGGCTAGAAACCAATAGTTCACCATCAACTAAAAGAGGTTTCAATAGAGTAACTATTCCACTTGAAGTTCTAATAAAATCAATACCTACAAGGGAACTATTCATACTCTCATTAATCTTGTTGAAACCATGGCCATGTTAAGCTCCTATAGAAGAAGAAACTTTGTCTTAATTTCTCTCCTAAAATTACTCAAAAGGTCCTATTTATGGGAATTTTTAAGTCCCTTAATATTCAATGAAATGAAATTTTAAGAAATATTTGGTTCCACTCATCTCCAAAGTTCATTTATTGTCATTAGCCACCTCCCATGAGGTTTCCCTAGCATGGATATTTTTAAGATTGGGTCTTCCCCTCTTAGAATTTAGCCCAACATCAACATGTTTCTTAAAATTTATTGTTAGTCAAATTAGGATTTGTCTAGAGACTTATCATTCTTCCCAACCAAGACCTCCAACTTAGTTTTTGTAATGTTGGAAAATGTATACCCTTGCAATTTCGTAGTATGTTTTGGACTCACTTTGGCATCCATATCCTATAGATTTTTTAGGTTTATTTGGTCCTTGCCTTAGATATTTTTCGCATGATGCTAAGGTCTTGCCTCTCATGGCCCCTTTTATGAAAATTATTATTTCATTTATGTATCCTTCTGATTTTCTAGTATTTGGCCTATTCTAGAGCTAACGTAATCTAGATTCTAGTATGATGTGCAAACATTTGCATGACATGCTAATGTCCCATGATAATTCATTGTTCAATAGTCATTTCTAAGAATTTTATGACTTGCTACCTATCCAAATCAATAGTAACCATTCTAGAGTTAATTTGAATAGCTCTCCATCTCCCATATCTCCCTCCTCATTTTGAAGAAATACCTCTCATTTTCACATTCAATCTATCAAATTTTCATACTCTTACCATCATTTTGAGCAAGTTCCAACATTGTGAACTTTATGTGAACACTCTAGATTAGTTTCAACAATATTCTTGAAGGTTTAATAGAATTCTTCAACAATCTTGTCTTCATTGGATTCCTCAACATTGTGACATGACAATGTTTATTTATTTTGTTCTTACCTTCTATTATTATTTCCTTTAATATTGTAGAATTATTTTGTTCCTTGAATTAGTACCTTGGGATATCCATTTTCTTGTTATTACTCTCATTACACCCACTAGTTTTTATTCAACATAGTTGTATTCATAGCATTTTCACTACTCTTACCTTCTTATTTATTTCTATATCTTGGCTATTTATGGAGAGTAAAAATCCAAAGTAGGGGATTGACCATTCATGACAACTTTTAGGTCTTTATTTGGATATTTTCATGAAATTAGAGGTTTACACTCTCTATCCTTCTTATTCTTGTCATTTTCGTTCATTATTTCAATAGATTAAATTATTTTTATTTATTTTTATCATAACCAAAGGGCTATTGTGTGTTTTCTTTATTTTTTCTATGTAGTTGGGCACAAAATTCAAGAAGATAAGTGAGTTTTCTGGCATGCAATATTGTTACAACCATACAAATGACAACCCATATGTAGGTGTATTGACCAAAAAATTCTAGCCTCTGGCTCTAGGTTTCATCTTGTTTATTTTTTATGTTCTAGCATTAATTTTGTAAAAAAAATTAGTAACTTAAACAACTTTTTTCTTTTTTCAAGTCTCTTATTTTAGCTTAGTGAATTTCATTTTTTAGGTTTAAATAAAATTCCTAGGATAATTTGAACATTTTATCTTTGAAAATAATAGTTAACATCTCATTTCTAAATAATAGATTAATCTTAGGGTATATTAGAAAAATCATCTAATTTGGAGGACATACAATCTTGTTGAAGTTTGTGTAACATTCTTCAACAATCTTGTCTTCATTGGTTTCATCAAGATTATGAGGTTAAATTGTTTGTTTATTTTTCTCTTAAAGTCAATTGTTATTTCCTTCAATAGTGTATCTAATCCTTTGTTTCTTGTCTTGACACCTTGGGATCTCCATCTCCTTGCTATCACTTTTATTATATACACTAGTTTTACATGCATAACATTGTCATTAATTCTACCTTCTTATACATGCTTAGGATACAAGCATGCACTATTTTATCATTGTCTACATCTTGGCTACTTGTGGAGGTTGAAAACCCAAAGTAGGGGCTTGATCATTTGTGGCAAGCTCCTTAGCGGCCCCAAAAAAATTCATCTTCTAAACTTGTAGGTCCATATTTGGATCTTTTAACAAAATGGAGATTTGTATTCCTTCTTCTCTTTTGTTATTATTTTATTTTCATTTAAATATTTAGTTTAAAATATTTTCATTTAGTTTTTCATCATACTTGGATATTATTGTCTATTCTTCATCCTATGTGTAGTTAGGTGTGAAATATGAGGAGAATAGTGAATTTTCCAACATCTCATATTGCTATAGTTGTATAGATGATAGTACATTGTGTAGACATCCATGCATTGTATAAGAATCTTGACTAGATAACTCCTACTTCTGGCTCCACGTTCCATCTTGTTTATTATATTTTGTTCTAAAATTAATTTTATAAAATTTTGTCATAGATAGTAGTAAACAACATTTTTTATTTCAACTCTCTTGCTTTAGATTAGTGGATTTTGTTTTCTAGGTTAAATCAATTTTCTAGGATAATTTGAATATTTTATTTATGGAAAAGTAGAAAAACATGACATTTATAAACAATAAATCAATCCTAGGGTAATATAGAAAAGTCGTCTAATTTAGAGAGCATGCAAACTTTCTTAGTTAGGTTGCATTTATCTATATCACAATTTCCTTTGTGACAACTAAACTAGAACTAGTATCCACCTTGTCCGCACCAACCTTCAAAAGGGACTAAACATCCTTAGATAAATCCATGTCTTGAGACAAGGCTAATGCATAAAAAATATATGCAAGGGTTATCCTTTCTAGAGTAAACTTACCCTCTCCACCCATAATCTCTTTTTGCTATAAATAATATAACAATGAGGCAATTGATTTGCTAACTAATTTGAGAATTAGAGAAACAACAACCACACTGGGCCTCAATAAATAAGGGGACACCATCAAGTGGGAAGAGACCATCTTATTGGAAAAAACTCATTCTCGACCACATTGAAAGTAGTACCCACCTCAATAGACTCCAAAGCACCCCAGTGGTGAATATATTCTTGAAAAACCTCCTTCTTGATTGAGAAATGGTAACCTAGAGTAAATGAAGGGCCTTCTTTTAAGATAAAATTTTTAGATGGGAAGTTCTTCATGAATTGACTGATTTTGTGGCAAGAAAATATAAAAATGGAGTATTTTGATAATATATAGTCTCTCACCAAGAACCAAATTTGGAAGAGGATTATTATTGAGGGAATCTCATAGTCCATATAATCATTGACACATATCCTAGAAAAAGAATCTTCTCCTAGGACTTATGACTTGGTCAATAACCACCAACTAACCTAAAAAATTAGCCACCCCTTCAACACCTCCTCCCAGTATTCCAAGGGGAGAATAGGAAACCTTAACCAAATCAATGCCACTTTGATATTATTTTGAACAAGGTTAAAAAATGGTATACCATTTTAAGAGGAAAATTCTTGTCTTACCTAAGAACCATGAGCCACCCAACAAAGTACTAGAAATATCCTCTTAACATGAAAATGAGATAAGAAAGAACCCTTTTGACATAACCAAAATTTTCATATGGCTCTTTATATATCAATTTCTATTATCCCATGATCTAAATCAATCCTTGTCAAATCTAGAGCTTAAGAACTTACTAATTGGAGAAATTTCCATTTTTGTTGTTACCATATCCATAACCACATAAAGAACATAGATGGAAATATCTCCTTTATCCTTGGATGGGATAGGGGTAAGGGGTGGTTTGAAATCTCCCCCTTGCCTTTTTTGGGATTGAAAGCATCAAAACTTCAAAAACATCATTTCACATGATTTTCCCATGGTGGTCCATAGTCACGATGGAAACACCCAAACTTGTATTCCTAGGAGAAGGCAGACCACTTGACAAATGATTCTCCATGAGGAACCTTGCTCCAACATATACACCATCTCTTATACTAATAGGGATAAGCGCAAGAGTGGAATCCCCAAGTAGGATCATATGTGTAGCATCACCAACACCAATTCCAACCATGGCAAAGAAACCTTCACCAACATTGACATCCAAAATTTCCTATACATTGCTTAATACAAAAATTCCTCCTCAAATTTCCAACTCGTTGCTCAATTGTAGCTCCTTTTTTGAAGAGGAAATGACTTTTACACGTTCTTCTTTTTAATTTTTATATAAAATCATAAGAGTAAAAGTTATCTTTTCACCTCTATTTTCTCATTCTCTTTTCTAATTTCCACTAACAATAATTTTTAATGATACATTCACACAAAAACTTATCCATTTGGAACATGTGATCAAATTTCATGATAACCAAACTTTCAATATCTCTATTTCTAGAATTTACAGTTTTAAACAAATAAAAAGAGGACACAATCTCATTTTCTCTCATCTTTAAAACACAACAATTATATTACATTTCTCTTTTCCCTTGTAAATTAGAAAAAATAAATGAAATCAATTTACAAGTCTTCAAGCTTTAAATCAAGAACATCTCCATTATCAAAATGAGCTCTGGTTTCACATGGACAATAAGAGAAAGCTATATCTTGACCATATGATGACCTTAATCACTAATCCCCTAGCTAAGAGGATTTCCTAAGGACCAAAAAAATCTTCAAGAAAAACCAATTTTATAATATATTTCTACACCTAAGATCATCAAAAGAAGCCAAAGGATGAGATAAAAATAATGAATTAGCCATGGAACTCTCTTGAGGAAAAAAAAACAAGAGAGGCACTTCCCATGGAAGAACACCTAAGCCATGAGTCTCAATACCAATAGAAAAAATAGAACCAAATTTAAGGTGTCCTCTCAAAGGGTAAGTCACAATGCATCATTTTCATATCCATAACTAGCCCATATATTGAAAAAAATTATCTCTCCAATACCATCATTTCTAACACATTCACAAATTCCTCAAGATAATAAAGTAATAATAAATCTTACACACTATTCAACACTTCATTTCATGACAAGTAAGATAACAACATTTATCTTTTTAATTTACAAATAAAGGGAACACACATGATCTCCATATTTTTCCCTCTATCCTAACTCAACTCCAACACATGCCAAGGCCAATCAACTTAGAGGGTGGAATCTAGTAAGAGATTTAAACATAGGAAAACTAAAATAAATCTTCATGAGCATTTCTATATACATTTTTCCACTATTAACACCAAAACAACAATATCAACATCATATATTTCAATGAGTTTTGTAGACACCTAAAAAAAAATCACCTTCATTTGCATCACTAATTACATCCAATAATCATTTGATTCGTCCATTTCACTTGTATCACTTGATTCATCTAATCATCTCCTAGGACATTTGATATTTCACTATATTACTTTATCATTTATTTAATCACATTATAACATAATCACCTAGGTCTTGGTTACATCCAATCATCATCTAATTCATCATGTCATCACCTAATACACTCATGTCATCACCTTGTCACCTAGGACACCTAATGCCTGATAATTTAATTAAACAATCTTTAAATTTATTTAATTAAATTTGGCTATCATTATTCACCCATTTAAATTAACTATCTATTTATTTATTCACATTATCCATTAATAAATTAATTTAATATAAATTTCCACCTCATGTGCATAAATAATTCAATTAATTAATTATTAATTTGACTAATTTCACCTCATCTAATTGGCTACCTAGTCTAATTAGTTCACTCAAACTTATTCCTAGTCCCACTCATCAATTAAATCCACTTCACTCATCCATGCAATTAGTTAATTAATCCATGCAATAGTCAAATCCCCCTAATTCTCTCATGCACTTAGTTAACTCCTCCATGTAGACAGTTGACTAATCAATTAGATCTATTAACCCCCTAGCCACATTGAGTTGATAAATTATAATTATTTTAATTAAAAATTAAAATAATGTACAACTCTTCTATGCATGCCGCATCTCCTCATCAGTCTCGCAAATCAAGGATTAGATATAAGGTTCCAAATTGAATCCCAACCATCCATTAGATTCTCCCAATAACCTATAAATAAAACCCATCTTTAATCAATCAAATCAAGCATTCATTTTATATCCAAGTCCTATCAATTTTATATCCAGAGAATGTTAATGTTATGCTAGTGAATTGAGCACCCACATTACAAATGAGAAAAATACATTCAACTCAACTAGAGGTTTTCATGTGTTTGATTTGAGTTTTGAATTGATTATAAGTTAATTCTATTTTATTTATTTTATTTGCATGCATACATTTTGGTGAACCAAACATGATACAATAAATTGAATGCTTATGCTTGTGAGTTTTTGTGAGAATGACCTTGTAGATCAATGTTATTCTAAGGGGGTTGTTAGGTCTAAAAAATGCAGGTTGTAAATCCTAGGAGGATGTCAGGCTCTATGGTTAGACTTACAACGTTTTTGAACTAACAAACAGAGTTAACCTATGTGGTTGATGACTCCCTGCACTTCAGGCTCTGAACCTTGATAAATAATGCACATTTAAGAGTTGTATGACTTAATTGGATTTAAGGATCTACCCATAATACCATGAAATGTGGAATAGATGAAGGCTTGTTAACTACTCCTACTCCTAGTATTTAAAAGTTGAAATGTGAATATGTAAATGTAAATTTGAAATGGAATGGATATGACCAGTGCCTAATTCTATTGGGTTAATGAAATCAAGAGGTGAATGATATGTGACTTAATTACTGGATATAGTTTGAATTGTTTGGCACTTGTGATTGTTTACAAGTTGTGTAAATGTGCAAGAATGTAATTATCAGAATCTTCTTATCGATCCAAATGATTCTTTTCAGGCTACAGTGATTAATTAATAGGAATTTTAATCTCTTGAAGGAACTAGTTAACTAGATCACAAAAAAGCAGCAAGTGTGCCCTGACAAATCAAATGTACTTCTGATTTGAATAACAAGATGGAATCAAACTGGAGATAGTATGATAATTTTTCAATTATAGGGCTCTTCTTATCGATCCAAATAACACTTCCAGATTACTATGATATATTTAAAAGGATATTTAATTCTTTGGAAGAAACCAATTAATTAAACCACACAAGAACAACAAATGTGCCTTGATAAATTGATCTTGAAACACCAATTTAAATAATAAGGAAGCACCAAACTAGAGACAACCAAATAATCAGATATCATCAAAAAAAAATTGACACCAGAATTTTGCAATACAATTAAATCTTCTTCTCCATTGTATTTACTTCAAAAAAAATGATACATTATATAGTAGAAGTCCTTTTATATCAAAATATATATTATGGTATGATTGTTATTATATTGATAATCCTAGTCTAATGTCTCTTTCATCTTAGCCTCGGTCTCCATTTATATGTGCGGGAAACTACACGCTTCAGGCCTTTTAAAAAAAGTCACATCATTTTATAACTAAATGCTAATGATTGGATTAAACATAACATGGACACTGAGAAGTCTGCAAATAATCTATGATGCACCAAGATCCGTTAATCTCCATCAGGTACCCGTGATCACTAAAGATCTTCCCAAGGCCCATACTCCATGATAATGCACCAAGCATTGTGAGACTTCAATAACCTATATTCCTTACTTGGCTCATACAATAAACAAATTAATCTTTGATAAATTTTCAATATATCTCATTTTTGCATGTGTCAACATTGTCGATGATATCTTTCATAGCATATTAGAGATCAAAAATTTGTCCCAGTTGTATATGTGTTTTCTCTATCACCCATTCTTCTTCATTGATTTCATCCAAAGCCATTGAAAAATACTGAGAGATTTCATCTTTCCACACATCCTGATCCTTCAACTCCCCTTCATCAAAGAAGTTTGGTAAATCCATGCTCAAAGGCTGGTTGAGATCATCCAGTTCTTGTGTTAATATGTTGTGGAAATGAACATGTATTTTCATCAGTTCTTGGTACTCCTTAAGCATTTGTTTGCCACCATCCCCTTTGGCTTTCATTTGTTCCTCTCTCTTTTATCTTGTTGTGTAACCTACCATGTTCTTGGTGGGCTGCAAATGTCTTGTTTTGGATAATCCAAACCTTGTCGGCATTTTTAAACATTTTTTTCAAATCTCTTGCATACCAATTCTGATGCCATCTCAAATGCAATGGTTTTTAACTCTTTCTTTAACTCTTCCTATTTTTTCTAAGATATCTCATACTTTATTTTCCAGTATGTTGTTTCATACATGGCTTCAATTACATTTCATTCACAATCTATTAATGGAGAATAGAGACCAGAAGAGGAAGGCAACTTATCTCTGTAATTGATTGCCTCATGTTTCAGTCTCTCATTTTCAGCAATAAGCCCTTTATTGTCTCTTATAAATTTCTTTATTTGAGCCCTAGTAAATTTAGCAAAGTTGACATTTAATTCTGTTATCTCAACAAGATCTGTATCCCCTACTCTTTTCACTAAAAGATGACCAAATACTTGATTAGGATTGTAAATAAGTGAGGACCTTTTCCCTGGTGGGTAAAGGGCCAAAATCTGCAGAGTTGCATTGTCTGGATTATATCCTAAGCCGATATAGATCTTGTCACTTGTCTCATCAATTATTTTTAAGGTTTTATTTTCCCTCTTCATGAAGTTGTCAAATACTATGGTTGATCTAATATCCCATCCAGGGAGGAGCATATCCCTAGCTTCTTGTAGCATCTCTCTTCCTCTTTTAGGGGTGACACCTTCCATCTCCCTATCAAATTATTCTTGCAATATTTCAAGACATGAGCTTCCTACTTAGGGCTAATCTCGTTTACTCTTTCTCTAATAATTTTCCCCTTGTATTCATTTAATGAATGATTTGAATTATGGGGTTTGAATGAATTCATCATTTATATGAACTCTTGTCTTTCTCAATGTCTCGCATCATCAAAGAGCTTATCTGAGGCCTCAAATGAGATTACACTTCTTTCCAGTGATAGTTCATACTAGGGGATGGTAGGAGCAGTTACTTGTGTAACCTCCTCCTCCTCTTTAATGTCATCTTCAACTTTAATAGGGGTGTCAACTAAAAAACTAACATCAGGAGTGGGTTGTGGTGATGAGTGACTCAAAGGCATTATGTTTTCAGCTTTCCTTCTAGAATGAGCATCTCTTCTTTTCTCAAAAGCTATGAGGGGTATATCTTTATTCAATTCTTCTTCAGGTAGTATCAACTACTCCACTCTTTCCATAGGATCTTGTATTTATCTGTGTATAAGGGGTCATGGCCTTTCCTCCATGCTTTTTCCATCACTATCCTGTTGCATGCAACCTTTCTCATTGTTGTTTGAGTTTCATCGCAGTTCCTGATTACATCATCTACAAAAACACATGTTCATATCTTTTCAAATTTTGTGTCATTTTGGCATTATGAATGAAATGTTCAAGATCAAATCTTTCCCTCTTGTTTCCTAGTGGAATGCCATTGTAGTCTATCTTGCTACCAAATGAATCATATCCCTTATCAGAAATAATAGTGAAGTCACCAAAACATAAAGTAGAAGGCATGAGAGATTGTTTTCCATAACTCTTAAGGTGCATATAATCTGAATAAGACAATTTCCTTACTATCTCTAAATATGCAACCCTATCTGGAACTATTTTAGGCAAAACGAATGGAGCTACCTCAAACCCATATACTCTTATCATAGTGTAGTCCTCATACACATACCAATCTCCCCAATTATGATTCACCTTCCCTTTTGGGTTTTTCTCTTTAGGTCTAAGAAATCTTTGTATCTCAGGGGACAAATTATAATCACAATGGTGATCAAACAATTTGTATAGGGGCTTCATGAAATATTCTTCAAAATACAAATAATGGGACCTTCCACATCTACTATCCCAAATTGAGGTCCACATTTGCAATGGCCTTATGTTCTGATCATCATCCAAGTCTTTGATTCTCAATTCTTCTCCCCACATCCCCATTGCTTGTCCCTCATACAAGATCATATGCATAAGCAAGGAGTATTTTCTGAAATTAATTGAATCACTGTTATTTTTTATGGAAACACGTGAAGAGTTTGTAACCTCGACTAAGTACTCTGCATAGTCAAATGACCTAGCATTTTTGCTTTGAACATCTATTGCTAGAACCATAGAAACAATGGTCATCTCGGTAGGGACATCAATTCCCAAGACCTATCCAGCCGAATAGTAAGTATATTGATAGTATTCCTCAAATAAATCCACAGAAAATGGAGGTCGGTCATCGCTAGAAACTATTTTGAGTTGATTTCCTGCATCCTGGGGTCTATGCAAGGGTAATTTCCACCTCTTATAACTCATATCCATGGTATGGTATTCTTCCAAAAGATCCCTGATTCTTAGTGGTGTTTTCTTAGAAGTATCCAACTGAAAAACCATAGAAATATAATCTCTAGTGATGAGGACAAACTATGACCCATCACATGAATAAATTGACCTCATCTTAGGGTTATACATTTTGGCCAGCACTTTGATTAACTCCACATTGTAAAATACATTCGGTATTGCCAACTTTCCTAAGTTCATATTCCATTACATCTCCTAATTTATTGTGTTTATCTTCCAATTTCTCAACTGAAAGGTTTAGCTGGGCTACTTGTCTAGACTTTGGACCAAAATCATGACATTGCTCAATTAAATCTTGGTTTAGTGGTCTTGTCTAAGTTTTATGTCTCTTTTCTTTTGGTTTTTTTGGTGTTTCTTCCATGCTTTAGCCCTAGCTCTACTGCAATTCAGGAAAACTTCAATAAAAATTTCAATCGAGTCTTAGATACTTACTTGGACCACTGTCGCCTTCTCCAACCTTTTCACTATCGCTTGACCCTGTGTCCTCAATTTTTAGCTCCAATTCATTAAGATTCTGAGATCTCACGAGTAAGATATATTCAATATTTGGCACACTTCTATCATCTCTGGCTCATAAATGTCACTTGCACCAACTTGCTAATCAGTGATATCATTAATGTCAGTCATCTCTTTGAACACTTCATTAGTTATGTCAACCGGATGAAAAATACTTTTCACTGTGTCGAAGAGACTTTAGTCAAACTTTCGCGGATATCTTGTTCTCTCATCAACATGCTTGTGCTTTTGTTGCCTTTTCGGAGTTTCAAAGAGACATTTGATTATTTCTCTTTGACATCACATAGTCTTTCCAAAAACTTTATCTTGGGTTTTCATCGCTTTCTCACATTCTTTCATTTTTTCGTTATCGGATTTTCAGAGAGACTTGCAACCATCTCCCTTCCATATGCCAATGTCACTTCGAAAATTATTTTCCTTTTGTTCATCGGAGTTTTAGAGAGACCCTCATTAATGTTTCCTTGATACTGATTCCTCTCTTCGATATCTCTTTATGCCTTATTTCAGAGTTTCAAAGAGACATGTTATTACTTCTCTTTGATATCGCATGGTCTCCCCAATCATCTCTTCAGTGTTATTTTTCCACCTTCTCTGTATTTCTTATCTAGTGTTTGGAGTGATTGAAGAGAATTTTATTAATTTCCTCATGGTACAAGCTTGTATCTTCGATAGTTTGTTCTCAACTATTTTGTAGTGTCGAAGAGACTTTGTCATTTCTCAGTGCGATAATTCACTGTCTCCTCGAAATTGTTACCACACTAACCAAGTTTTGGATTTGACAGTTTTCCATCATTTATTAAATAATAATCAATCAATTATGTTTGAGAGATGTTTTTCTTTTTCCTGAATGCCAAATTTATTTAACATATTTAAAATATCAGTATTTCTTCAGCATCTTGTATTTTGTCTTATCGAAGAGACAAACCATATTTTCACCCTGAAACACTTAAGCGTCTTCATGATATTTCATTTCGGGTTGTTGAGGAGACTTTGGAGTATGTTACTTTGAAGTGTGATGGTCTCCCCAATATTTTGTGTTGGCTTGTTTCATCGGGTTTTCGGAGGGACTGTAATGTAAATCTCCTCAAAATGGCATTGTTTTGGCGAAATGAGTTTCGAGGATGCTCGTGATTATAGGGAGGGTGATGATAATTTTATTTGAACAAATTAGGGAGACTATAATTATAATATTTTAAAGCTTATCAGACAAAAATGGTGGTTTTGAGGGAGGATACGTATGGTGTAAAATAAAGTGGTCATACTGGGGTGGTGAGAACTAGTGAAAATTTTAGGTGGAATTTTGGTTCCAACAGTGGCTCCGATTGGGGATGAATGGTCGTGAGGACATTGCAAGAATTCAGAGGTACTTTGGGCTACAGACCATGGATGAGATGGTAAAAGAAAAAAATGGATCCTAAAACTATTGTGCATGGAATAATATTTATTTTCAAGAAAATAAATGCTTCAAGAATTGTCCATGTACTGGCAATTCTTGATTTTCTCCTGCCATATTTTGCAAATAGTATGAGTCTTCCCCACACTTGTCAGTGACAATAAATGGTCCAAGCCATAAGGCTTCAAATTTCCCATGTTTTCCCTTCTCCTAACCTCTAGCATTCCACATGAGAACCATATCCCCTATTTGAAACTTTCTTTCTCTTTCTCTCTTATCAAATAGGTACTTCATCTATGACTGCAACTCTTGATTATGCTCCTATGCTAGATGTCTAACTTCATCCAATTCTGCCAATTGTTCCATTCTATCCTCCATGGGTTCAAGAATGTTTAAGTCTTCCTATAATATAAACTTATATATTGGTAGAAGGTTTTGTAAATGCATCCTAGCTTGGGTCCCATATACTAATTTGAAAGGAGACTTTCTAGTAGCCTTCTTTGTTGTGATCCTATCTGACCAAACTACTAATCTCAGTTTAGAGTCCCATGACTTTTTATTAGTGTCCAATGTTCTCTTGATTATCTTCATAATGCTCTTATTGTTGGACTCAGCCTACCCATTTGCTTGGGGATGATATGGTGAAGCATATGAGATTTTTATGCCATGAGTCACAAAACCTTTTGAATTCCTCTAATCTAAAACACATGCCATTATTTGTTATCATCCTGGAAGGAACTCCAAATCTGGTGATAGTGTTTTCCAATAGAAAATTCATTACAACTTTGCTAATAGCCTACTTTGTTGGTATAGTCTCTATCCACTTCGTAAAATAATCAGTGGCTACTAAGATCCACTTATGACCACCACTATATTTTTTTGTAATCTCACCTATGAAATCGATTCCCCATTGGTGGAACAGGGCTTCAACCTACATGGGTCTTAGTGGTAGTGCTCCTTGATATTGCATTTTTTCAAATAATCTTTGGCATGCTTCACACTTTCTTACATAACTATAGGCATCATTAAAGACCCTAGGCCAATAATATCCTACTCTCAGTATCTTGTGTGTAGTATTATTTGCTGAAAATTGTCCTCCACACACACCATCACGCTTTTCCTTCATGACATGTTTTGCTTGTGTTTCATCTAAGCACAATAACAACACACTATCTTTGTTCTTCCAATACAAATCTCCATCCATGAAAACATACTTTGACGCATGAAGCTTCAAGGTTCTCCTCTAGTTGTCATTCAATCCTTCTAGAAATTTCATATGTTTAAGGTAATATGCAATGTCAGTGTACCATTGTGTGTTTTCTATGCTTGATACCCAATTTTCTTTCCCTTCTGTAATGCAAATCTGTGCAGTTTCTAGGTTTGACTCAGCCATCAAATTTGCTAATCCCTGCCCTCTCACTGATTTAGTGATTAGTATGTTGATGTTGAACTCTTAGATACGGTTAATCCAATGACACCTTCTTCCTGTCACCTCTATTTGTGAAAAAAAATCTTTCATTGCAGTATTTGGTACATAAACAATGACTTCTTCTCCCACCAAATAAGGCCTAAATACCTTAATTGCTTTTAATAAGGCATAAGCTTGTTTCTCAATAATATCATATTTCAATTCTGCTCCCTACAATGATTTACTGAATAATGAGATAGGTTGTTCATATCCATCACTATTCTTTTGTAACATCATGACTACTATCATGTGGAATGATGCAAAGGAGAATATCTGGAAGGGTTTGTCAAATTCTGGGGATTTTAGCATAGGTGTTTCTTTGATATCTCTTTTGATTGAGACAAAGGCATCAATGGTTTCTTTTGTCCAATCATTTTTTGCACCTCATTTTAACATCTTCAAGATTGACTTCAAAATCTCTACAAAATTTGAAATAAACCGCCGAATAAAATTAATCTATCCCCAGAAGGATTGGATAGCTTTCACAATTTTTGGGATGGGGATTTTGTCAATGGCTTCCACCATTTCTAGATCAATTCATACTCCATCCTTCGAAACAATGTGCCCCAATAACTTGCCTTCTGTGATAGGAAAATGACACTTTTATGGGTTTAGAGAGATGCCATATTCCAGTGCTTTGATGGAGATCTTTTCCAAATGTGCACAATGATCCTCTTCTTTCTTAGAGTATTATGTTAGATCATCCTAATATAATACCATCATAGCATTGATCAATTCAATGAAGGCCACATCCATGGCCCTTTGGAATGTTGCTCCAACATTGGTGAGCCCAAAAGGCATTCTCACATAAACATAGGTTCCTCAGGGTGTGGTGAAGGAAATTTTATATTGTTCTGACTCCTTGACTTTTGCCTGATCATATCTTGAGAAGCCCTCCATCATGGATAGGATCTCACACCTAGTTACTCTCTACAACATTGCCTCCATGTTTGGTAGAGGGTAGTTGTCTTTGAGTGATGCCATATTTATATTTCTAAAGTCCACACATAGTCGTATATCTCCATTTTTCTTTCTCACAGGAACCAAATTAGATACCCAAGAGGAATTCCTGATTGGTTTGATGATGCATCCATCCCTTAACTTTGTAAGCTCCTCCTACATCTTTGGTTCCAACGTAGGATTTATGGGTCATTGCTTTTGCTTGAATGGTTTAGCATCAGGTTTCAATGGAATTTCATGTTGAAAGATATCTTCTCTATATGCTTTGAGGTCATCATATGACCAGGCAAAGACATGTTTATACTTTTGAAGTAAGACTATAATCATCTCTCTTACTTTGGGACTAATATTTTTACCAATGTATACTTTCTTGGGAGCAAGTTTTGTTCCAAGCTTAATTTCTTCAATATCCTCCAATTTAATAGGTGTAGCCTTTAGATTGAACCTATCTTGTCTGTCAAACACTCTTTCCAATGCCACAAGTCCTTTTGGGATTTTGTTAGTCTTAAGTTGTACTACTTCTTGCCCAAATATTGTTTCTTTGTCATCTACCTTTTCTAAAAATGCATTGAAGTCTATCTCCTGGGATTCATATTGATCAATACAATGGAGGAACTTGATCAGATCTTCATCATCATTGAATGCCTACCAGTTATATATGTTATTTGGGATAACAGGTATTGTCTTAAATTCAACCTCAGTGAATCCTACTAATGTAATGTCATCTCATTTTAGATCCATGTTAGCCAAGAAAATTTCCATTATGTTTTTAGACCTTTCAATCCAGTCAATTGAGAATGCATCAAATAATTCAATAGAGTCCCAAACTGCATTTCTGTATTGTTTTAGTATCTTGTTTTTGATAAGTACTTGTCTTTGACTTGAGAGACAATCAGCTCAAAATCTTCATATACTACCAACAACTTAATCCCTATATCATAGCAATATTCAAACTTAGCAAAAATGCTTCATATTCAACTATATTGTTGGTACATTCAAATGTCAACAAGAATGAATACTTAAATGTCTTTCCAGAGGGTGAAATAAATACTATCCCAACTTTGTTTCCATTTTTACTCCATGCCCCATCAAAATACATTTTCCATACACCATTATCATCATGTTGGGCTTCCTTATTGATCAGTTTTGTGTTTTGCAACTCAAGTTGTGATTTTCCAATCCTAAAAATTTCCCATATCCACATCACAAAAATAATTTATTGGTTAGGATCAAAATGTTCTATAACATGTTCTGATCGAGGTTCTCTATACAGCTTGACCTCTCTCCCATTTACTGGTATGGTGGCATATGATAGGTCTAACTAGACATTTCCACCCACTGCAACAGTCCATTGTCTAGACAACAACATTCCATAATAAGGAGGAGTATCCACCACACTGATGTCAACTCTATATGTTGCCTCACGGTATGATGCTAGTTTCAATTCTACATCCCATATTACTCCGACCACCGGTATTGACCTATTATCCATGGCATAACATTTTCCATAAGTAGTGTTTACCCATAAGCCTAGTTCCTTCATGACAACCATAGGCATGATGTTGATTGTTGCTCCTGAGTCAATCATGTAGTTTTTTACCAATTTGTTATCAATCAATAATGTGGTATAGAATGGATCTACTTGAGGGGTTTTTTGTAAGGGTGTCACCTAGGTAGACTTCTGGCATTTTTGTGGTTTCTTGTTCAATATTGTTTATTTTATTGCTCTTGTCTTTATTCTAATTTTGTTTCTTATGGGGTGTGTTGGAAATTAATTTAAGAGTAGTGTCTCTATACTCTTCTATTTTCATCATTTCCATTAGTGGCACTTTCATCTTGATTTGAGTCAACACTTGTGCAATATCAAATTAAGGGACAGTCACCACTTGCTCTATTTTCTCTAATTTAATAGCTTTTTTATCTTGAGTTTGAGTTTTAACATTATCCTTCATCTTCTCTGACTCAACTTTTATGGTTTATTTTGGTGTATCCTTCTGGAATTTTCCCTTCTCTCCTTTCTTTTGGCCATTTGAGACACTTTCTTTGTTTTTTTGTTCTTTTATGAAGAAACTCCTGGGTGTTCCTTGTTCTGTATCCATGGGTTTGTTTCTTAAATTATAACCACCTCTTTTGGCTCTTGCCAGAACAGTTGCTATTATAGCTCTCTTTTCTTCTTCGGTTGGTGTCCTCAACTGGAACCGTGGTGTGGTATGAGATGCATAAGCAATTTCCTCCTCATCCTCTTCATGGTCAGAGAACATTTCTTGCCAACCCATGTTAACATTGTATCTCTGGTTGCTAACATCATACTCGAAGCCTTCCTCAGAAGATGAGTACTCATCATCATCAATTTGATGAGGTCCTCCTTTTAGCATATTTATGGTATGATCCTCTTTGTCCTACTCATAGGAGCACTCATTCTCTTGTACGGTTTTAGCTACTATGCAATATTCAGATGCATGTGGTAGATCACATGCTTGACACCACAAACTACTTTCAACTGCATGTGCTTCATGTTTTTTTAAGGGATCTAGAGTATCTTTCCAGTTCTGTCTTTGATTACTTTCCACCAGTCTACCATCCTTCCAGTTGGTGTGATAAGGCATGTCATGTAATCTTGGTCTTTCATTCCTATATTGGTTTTCCTGCCTATTTTGGTAGTTGTTGGGATTTTTTGGGATTCTAATGTTATCTCTTTTGCTAATCATGTCTGCAACCTTTCTATTATTCTCAATATTTGTAGCAGCTCTCTAGGCTTCTGCTAGGCTATTAGTGGATCTTTTCTGAGCTCATATCCTGATTTAGGGTCAAATACTTTCAAATAAATGGACAGAGCTATGGAATCAATTGGCTTGGATTCAAGTGATATTTTGTGACATACTTTGGAAAATCTTTGGTTGAAATCAAAAAAAGATTCATTTTGATGTTTTTGGATGCTCATCAATTCATGTATGGAAAATTATAGAGCACATTGACTTCCATACTATTCTATGAATTGATTCTTAAAATCTGTTGAGGAAGTAATTGAGGTGTCAGGCAGGTTATTAAACCGATCTCTAGCTTCTTTAGTTAAAGACATCATGAATAGCCTCATGAGAACTTCTTCATATCCTATGCCAAAGTCTTGTACGAATGCATTAAAATTTCTTATGTGTTCCTCAGTCGTGAAATCATTGTTTCCTGAAAAATTTAGGGACTGCATTCCTTAAATCACTGCTAATTGGGTTTGTGCATGTTGGATGTCCAGATAAATCCAATTGTCTATACCCATTTACATGAGGGAGTCCTTGTGAATAGGGATTGTGGTTAGGTTGGTTGGGTTGGTACTTGGGTCCCTATTGATATTGATGGTGAGGGATATATTGATGAGTATACTAGTGTTGGTATGCACTACCATGTACATTTTGTTGAGGTATATGGTATTGGTGAGTGGGGATATATTGTTGGCCAGGAGGTGGATAAGTATTGTTCATGGATTGTGAGATGGTGTTAGTATTTGGTGGTTGTGAGGTTTGTGGTGTGACATTTTGTTGCACATAATGGTTTGGATACCCAGTTGTATTGCAAGGTGCTTGTGTAATATTTGGAGGACCTATATTTTGAGATGGTCCCTATGAATTGGTGGATTTTGTATTCCCTCCTGGCTTATGGGGAGGTATATATTTTGGTCCTTTTTTTATGACTAGAGCTTCATCTAAAGCAATTTTTGAGCTATTTCTTCTCTTCGTTTTATTATTTTTCATCTCCTAAGTTCCTCCTCCATTCTCTCTACATATTATTCTAACTCCTGATTGGTCATCATGGTGGTGGTAGTATGATCAACATGAGTTTCATCCGGGGTAGAGTCATCCATGAGTCCATATTGGGTTTCTTCACCTGTTCTGTAATCATATTCCTCTTAGTTTATGATTCTTTCAATTCCCATTTTGCATTGAGCTCATCCATTTTTTGAGGATCAGCCTTAAAATGGAGAATGCAATTAGTAAAGTTGTTTTGTTCAGATGGCATTGGCTGGTATCCTTCATTACCGTGGAAGGGAGTATTATGCATTGTGAAGGGTTTCTCTGATGTGTTCCCTTTATCACTGTATGTGGTATCCGACTGATTTGATACTACCTCATTCTTAGGTTGTAAATCCTAAGAGGATGTCAAGCTCTATGTTCAGACTTACAATATTTTTGAACTAACGAATAGAGTTAACCTATGTGGTCAATGACTCCCTACACTTCAGGTTCTGCTAAACCTAGGTGGGTGAACCTTGATAACTAATGTAGATTTAAGAGTTGTATGGCTTAATTGGATTTAAGGATCTACCCACAGTGCCATGAAATGTGGAATAGATGAAGGCTTGTTAACTACTCCTACTCCTAGTATTTGAAAGTTGAAATATGAATATGTAAATGTAGATTTGAAAATGGAATGGATATGACTAGTGCCTAATTCTATTGGGTTAATGGAATCAAGAGGTGAATGATATGTGACTTAATTACTGGATATGGTTTGAATTTTTTGGCACTTGTGATTGTTTACACCTTGTGTAAATGTGCAAGAATGTAATTATCAAACTCTTCTTATCAATCCAAAAGATTCTTTTCAGGCTACTGTGATTAATTAATAGGAATTTTAATCCTCTTGAAGGAACCAATTAACTAAATCACACAAAAGTAGCAAGTTTCCCTTGACAAATCAAATGTACTTTTGATTTGAATAACAAGATGGAATCAAATTCGAGACATTATGATAATTTATCGATTATAGGGCTCTTCTTATCAATCCAAATAACACTTCCAGATTATTGTGATCTGTTTTAAAGGATATTTAATTCTTTGGAAGAAACCAATTAATTGAACCACACAAGAACAAAAAATGTGCCTTAATAAACTGAAATTGAAACTCCAATTTAAATAATAAGGAAGCACTAAATTGGAGACAACCAAAAAATTGGATATCATCAACAGACAATTGACACCATAAATTTTTCACACGATTAAATCTTCTTCTCCATTGTATTTACTTAAAAAAAAATGATACATTATATATCAAAAGTCCTTTTATATTGAAATATATTCTAGTATGATTTCTATTATACTAATAATCCTATTCTAATGTCTCTTTCATCTAGCCTTGGTTTCTCTTTATATATACGAAAAGCTACAAGCTTCGGGACTTTTACAAAAAGTCACATCATTTCATAACTAAATGCTAATAATTGGATTAAACATAACATGGAAACTAAGAAGTCCACAAATAATCTATGATGCACCAAGATCCATTAATCTCCATCAGGTACCTATGATCACTGAGATCTGCTCAAGGCCCATACTTTGTGATAATGCACCAAGCACTGTGAGACTCCAATAACTTGTATTCCTTACTTGGCTCATACAATAAACAAATTAATATAAGATAAATGTTCAATATATCTCATTTTTTCATAATTTTTAGCATTGTTGATGATATCTTTCATAGCATATTCAAGATCAAAAATTCATCCTAGTTGTATATGGGTTTTCTCTATCACCCCTTCTTCGTCATTGATTTCATCCAGAGCCATTGGCAAATACTGAGATATTTCATCTTTCCACACATCCTAATCCTTCAACTCCCCTTCATCAAAGAAGTTTGGTAAAGCCATGCTCAAAGGTAGGTTGAAATCATCTAGTTCTTGTGTTAATATGTTGTAAAAATGATCATGCATTTTCATCAGTTCTTGGTACTCTTGAAGCATTTGTTTGTCACCATCCCCTTTAGCTTTCATTTGTTCCTCTATCTCTTTCATCATGTTGTGTAACCTACCATGTTCTTGGTGGGATATGAATATCTTGTTGTTGATAATCCATACCTTGTCATCATTTTTAAATATTTTGTCAAATATCTTGCATACCAATTCTAATGCCATCTCAAATGCAGTGGTTTTTAACTCTTTCCTTAACTCTTCCTATTTTTTTCTAAGATATCTCACACTTTCTTTTCTAGTATGTAATTTCAGGCATGGCTTCGAGTACCTTTCATTCACAATCTATTAATGGGGAATAGAGACCAAAAGAGGAAGGCAACTTATCTATGTAATTGATTACCTCTTGTTTTAGTCTCTCATTTTTAGTAATAAGCCCTTTATTGTCTCTTATCAATTTCTCTATTTGAGCCTTGGTAAATTTAACAAAGTTGACATTTAATTCTGTTGTCTCAATAGGATTTTTATCCCCTACTCTTTGCACTAAAATATGACCAAATACTTGATTAGGATTGTCAATAAGTGAGGGCCTTTTCCTTGGTGGGTAAAGGGCCCAAATATCTAGAGTGGCATTATCTGGATTATATCCTAAGACAGTATAGATCTTGTCACTGGCCTCATCAGTTAGTTGTAAGGTTTTATTATCCCTCTTCATGAAGCTGTCAAAGACTATGACTGAGCTAATATCCCATCCGAGGAGGAGCATAACCCCAACTTTTTGTAGCAACTCTCTTCCTCTTTCAGGGGTGATACCTTCCATATGCCCGACAACTTCTTCTTGCAATTCTTTCAAGACACGCACTTCCTTCTTAGGGATAATCTCTTTTACTCTTTCTCTAATCATTTTCCCCTTGTATTCATAGATGAATGATTTGAATTTTTGGGTTTGAACAAATGCATCATCTGATATGAACTCTTGGCTTGCCTGATGTCTCACTTCATCAAGGAGCTTATCTGAGGCCTCAAATGAGATTACACTTCTTTCTAGTGGTATTTCATATTGGGGGATGGGTAGGAGTAGTTATTTGTGCAACCTCCTCCTCCTCTTCAATTTCGTCTTCAATTGTAACAAGGGTGTCAATTGAAAAGCTAACATCAAGAGTGGGTTGTGGTGATGAATGACTCAAAGGAATTATGTTTTCAGCTTTCCTTCTAGAATGAGCATCTCTCCTTTTTTCAAAATCTATGAGGGATATATCTTTAATTAATTCTTCTTCATGTAGTATCAACTAATCCACTCTTTCCATAGGATCTTGTATTTCGTGAAAGGCATCTATGTATAAGGGGTCATGGCCTTTCCTCCATGCTTTTTCCATCACTATCCTATTGTATGCATCCTTTCTCATTGTTGTCTAAGTTTCATCGCGGTTCCTGATTACATCATCTACAAAAAACATGTGTTCATATCTTTCCAACTTTTGTGTCATTTTGGCATTATGAATGAAATGTTCAGGATCAAAGCTTTCTCTCTTGTTTCCTAGTGGCATGCCATAGTAGTCTATCTTGCTACCAACTGAATCATATCCCTTATCAGAAATAATAGTGAAGTCACCAAAACATAAAGTGGAAGGCATAAGATATTGTTTTTTGTAACTCTTAAGGTGCATATAATTTGAATAAGACAATTGCCTTACTATCTCTAAATATGCAACCCTATTTGGAATTGTTTTAGGCAGAATGAATGGAGTTCCCTCAAACTCGTATACTCGTATCACAATGCCGTCCTCATACACATACCAATATCCCCAGTTATGGTTCACCTTCCCTTTTGGATTTTTCTCTTTAGGTCTAAGAAATCTCTGTATCTCAGGGGACAAATTATAATCACAATGGTGACCAAACAATTTTTATAGTGGCTTTATGAAATATTCTTCAAAATAAAAATAATGGGACCTTCCACATCTACTATCCCAAATTGAGGTCCACATTTGCACTGGAATTATGTTATGATCATCATCCAAGTCTTTAATTCTCAATTCTTCTCCCCACATCCCCATTGCTTCTCCTTCATACAAGATCGTATACATAAGCAAGGAGTATTGTCTAAAATTTATTGAATCGTTGTTGATTTTTATGGCAGCAAGTGAAGAGTTTATAACCTAAGCTAAGTACTCTACATAGTCAAATGACCTAGCATCTTGGCTTTGAACATCTGTTGCTAGAACCATAGGAGCAATGTCCATCTCAGCAGGGACATCAATTCCCAAGACCTGTCCAGCGGAATAATAAGTATATTGATAGTATTCCTCAAATAAATCCACAAAAATGGAGGTCGCTCATCACTGGAAAATATTTTGAGTTGATTTCTTACATCTCGAGTTATATGCAAGGGTAAATTCCACCTCTTATAACTCGTATCCATGGTACGGTATTCTTCCAAAAGATCTATGATTCTTAGTGGTGTTTTCTTAGAAGTATCCAACTAAAAAATCATAGAAATACAATCTCTAGTGATGAGGACAAACTATGACCCATCACATGAATGAATTGACCTCGTCTTAGGTTTATACATTTTTTCCAGCACTTTGATTAACTCCACATTGACAAATACATTCGGTACTACCGAATTTCCTAAGTTCATATTCCATGGGTTCGACACAAGCCTATGCCTATATTTCTTTCTATAATGGTATATGAATAAGTCGTAGCCTCGCTGTGGAGTCCATACATCTCCTAAGTTATTGTGTTTATCTTCCAATTTCTCAACTAAAGGGTTTAGTTGGGCTACTTGTCTGTACTTTGGACCAAAACTAGGACATTGCTCAATTAAATATTGGTTTAGTGGTCTTGTCTCAATTTTCCATCTCTTTTCTTTTAGTTTTTCTGGTGTTTCTTCCATGTTTTAACCCTAGCTCTACTGCAATTCAGACAAACTTCAATAAAATCTTCAGTTGAGTCTTGGATACTTACTTGGACTAGTGTCGCCTTCTCCAACCTTTTCACTATCACTTGACCCTACATCCTCAATTTTTAGCTCTAATTCATTAATATTTTGAGATCTCACGAGTGAGATATATTCAAGATTTGGCACACTTCTATCATCTCTAGTTCATAAATGTCACTTGCACCAACTTGCTAATAAATTATATCATTAATGTCAGTTATCTCTTCGAACGCTTCACTAGTCATGTCAATTGGATGAAAAATACTTTTCACTGTGTCGAAGAGACTTTAGTCAAAATTTTACCGATATTCTATTCTCTCATTGACATGCTTGTGCTTTTGTTTCCTTTTCGGAGTTTCAAAGAGACATCTGATTATTTCTCTTCAACGTCGCATAGTCTTTCCAAAAACTTTATCTTGGGTTTTCACAACTTTCTCACGTTCTTTCCTTTTTCATCATCAGAGTTTCAAAGAGACTTACAACTATCTCCCTTCGATATGCCAATGTCACTTTGACAATTATTTCCCTTTTGTTCATCGAATTTTTAGAGAGACCTTCATTAATGTTTCCCCAATACAAATTCCTCTCTTAAATATCTCTTTATGCCTTATTTTGGAGTTTCAAAGAGACATGTTATTACTTCTCTTCGGTATTTCATGGTCTCCTCAAAATCATCCCTTCATTTTTATTTTTCCACCTTCTTCGTATTTCTTATCTAGTGTTCAGAGTGATCGAAGAGACTTTTATTAATGTCCTCACAGTACAAGATTGTCTCTTCGATATTTTGTTCTCAACTATTCTCGTAGTGTCAAAGAGACTTTATCATTTGTCAGCCTGATAATCCACTGTCTCCTTGAAATTGTTACTTCGCTAACCAAGTTTTGGATTTGATAGTTGTCCATCATTTATTAGATAATAATCAATCAATTATGTATGAGAGATGTTTTTCTATTTCCTGAATGCCAAATTTATTTAGCATATTTAAAATATCAGTATTTCTTTGACATCTTGTATTTCGGCTTATCGGAAAGACAAACCATCTTTTCACCCCGAACACTTAAGTGTCTTCATGATATTTCATTTTGGGCTGTTGGAGAGACTTTGGAGTATGTTACTTCAAAGTGTGATGGTCTCCCCAATATCTCGTGTTGGCTTGTTTCATCAGGTTTTCAGAGGGACTGCAATGTAAATCTCCTCAAAATGGCATTGTTTTGGCAAAATGAGCTCCATGGATGCTCGTGATTATGCGGAGGGTGATGATAATTTTATTTGAACAGATTAGGGAGACTATAATTATAATATTTTTAAGCTTATCAGACAAAAATGGTGATTTTGAGGGAGAATATGTATGGTGCAAAATAAAGTGGTCATACTAGGGTGGTGAGAACTATTGAAAATTTTAGGTGGAATTTTAGTTCCAACAAGGGTCTTGGAAATAAATTTTTACAAGAGCCTCATATCATGAAAAGAACCTTACAGTTAAGTCTAAGATGGCTAAGAGATGACTTTTGACATATAGTTTTCTATACATTCATTATAATAATATTTTGCAAAACATTTTTTATGGACCTTAAGACTCCTAACAAAAAAAAATTGTACAAGTCGTATCACCTTGCATAAATATTTACGACCTTTTGTTTGAGTTTCTAGGTTACAATGGAGATATATATACAATTGTGTGACATATATAGGGTTTTAATGTATATTTTCACTGGATTGAGGTATATACATATGCTAGGGTTTGATTTTGAGATATATACACATCACATTACATGATATACATGTGGATCAATAATAGATATACACAATATATACATAGATCTACACATATATACTTGAATCTTAGTACAACATAGGCAAGAAAATACTCACATTTCAACGTTGTATATACACAGTCCAATGACTACATATCCAAAACATTTCATTTAGGTTTTTATTATATTTAAATTATATTTTATATATATAATTTGTAGATTGTGTATCTCGCAAACTATGTATACTCATATATGCATTGTGTTTATTTCATAAAATTTTCTCTAGTTTTAAACTCTAATTTTATTTTTTATTTTTTATTGTTTCTTTGTGCAAGGCCCTAGTCATATGAAGTACTAGGTGTCTTGCTAACTATTACGTACCTAATTGTAGGAAATATTGGAATTTAGTCATATGGGGGCTAGAAAAAGCACCTAACACCCTTACACCAACACCTAGTCACATGGGTGACCAGGTGCCTAAGCCTAGGGGCTAAAGGGGACCCCTCCCTTCCTTTGCATTTGCCTAACAAAGCTATTTTACAGAAACTTTAATAACTTTTAACTCACTAATCAATTTTTATTTTTTTTAGAGGCATTTGAAAGCTAGCTCAAAAATCTATGTTGTTGACCAGTTCATTTTTCTAGAGTCAAACTCTATCATCAATTAAAATTCCTTGAAATACATGATTTATTTGTAAACTTTAAACACTCATATGTTTTTCACACAAACTCTTTTTTTAGTGATTTTTTTTAAATTATCAAAAACTTGCAATGAATTCATTGGTGTAGTATGATTTTCTTGATTTATTATTATTTTTTATGTTTTTGACTGATTTCGATGCAACATATCTCGTTGGGCAAAGAAAATTTAAAAATATCTAATTCATGGTTTTGCAAGACGTGTTGTCGAAGATAATTTAGATATTTTCTATTTTTGTTCGCTTTTTTTAAATTTTTTTCTCACTTAAAAATTGGTTAAAATAAACTCACATTTTGATTTGGGCTTAAAATAAACTAGTGTCTTTTATCCCCAAGGTCCACTTACATATGCTCTCCTCTTGCACTTTAGGGTGATTTGAGGATTATAAATAAGTGTGACCTTATTTTATTTTTTAGGAGAACTAATTGAGGATTTCATCACCCCAAGAGATGACCTCATCCATATTTTTTATGGGGTGTATAAAGGGGGGATAATGAAATTTTTACCTTAAAGAGTGAGCCATTGTCATGTTTGGCAGAGCCCCAAGACTCTCTATCAATCAATATTTGTGAGGTGAAGAGACTAGGAGAGACCCTCCTAGGCTCATGCATGTAGATGGGCCCTTAGTTCATGGATTCCCCTAGTGATCTTTTAAATAGAGTTCTAAGTCCTTCAATAACCTTTTAGTGTGGTGCAAGGGATGTGTATCATACCCTAAAGTTACTCACAATGTACCTCCATGTGTTGAGCTAGAGCTAACCCTAGGAAGGGCCTTTTCCTCTAAGGTAAGGGGTGTATATGTTGTGCATTCCGTTGCATACCCTAGCTATCCATACACATGGTATTAGCTTTACTATGGGACCACATTAGGAGTCACTCTCACTTGAATAATTTTAGGGTTGTTGATGTGTCTTATGTGCTTGTCATTTTAGATTATAACATCCCCATATGAAACCAAATGGGGAATTTATCCTTTTGAGATGTATAAATATTTTAATCTTACATATCTTATTTTTAGTGTAAGCTTTCAAAAAATCAAAAATTTGAAAGAAGTTAAGATATTCCAAAAAAATCTTATAACTTTGTTTGTTTAGATTAGGATTGTCCTTTTTCTAAGGTTTAGTTGTCAATCATTTCCACATCATCATCTTGTCTACAACCTAGTTTGACATCTATCTTCTAGGTTAAGATTATCATCTCCATCCATAACCCTAGCATCTATTATCATAGCTTTTCATCCTAATTCTATATTATCCCATATACATCTAGTACCTTTGTTTTTATACTTTTATTGAATCCATCATATACCATCCATTGTTCCACACCAATTTCATTCATATCCTAACATTCATAGACACACCCTAGACTAGACTATCATAACTATAAGAGAGGGGGACCAACCACAGAAAGACCCCAAGTCACGAAAGGCCAAGAGTAGAAAGGCTGCCCTAACTTACCTCAGTTTAAAGGAAGGTTAGGATAGACGAGATGAGAATGATGAGGATTATGAAGTCCTTCGATCACTCTACAATCCCGAGAACTGGAAAGAGACTAGATGAGTCGGCCTTCAAAGTCAACTCTGTGTCTCAATTAGCTCTCTGTCTGAGGACAAAAGTGCGGTTCTGGGATGACAACGCGACATGCTAGCATCTCGCAGGTGTGATGGTGTCCATACGGCTAGAGAACTAGATGAGATGCAAACTCTAAGGGAGATACTAGTAGCCTAGTTTAGAGGTTTCTGAAGTGATAGAATGAGATTAAGAAAAGTGAAATGTAAAAATGAATGTGATAAAGAAAGTATATTACCGCAAGGGTGATGAAGACGATCTCGCACAATAATCTCCTCGCCAGCTTGCTCCAAGATCTCTCCACCTGCACACAACAAAGAGGGAGAATTTTGGGGTTGTTTAGGGGCCTGCCTCAATTAGACCCCCATTTTGGTGTTTCCACCTCCACGGACAACCAAGTTTGCAACAATAGGAATAAAGATTAAGAAAGGAATACAAGCTATGTAAACAAAAGACACTACAAAACAGTACGTGCTTACTCAACGAAAAATGATAGAAGAGATTAGAGGAGCTTACCACCTCCATCCAAAGTGCTCAAGGCTTGTGGAGGATAAAATGAGAGGAAATCAAGCCTATGTTGCAATGGCGTGTGCCCTGTGCTCACAATATCAGAGTGATGGAGTAGTGGATTGCTGCAATGAAGTGATAAGTGTTGCTACAAAGCTTGTGAATTCTTGAAAGAGTGGAGAAAAGTGTGAAGAGATGGATTCAATATCTTGAAAAACTCTGTCCAAACTTGAGAATGGATGAGAGAGTGAAGATTATGAAGGAAAGGATAAAAAACGGCCATATTCGGGTTGGCCAGCCAAAGAGGGACGTTACTCTTTGACTTCCTATCGAAAATGTAACGCCTTTGCACTCCCCACCACAGGAATCTGCCAGGGACGTAAGCACACCGCATTAAAATCTGCACATCACGCGAGCATCCTTGACATAAATGCTCACACCGACACACAAAATAGGTGCCAAGTGTGATGTGGACAACGGGCTTAAGTGGAATTAAGCCTCTGCCTTGGGTTTTCTAAAGTGCAAGGGAGTAAAAGTGAATTTGTGTTAGGGGTGCAAATTCACGTTTATACATTTTTACCCCACTTTAGCGAGCACGAGTACTGATGAGTGCTTCGGTAAAGTAGAGTAGTAAGAAGTAACAAGGTAAGAAATGTATACCTGAACCAACGAGGAGGCAAAGCACGGTTTGGAAAACTTGGAAGTGCAGGAGAGGGCTTCATAGCGCAGACCTACAAGGAAGGTATCCTCCAAGAACTCTCACATGAAGGAAACCAAGAAAGCGCTTCACAGACCCGCAAACCTGCAAGGAAGGTATCCTCCAAGAACTCTCACATAAAGGAAACCAAGAAAGAACTTTACAAACCCGCAAACCTGCAAGGAAGGTATTCTCCAAGAAATATCATATGAAGGAGATCGAGAAAAGGGGACTCTACAGAGTTAGAGATGGTGACATGTTTACCCACAGATAGAACATGTCAGGAAGCGGCTGTGCAGGCCAGTGAACAGATAGTCATGCAGACCGTCGCTAAGTTGTAAGAATTTCAAAGGGGTCCCTCTGGAACCCTTCAAAAGGAAGGAGGGTCCACTCAAGGGACACGTTGTTTGAAGAGTGAATTCTAGTAGGGATTCCCCCAAGCTAGACGTAAGGATGCGATGTAGGTCTAGTCGGGCTACCCTCAGACTAGACACAAAGAAGTGAAACCGGTCTAGTAGGGCTGCCCCCGAGCTAGACGCAAGGATGTGAAACCGGTCTAGTCGAGTTGCCCCCGAGTTAGACACCATAGAACTTATTAAAAAAAATTGAAGGGGTCCCTTGGGAAACCGGTGTGAAAAAAGGGGGGTCCACTGAAGGGACACACTATTCAAAAGTTATCGTCTTCTTTCTCGAATCGACTCAACATCAAGGAATCCTTTCGAAAGATGTTCACTTAATCAAGGAATTTGAAAGCAAGGAGATGCGCCCACATGAGGGGAAGACTAATACCATTCCCACTATAGAGGAGGGTTTCCAAGTCCTTTCTTTATGAACCCATGATGATGGAAACACGTTGTGTTAGGGTTTCAAGTCGAGAATGCAATTCTAACAAAGCAGTGTGTGAAGGATATTTGAGAAAAGATTCACTTGGCAATGAATGCATTATCTAAAGATCATGTGATGTAGAAGCAACGTTGTTGCACATGAAAGGGACAACTCAAGCAAAGAAGAGAGAAAGATAAAGAGAAAAGAAAAAGAATAGAGATCACACACAAAGGGCAGAAGGGGATCTAGTTTCATGGGGTCAGATCTGCCTTTACTTATATTTAGTAGGTAATCATGATGAAAGGCGAACGATCATCAATCCCCAACTAGATTAGGAAGAATACACGAAAGACAAAGTAGAATAAAAAAATTGGGTCAACATGGAAGGAGGCCTAAATGCTCTTGGCACTTTGCATCATCCCCAATTTATTGAAATTCAATCAAAAACATGGAAGAATAGAGATACATATAGAGGAAAGTTTACAACACAAACACCACACCTATTTCCAAGCACCAACAGGGGTGACGAGGGTCATCCAGGCACATATAGCATGATCACAATGGGAACACATCATGAAACACACATACATCTTATCTAAAGATCAAGAAGAGGGTCTCCCCCTAACACTGGTCGACCAAGAGGTCATCAGCTTCCCACTATAGATCATCGTAGGGGGAAGGATGATGAGCCTGCAACGGTGTAATGTTAAGGGGAGGAGCTTTTGATCCTCCCGCAACAAGGGCTAAGGCAGAGGGACTAGTGAGATCTCCATCGCTCAACTCTTGTGGGTCCAAGGTCAACAACTTCGTGAAGATCGTTGACAAGGTTGAAACTTCATCCACCGAGTTAAACATACACTTGATGGGAGTGCCATGTTTCACCTCAACGGATGAAGGAGTTCGCACTTGAGGTTCACCACTAGGTTCACTGAGAGACTCAAGGGTGGTGACAAACTCAGGGGAGGCAGGAGTTGGTTCTGTCACTAGGACAAAGCAAGTCAGTACGGGGCCACCTTTCGGAGAAGGTGGGATTTTCTTACATCCTCCATTGCTAGAGGGACCACAATCTACCTTCTTCTTTATCGGAGGAGATGAAATCCCCATAGACGAAGAAAGGAGGGTTGAGGCAGAAGAGGAAAGAACCGCAATGGATACGACTGAAGTGTTAACCATATCCATAGGTTTTGGGAAAGGCAAGACATTTAGAACGAATGTCAGCAGGGGCAGTTTTGAAGAAGGAGCGATAAACACCTACACCTTTCCATGTGCATGTGTGCTCACAGCGGGAGCCGAAAGGGATTTAGAGTTAGTTAGATTAGGGATAGAAGAGGGGAAAGAGGAGGACACAGTAGGAGGTTCTATCTTCTCTTCCTCCTTCTACAAGGAGGCTTGTTCATCCAGGAGAGCCTTTCGTTGACACTTGCATTTGCATGCAAGGCGGTTTCTACGACTATTCAAACTAGAAGCCGGAACTAGTGAAGGGATGAGAGGATTCTGTTCAGCCATGGGAGTGTCCTCCATGGCTATTTCCAATGGAAGGGAAGACTCTTGAATGGGAATAGAAGGAAAAAGCTCAGAATCGACAGGAGGAATTGACTCTACCACCTTAGAGGTGGATCCTTTTCTATTTGGGGGAACAGGAAGAGGTCAAGGGGAAAATTCTCTCCATGAGCCTTTCTTTCTGCATTACAAATAATACCAGGGTCCTGGGAACCTATTAGGGAGATCTGATATCCTGATCTTGGGCCTTCGCCAAGGAGGGATCATCAAACTCAGCGGGTAGAACCCGGGCTTGTTCATCCAATACTCTTCCCAAGAGAGAGGATTAGACGAGTCAGCCCGAGAGGGAGTGAGCTTCTCCTTTCCCTTTCAAGAGGAGGTAGCAGGCTACTCAACTATAGGAAGGGTCAAATTTGGTTTTCCCTTGCCTCCAATCTTTTACTTCACATAGTTCTTGTAAAGTAGGTTCGTTCTTTGTGGGAGCAGACTGATAGGAGTGGGCCAAAAGTGATCCAACGAATATCCCCCACGAGATACCATCGGCTGATATCCAATGTCACGCACCACGTGCACGAAACCCTTGTGGGAAAACTTAAGGAATTTATGGATTACGGAGGTGATCCCATTCATGGAAACAAGCCAAGGTATGCCTAGCTTCACTCTAAATAGGTCCAACTTAGGAATAACATTGAAGACTGTGTCTACATTCCTGGGTCCAACCAGGATGGACAACGTTATTGATCCGTAAGGTTTAAGAGAAATTCCATCATGCGTACGGATAATGGATTTTGTTATTTCGTATTTCTCCCTTTGTAAGGAATTTAAGAGTAATGTCTCCTCTGTTATGACGTTCACTCTAATTGTGGGGTCAACTAAGACCCCTATCATAATGTTACCGTTGAGGTGAGCGGGAATATACAGTGGAGAAGGTTTTCTATTGGTTGGAACATCTTGCAAGGTAAATGCTACATCCGCTGAGTTGGTCACCAGACGAGGAGAGGAAGTAATAGTGACCATGTTAATGTATGCCTCACGACAAGAAACAAAATCTGAGGGATCGATAATCATGTTGGTAGAGTGTGATGAAAATGGGTCTGTGTATATCTGCAAGTCATTGTTAGCTTTTGCCACTAAATTTTTCATGTTTTGTTTACTCCCCTCAAGATGGATAGTACCATCCTCGATGTGGTCCTTTATCTCATGACACAGGCACATGCAGCGTTTGGTATCGTGTTCATTAACTCTATGGTACTGACAATATGTGCTTTCTTCATACTAATTAGGGTACGATTCCCTAACTGGTTTAGGAGGTGGCAAGGTAAGGATCTTATCTTTCACCAACTTCTGCAAGATGGAAGAATAAGATTTTGATAGCTTCGTAAACTTTCGGTCGCATCTGAGGCCGTTGTTATCCACAACAACTACTACATTTGCAACAATTTTACCTCTTCTAGAGATCGATACGATGGATCTCCCTTCAGAATGGGTGCGTGAGGGAGGACCCCCGAACTAAACCACCGTCTGTTGATATTTGCGTAAATTCGCACATAGATGTGAAAAAGAAGGATACTTCATGAGGGAAATTTTATCTTGCCAATGTCTCTGTAAATTCCCTATGAAGACCTTCTGCACATCATAGTTGAGTAACGGATACGAGATCTATGAGAAGAGCGCTTGGTATTGCACTATAAAGTCTATAACCTTCTCATTGTCCCCTTGTTTTCATCAAACAAGGTCTGAGAAGGTCATCTTTGGTCCAATATTGGCTTGGAATTGTCACAAGAACTAATTCACAAGCTGATCAAACGTGAAGATGGAATTATTAGGCAAAGAACACTACCAATCTAGTGTTGTATCTTTGATGGATCAGGGAAATAGTTTCACCATCAATGCATCGTGATGGAAGAAATCCATGCACAAGGTGTTGAAGGTGGACACATGTATCAGCGGGTCCCCTTTACCACCGTATTTTCTGAATTTCGGAATCTTCATGCCTTGTTGGAAAGGAGTGTTTAGGATTGCAACTGACAACGGGTTGTGCCAAAAGAAAGGTTGAAAGATAGGTTGGGCCGAAGCCTGGGACAGGTTTGCTAGCTGACTTTGCATCTTCCCCATATTCTGAAGAAGGGTATTCAGGATAGGGTCATTAGAAGATAGAGGGCCACCAGAACCACCATTAGAGTCACCACCCAGACCATCGCCGTGACTACCGCTAGAGCCACCACCGCCATGACTATCGCCGGAGCCACCACCGATACCACCGCCATCGATGTGACCTCTGTCGAAGCCACCGCCACTTCCAAGGCCACCACCATGACTTCCGTGAGAACCACCTCCACCAAGGCCACCTCCACTTCTGAATTTTCCATTGCCAAAGCCTCCACCAATCATCCCACCATATCATCCACCACCGGAGGTGATGGGTACACTAATCGAAGGGACCGTGTTAGCCATGTATACGAACGTAGGAGGCATCGACATCTCTAGTTGTCTTTCACATTCCTCAAAAAGGCCACCTTGTGTCATGTGACTATGACTCGAGGGGGCATGTGCCTCGGCCAGACCAGCTAGACTAGATAAGATCTCTACACCTGTCCAGTCCTTTTCCACCATATATCTTATTTCACTGATAACCTTAGCAGCCTTGACCATCTTCGGGTTTCCTTCCAAGTGATTTTCTAGTGCACCTAACCCTTTACCAAGGCTAATGACATATTTTGAAGGGACATGGATGGCCTCATGCTCGTCTATGGATGAGAAGGTTAGAGACGTAGGAGGGGTAAGGATGTGATCAATTTCATCAAGAAAAACCTAGGTTCGCCTCACGCTACGTGCTGCTGTGCAGATAGACCAACTGCAAAACCAGAGAAAAGGTCGATAGTGAAACTAGAGGAGACCTTCATCTTTTCCATTGAAAGGTGTCGCAAACTTCTTCTGACAATATGTCTAGAGGTCGTAGACTGGGTTGTGATGCTCATAAACCTTCACAACATGCCAGGGTACAATGACCAAGAGGTATAAGAGAAAAATTTTAGAACGTCGACAAATGGATAAATGTTGGTTCACGTTGGGTTCACCAAAAATGTAAGAGAGGGGGACCAACCATTGCAAGACCCCAGGTCATGAAAGGCCGAGAGCGGAAAGGCTGCCCTAACTTACCTCAATTTAAAGGCAGGTTAGGATGGATGGGATGAGAATGATGAGGATTATGAATTCCTTCGATCACTCTGCAATCCCAAGAACTCGAAAGAGACTAGACAAGTCGGCCTTCAGAGTCAACTTTGTGTCTCAAGTAGCTCTCTATCTGAGGACAGAAGCATGGTTTTGGGATGACAGCATGGCACGATGTCATCTCATAGGTGCATTGGTTTTTGTACGGCCAGAGAACCAAAAAGACGAGATTCAAACTCTAAGGGAGAGACTAGTAGCCTATTTTAGAGGTTTTTGAAGTGATAGAACGAGATTAAGAAGAGTGAAATATAAAAACGAATGTGATAAAGAAAGTATATTACCACAAGGGTGACGAAGACGATCTCACCCAATAATCACCTCGCTAGCTTGCTCCAAGATCTCTCCACTTGCACACAACAAAGAGGGAGAATGTTGGGGTTGTTTAGGGGCCTACCTCAGTCAGACCCCCATTTTGCTGTTTCCACCTCCACAAACAGCCAAGTTTGCAATGATAGGAATAAAGATAAAGAAAGGAATACAAGCTACGTAAATAAAAGACATTACAAAATAGTACGTGCTTACTCAACCAAAAATGATAGAATAGATTAGAGGAGCTTACCACCTCCGTCCAAAGCGCTCAAGGCTTGTGGAGGAGAAAATGAGAGGAACTCAAGCCTCTGTTGTAAATGCATGTCCTGTGCTCGCACTATTAGAGTGATGGAGTAGTGGATTTCTAGAATGGAGTGAAAAGTGCTGCTACAAAGCTTATGAATGCTTGAAAGAGTGGAGAAAAGTGTGAAGAGATGGATTCAATATCTTGCAAAACTCCGCCAAAACTTGAGAATGGATGAGAGAGTGAAGATTATGAAGGAAAGGATGAAAAAAGGCCATATTCAGGTCGGCCAACCGGAGAGGGATGTTACTCTTTGACTTCCAATAAAAAATGTTGTGCCTTTGCAGTCCCCAGCCATAGGAATCTGCTAGGGACGTAAGCACTCTGCATGGATGTCTGCATGCCATGTGGGCGTCCCCGATAGAAACGCTCCCACCGACACAAAAAATAGGTGCCAAGTGTGATGTGGACAGTAGGCTTAGGTGGAATTAAGCCTTTACCTTAGGTTTTTCTAAAGTGCAAGGGGGTAAAAGTGAATTTGTGTTAGGGGTGCAAATTCACATTTATACAATAACATCATCATTTATATCATTATATACATATCCTAAGTATGCATACCATCACTTACATCTACATCTATAGTTTCATGTCACCCTAATGTACACTCATATCCTAAGTTTGATTATCATCCATATTTTTGTCATCCTTTTATTATATCATAAACACGTATCATCCTCACATACATACATACATACCATAGATTAGATCACCACTTACATCCATAACCTACTCTCATCTGCATTCATATCCTAACATCCTTTATCATCCACATCCTCATATACATATGTCTAGAACATCTATTACATCCATATCCTAGGTTAGGTTATCATCTCTATCCACATCATAAACATCCATTATCAGTTACATCTTAATACATACCCATAATCCTGCATCTTAACCATCATTTACATTCAATTTTATTTTTAAATCTGCATCATACCATCAATTTTTTCACATCACATACATAACCTCATAGCATCCTTATAAACACATATTTCTTATATTTTTCATCACTTATGTCCACATCCATAGTCACATTTAATCCTTCATAGTCATCAATGTCCTACATCTAGATCATCACTTACATTCATATCATAACTTCCTATCATACCATTATTTCATCTAAGTCCTAGGTTTCCATCTTCATATACTTTCATATCCTAGGTTAAAATACCATATACATACCTATCCCAAACATCCATTGTCATTTACATCTTCATAGATACCCATTATCCTACATATTCAACCATTATCCATTATCATAGGTATTGACCAACATACACCATCCTTTTGTCTACAATTGAGGTTGACATCCTCATAGACATATGTATCCTACAATTACATTCAAACTATACCATACCATCATCTTCATTCATAATATAACATCATTTTTTTATCTCACGACCTCGCTACATCATCCCATACATCCATTATCATAGGATTATACTATCATCTATATTCACATTCAACCATTTTCCTAGGTTTATAACATCAAAGATTGCATTTACCCTATCCATATTATAACATTATCTTACATTTTTATCCTATCATAACACCATCATACCTCACCCAAAATTGTTCCTATATTAACACATCCATCTTGATCATTCACACATAGACATCAAAAATCCTCATCCATATCATCCAAAACACACATCAAATTAGTCCACATTGTTAGTCAAAAAATAGGATAGTGAAGACATCGTCAGGAAAAACATACCGCATCTTGCTGCAAAACACTTGTGGAGCATAATATTATAGAGATTATTTGAATTAGGGGTAACATAGATGGGTCATGTCCCATCCCTTAAATATATGTCTAGTGAAAGAATGAAAGGTATAATGTAAGCAAATATAAGAAAGAACATGGGAATGTATGTAATAAATATATATAAGATTGTATATGTATAAAGATTAGATAAGGGATAAGAGAGAGTATAGGGGAAGATATAACATTGTACTATTTTTGATCTGATTAATATAATGGATATCATAATTCTATCTATATAATTTTATCTATTATTATATGAATGTATAAGTAATTTAATCCTATATCTTATTTATTGGTGTTTACCTTTATATGTTTGAGTTCGAGGTACAAGCTACAACACTTAGAAATTAATTGGGGCTCAGAACTTTGGTATGTTTTCCCCTAGATTTCTTGGTAACATTAGTTATGTTGTCAGGACCCTACTTGGGTGACATAAAGGATAGTAATACACAAAAATATTAAATCAAAGATAGAGAAAGAAAAGAAAATCAAGGTGGATATAAAATATTCCAAAATATCCTCTTGGTACTTACCCTATGAGAGGGGGTTAGGCACCAAGGGGATGGAGAACAGGAAGAGGGAGAGATTTCAGAAGAGATCTCTGAACAGACGTGACCTCCAAGGAAAATTTACCAAATAACTACCATGGGAAACAATAAAAGGAGTAATGAAAACCTATATCAATCACACCCATGGTAAAAGGAGATAAGACAACCACAAGAAATATTAGAGAATGGATTTAATTAGGAATAATATTAAAGATGGCTAGCCCAAATGGAAAAGAGAGAAAACAATAGAGGATTGAAAGAGAAGAAAGACATTGTATTAGGATGGAAATTTTGGAAACGATGAGAAGTGAGCATGCCAAAGAGGGTGTTGTTGAGTGTACCAAAGGGGGTGCTACCAAGGAGAAAGGAAAAGAAAATAAAGAAGAAGATTGGTAAACTCTAAAAAGATCAAGAAAATTTTGGGAAAAAGTAGGACAACTCCTAACCAGTATAAAGAAAATATTAATGATTATGGGGAATCTAGAATATTTCTATTAGGAACTTGTAACAATATAGAGACTCCACTACTACTGCAACCTTCAAAAATCCGACAATCAGGCTAAACCTATCAAACCTTACCATCAACCTGGATGATAGGTTATAGAATTTTTGAAAACTCCATAGAAGAATCCATCAATTCAAGAAGAATATTTAGAAGAATTAGTCAATAGAATCATATGAAAATTAAAAGAGGGATAAATAAGGAAATGTGGAAATAGATTGAATTTTGGAAAATATTTATGTTTACAAACAAATAAGATGATACTAACAAATAATAAAGTTAAAAGATATTTTAAAGAGTCACAATCCCTGACCAGGATCCATCCCCTCAGCCATATAAGAGTCAAAGAATTTTAAAAGAAGAGACACTGCAAGACAAGGAAATGAGATAAGAAGAAGGAAAAGAAGTAGTGTGGGAATAAATACTATGAAAAGAATATTGTGATATAAAATTAACAAGAGACAAAGGTAGAGAACAAAAATCTAATACTGTTAGAAAGATAAATAAAGAGAAAGAAGAAAAACCTAGTCCATAAATCTGAAAAGTTGGAATTGGATAAAAAAAGATAAGATGGAATCTGCAATCAAGATCCCAATATTTGGAAAAGATACAACAGAGGATGCAAAACACATATTTTTAATGGAATCCCTATGAGAAAGGCAGGATATATATGAAGATAAGCTAAAATTACTTGACTTTGTATTCTCACTCAGAAAAGAGGTATTAGACCGGTATAAGAAGACCTATCCCAACCATAGGAAAAGATGGAACAAGGTAAAACAAGACTTCTTAGCTAATTTTGACACTTTGAACATTCCAATAGAGAGTATTAAGTAAAATGAGAGACCCAATACAAAGGAAAGAAGAATAAGTAAAATAATATGATAGACAATTCAAAGAAGTTTTTTGCAAGCTAGAAGAACCATTGACAAAAAGACAAAAGATAGAATGATATATTTTTGGACTTGAAAAACACATAAGAGAAGCTTTAGATGGAAGATTATTCAATACCTATAAAGATCTAATCACCATGGCATACTGAATTGAATTCCAAACCTAGAGTAGATCTCAAAAGGATGATATGAAGGAGAACATTGAGAAATTACAACTTACAATAGAACAACTAACAATACAAAATTTTATCTTAGCAAGAGGAGAAACAAAGAAAACCAAAGAAATCTGGTGCACATATTGATCAAGAGAAGGTCACCTCCAGAATGAATTCCTAAGGCTCAAGGAGAGAGAACCACCACTACACTACATGTAAAATTAAAGACAGTTCTAAACAAAACAAACTCAGTAAATTGTGGGACTTGCCAAGAGTGGGATAGTCACCTCACCAAGGACCAACCAATTCTAGATCCAAAACACCATGAATCATCCTGACCCTAGATTCCTTATGAATTAGAACTAAGATTTAGATATAGACAGGAATATGGTAAATGTCAAAGGATTGGTGGAAATGCCTCTCTATGATGTAGGATATAGACACCCACCATTGAGGGATAATACATTGAGGGGTAATAGAAGTGCATATGCATTGCAGAATAACCCACCACAAGATGATATAGGAGATAATAGATAATCCAATTACAGAGGAGGAAGAGGATGCGGTAGAAATAACCACTAGAGGAGTAATGCAACGTGTTACAACAATAGAAAAATAGGTCATTATGAATGTTGGTCAAAAAAGAGGATAAAATGTCCCTTTTGCAGAGACGATTCACAAGATATATTCAGAGGTGACAAGGAAAAATAGTATTATCAGAATACAACACGTTCTAGAAGTGATGACCTACAAGACAATAAATGAGCCAAAGTGATTAGAAGAGTACCATAAGGAGTCAAAAGCTACCAAATAATAGATAATTGGTCCTCAAACATATCAAATAAAGATTATTCTGGAGAAGAACAACCACTACAAATAAGTAAAAAGAAGAAATCTGGAGCAAAAACAAACAAATCTATAGTACTAACTATACAAGGAACAAATACCAGAAAGCATAGAATAGAAATTGAAGAAATTACTGAAGAAACAAAACTGAAAGAAGAAGAATAGTATGAACACTTCTGGCCAAGTAAGAAAAAACATGACAGAATAGTGGAATAAGCAAGGAAACAAATTATACAACAACAAAAAGATGAGATAGCATGCTTTTCAAAAGAATAAGTAATCATGTTGAATAATTTAGAGTCATTGGCTTGGCAAAAAATAATTTAAAATTGAAACAATTAGGAAAGTATTGGAATAAAAAAAACAAGTACATCAGATTGCAAAAGACTGAAATTGGAAAAAATGGTCCTCTACTAATTACTGTAAATTTGAATAACAATAAAATTAAACATGTAATGATATATTTGGGTGCAAACCTTAATATCATTCTGGAAACTACTTGGGAAAGGCTAGGAAGACCTAAGCTCATTAGAACACTTATGAATATTAGTCTAGTTGATGGTTCTGTTATGGACATATTATGAACATGGAAAAATGTGGAGGTAAACATAAAAGGGGTTACACAAATTCTTGATTTTGAAGTTTTAGAGATGAAAGAGCCTTTCAACACTTTTAGAGTATTGCTTGGACTAAAATAGTTTGTAAATTCCAATGGGATAGTAGACTCTAGAAAGGAAGAAATTTCTTTGGTGGATGATAATAGAATAGTACACATTCCCTTAGGATACAAGCAAGACAAAAGCTATAAAGAAGAATGGAAAGTATGGCCATATTCCATTTCCAAAATTTATTGCAATATATTACCACAATATAAGCTATATGGATTTGGAAGGGTGTTCATGATACACACTCACTCACCCACCACATTCGAAAACAAACAATCAGAAAAGATAAAAAATCTAAAACATATCAACCACATCCAAAGAGGAATTTCACATATTAAACTATCAAGATTTTTTGAAGTAGGTGACCTAAAGGAATACATTACAGACATGGAAAGAACATTTCAAAATGAAAATACTAGAGTCGCTACCCTTCAAGACACTTTGGTATGTAATGTCGCATGTTGTTGGTATACACACAAACATTTTATTCCCACATGGCATACATTATGGATCTTAATCAAGGCTCAATATCTACAAGAAGAAGGTGAAAACAAGTTAATCCCCAAATATGAATGAATAATCACCCCAAATTAACATATTCAAACTTGCATCCACATATGGAAAAAGGATGGAGAGTATGACCATTGCATCTATATACAACTATTTTATTGGACCATTGCACCAATAGTCCAAACTCGGTACATCAATCAAGAAAGATGAGGAGAAACTAGGGATTGGGAGGAACTTTGACATTATTTCATCCACACTTTTTCCTTTTTGGATGATGGCATACATATGTATCATATTAAGAAAACTTAAGGAAACTATATTTACCCTAGCCCCAAAAAATACCCATCCCTCACAACCAACAAACCCACCACCCCAAAGTCAAGGAATTTGGAAATAATTGAATGGATGGATAAAATACAACAGGTACCAAATCAATGTTGTTCCATATAAAAAATATGAAGAAGAGACAAACCCAAAAATAGAGATAATGTTGCAAGAAGGTGAGAGGGAAATACAATTGAACAAAGAACCTAAAGAACAGTACTATAACCAACCTCTCCATTTAAGAGAAGAAAACATGGCCCGTGAAGGAAACCATAAATTGGCCAAACTTGGGGATTATTGGGATGAGTCGCTGGTTGCATTAGTTACTGAAGTACTGAAAAAATATCAAGAACTATTCCCATGCACATTTACATAAATGAAAGGCATAAAAGAAGTAGGGGTAATGAAAATTCAGTTGAAAGAAGGAACCAAACCCCACCGAAAAAGACCTTACCACCTAAGTCCTAACATGAATAAAAGAGTCAAGATATAAATAGATAAAATTTTAGCAATAGGAATTATTAAACTGGTGGAAGACTCTAAATGGATTATCCCAATGGTAGTACAAAATAAAAAGACTGAAGAAATTTGTATGTGTAGATTTTCGAGAACTCAATAAAACATGCATCCATTATCCCTTTTGTACTCTATTTAGGGAAGAAATACTTGAATCCGTAGCAGGGAGAGAAGCATATTCACACTAATAGGTTTTTTCGAATACCACCAAGTTCGAATTCAAGAAGAAGATCAACCTAAAACAATATTTTCTATAGAATGGGGTTCATTTATGTATACTGTCGTGCCCTTTGGTTTGAAGAATGCACCAATAGTCTTCAATAGGAAAATAATGAACACATTTAAAGATTTTATACATGACTTATTAGAAGTTCACCTAGATGATTGGAATTTGTATGGGTTAGTCAAAAATCACTTTCAGGCCCTCTGAACCATGTTGGAAAAATGTAGAAGTATGCAAATTTCCTTGAATATCAAGAAATGCATTTTTGTGGTACCCTTTGGTACATTATTAGGACACATCATATATAAACAAGGATTAATGATCAATCCAATGAAACTTTCCTTAATTCTGACACTACCTTCACCCAAGATGGCCCCAGAGGTTAAGACATTTTTAGGCTATACCAGATATCATAAAGATTTTATCAAAGGATATGCCAATCTAGTATCCCCCTTAGAACTCCTTAAAAAGAGAACTAACAAATCTATCACATGGACCAAACAGTGTCAACAATCATTCAACACACTTGAAACAAAAAATTGTCAAAGCTCTCATCCTTGTCTTTTTAGATAGGTCAATACCTTTCCATGTCCATGTAGACACCTTTAAAATAGCAATAGGAGTAGTTCTAGCACAATTGCGAGGAAATAAGGACCATCCAGTGGCTTTTCTAGCCACAAACTTTCCCAAGCCGCGAGAAACTATACTACCAAAAGGGAGGCCTTATCCATGGTTTATGCATTGTATAAATTTTGGCTCTACCTACTATCTACACCATTCATATTTTACACTAATCATGAGCCTCTAAAATTCCTATTGAATAAACTAGTCATTCATTGACAAATATGTTGTTGGTTACTATTATTCTAGGAATTCAATTTTAATATAATGATTAAACTAGTACCAAAAAAATTCATGATGTAGCACAATTACTTTCTATAGGATGATACCCCACGGACATGACAACACATTATTAACAACTACTGTTATGTAAATCCTTACCATTCACACTAATTAAAGGTACTCTATACAAAAGGGAGAGAGATAACATTCTATGTAACATAGTTTACAAACATGAATGAGAATAAATATTAAGGGAAACACACGAAGGCATTGCCAAAGGTTATAATTATGGAGACACTACTGCATAGAAAATACTATTAGTAGGGTTATGGTGGCCTACTCTCTATAAGGCTGCAAAAAACTTCACAAAATCCTGTGATATTTTCCAAAGGATAAGACGACCCAATACCAGAGATGAGATGTCCCTCTATTTAGTCTTAGCACAATTGCCATTTGAGAAGAAGGATATTGACTTCATAGGACCTATAGATCCTCCAAAAAAACTATCCAAATCTAGATTTATTATCACTGAAGTAGATTATTTAAATAAATGGGCTGAAGTTGAACCTACCAAAAAATCCATCACATATATCGTAGCTAGATTTATATACCATAACATCATTACCAGATTTGGGTGTCCACTCAATGTAACTAGTGACCAAGGAAAACACTTTGTCAACAAAGTAATCAAGGAATTATTGACCAATTTCATGATCACACATAGCCCCAACACACCTTACCAACTGCATGCAAATGGGGCAAGTGGAGCACCAAATAAGACTATAGGCAATACTTTTACCAAGATGTGCAATGCAAATAGGACCGAGTGGGATATTAAAATTCCTATAGTACTTTGGGCATACTGCACTACATATAAACGAGTCACCAAACACACCTCATTTGATCTCTTATATGGCATGGAAGCCAACATACCAATAAATTTTATGGTCCATAACCTTTGAACAACACTAACCTTAAGACTAACTAAGGACAAATATATCAAATACCACCTCAATGAATTGGGTAAACTAGATGAAGAAAGACAACTAGCAACACATCACCTCTAGATTGAAAGACATAGATAGAAAGCATGTCACAATCAAAATATCAATACTAAACAATTTAAGGTCAATAATGCATGATCTTGCTCTATGATAGTAAATTCAAAAAGTGGAGTAAACTTAAAGTCAGATGGTTGGTCCCTTATCAAATCTATCAGATCCTTGACTTTGAAGCAATACAACTCAAAACATTAGATGACACCATAATATAATATCTGGTCAATGGAGCTTGACTAAAATATTATCATGTTCCAACAAATTAGCATTGACTTGAGGACAAGTCAACGTTTTGAAAGGGGGGATGATGTTAGTTGGAAAAGGGACATTGAAGATATTGTTGGGAAAAACATATTGCATTTTTCCACAAAAAAATCATAGAGCATAATATTTTAAATAAATCATTTAGACTAGGGGTAGCATAGATGAGTCACATCCCATCCCTTAGATATATGTATAGGAAAATATATGAATGACATAATGTAAGTGAATATAAGGAAGAAAGAATAGAGGAATGTATGTAAGAACTATATATAGGATTATATATGTATAAAGATTAGATAAGGGATAAACAAGAGTATAGGGGAAGATATAATATTTTTTTTATCTGATTAATAAAAAGGATACTAGAATTCTATCTATATAATTTTATATGTTATTATGTGAATGTATAAGTAAGTTAATCCTATATTTGATTCTATTGTGTTTACCTTCATATGATTGAGTCTCGGGTATAAAATACAACACTTAGAAAATACTTGGGGCTCAGAAATTTGATATATGTTCCCCCAAATTTCTTGCTAACACACATCATCATCCATTCAATCTAAGTAAAACATTACCTTCAACAATCAAGACTTCGTATCATAGTTTATCCTTAATTCTTGTGTGCTTAAGAACTTTGTATATTTTAAGTAGCAAGTTAATTGACAAAATCAACCATCCAATCACCTTAGATGAAATTAACTTAGGAACTTGGCCTATCCTAAGTTAATTATTCTAAGAATCCTAATTAGTATTTCTTGAGAACTTTGCCTATTTCAAGTAGGAAAGATTAAAATCACAAATTGACTATCCTACATCTTGATTTAGTAGGTACCTTTTATGTAGATACCCTCATAAATTTTTCCTCATCATCACTCATTTTAACCCACACTAAACATCGCAATCATCTATCGTCAATCTTAGTCAAACATTATCTATTTTTACATATCTACCAAAATTCCAAAAGAATATATAAAAAATCCCCAAAATCCAATTAAATTTTTTTTCAAAAGTCCTAAAAACTAAATCAAATATTCCAAAAATTCAAAAAATAAAAAATTCCAAAAATCCAAACAAATCAGAATTTTCAAAAATCACAAAAAGTCTAAAATTCCAAAAAATATAAAAATATAAAAAAAAATGTAAAAAAATCTAACATCAATAAAAATGGAACAACATCATGATACACCTAAGTTCCAATGGTATTCATACCAAGAAACACATTATTGTTTCCCAGTTGGTTCATCACACACCATTTCACATTATATCCCCACTTCCCCTAATCCCATTCACTTAAACATTCATTCTAGTTCAACCATCCAAAATGTCCCTCCTCTAATTAATCCACCTGGAGAAAGGTTTTCATCCATGATATCATTAATTCAATCATTACCTCCTCTATCCACATCACAACCATCACATGACCAACTCAGTACAATTTCATCCCATGCATCTCATATCTCCACCTATCAACAAACATCACCATCTCAACAATGAATCCCACCTATCAACACACTCCAACCTAGTTATTAACAAGAATTGCCTCACCAATAATATAATCCAAATACTAATACACTTTCATCCACATATCACCATTTTTCACTTAATCAACACTACACCCCACCAAACAACACCTTTTATACAGCCTATCGCCAACCATTGCCTCATCAACTATTCAATCCAGCTATCAATCCCATCCAAACCATTTATCAATAAACACCATCATATCAACATCAATATCCTCCAAAAATAAACACATATCAATCCACTCAGACACAAGTACCTTATAACAATTCAACATCACCTTAAATCCAAATCCTTCAAATTCATTTGCCCGTGAATTTTTGGAAATAAAAGGAATTATTAGGGGTTTACAAATAGGGACCTTACATAAAAAAAATATACATATAAATTTGATGAATTATTTCCCTACCCCTTTGATCGATCCATATCCATGATACCTTTCCCTCAAAATTTTGAGATACCAAAGTTTGATAAATATAAGGGAAAGGGATGCCCTCATGATTACATAATTTTTTTATGTCATGCTAAGAAGTTTCCTGCAATGACATATATCTCATGAGACGCTTTCCTCCTAGTTTAGGAGGAGAATAACTTGAGTGCTTTTTACACTTACCTCAAGGATCCATTCGCTTTTGTTGACTTAGTGGAAAAAATTGTAACTCATTTATCTTATAATGTTGAGCACGAATTAACCATGCTTGATCTTTGTAATGCTAAACAATGAAATGGAGAAATTTTTGCTCCCTTCCTTCAACAATGGAGGAATCTCGCTAGTTTCTTTCCTTGGCCTATACCAGAAAAAATTGTCCATATTTTTATCACAAATGCTAATAATAAAATGACATTTCATTTACATACCAATTGTATATCCACTTTTGATGAAATATTAGATGAGTGGGTCACCATTAAGGAATCCCTCATTGTCAAATGCTTGGTCAAGATTCATAACAAAGATATAAAAAATAACCAAACCAATAACAAAACTCACTTTTGGGCTAAGAATAAAAATTATTGTATTATTGAGGTAAATGTATCCAAACATATTCAAACTACACAACAAGTGCCTAAATAGACAAATCTTATCATCCAAAATTTTCAACCACAAACACATGAACTACTATACCAAAAGAACAATCCAAAACCCCAAATCATCCAAAATGTACTTACACACCCTTTGGATAACCTATAGAGGCGATGTTCCAAAAAAACATCCAAGAAAACCTATTAAAATTTCTATACATCATATTTTGATGAGAATAAACTTAAACTTGTTGGTGTAAATAGGTAATTTTCCTAACATTATTAGTGGGGTCTTATTTACATTTAAGTTCACTTAGGTCCTAGGCATATTTCTAGAAGCTTTAATTGTTTAGATAAGATTTTAGATTTTTAACTTTTATTTAATACTAGAGTCCTAGGTCATTTAATAATGACACAAGTCATTTAATGTTTTGCATCTGGTACTTTATCACACCTTGTCTATATAAGCAAGATCATTGTAAACTTTTGTAATATACCTCATCATCATATTTTATAGATCTTAATATCAAGCAAGCTCATTTCTTGCATACTCTCTTGTAGAAGGTTTTCATTGTTTTTGTAGGTGGTCTTAGATATAGAACTAATCTTCAACTCCTACATGCTATAAAAGCCATGGTCATGCAATTTTTTTCTCAAATTTGAGGGTAGAGCTATTTCCAGTGAGAGATATTGGTGGATTTTAGTAAGGTTAAGTATGCTCTTTCCTTGTACCATATGGTGATCTAGGGAATAAAAAAACTTTCAAAAAATATTGGTTTTTGGTGTTTCCTCTTTGTGGGTTTCTATTGTAGGTTATTTTTTGCACATGTTGGAGGTAATCTAAAATTACCATTGAGTCTAAGACATCATAGAAAGTCAATATTGGCTTTTTTTTTTTGTCAAAATCTGATATATTTTTCCAGATCTACAAGGATTCAAAGTTGGGAGGACGTTGCCAAATCTAGGAGGTTGCTGATTTTTTTAAGCACTTTGGTCCAAAACAAACCCTTCCATTCCATCTAGAAGGTCCAAAAAACCTAATATCGCCTGTCAAATTGTCAAAATTAGAGATTTTTCCCTGGGCTCCCAGAATATTTTTCATTGTACCATCGCCATAATCTATACTATACAAATTTGTACAATATTGTATGTATCCTACCATATAGTCTATAGTGTTAATGGTGGTCATAGGGTACAGTCGACATCTTTGGAAAAATATTTTGTGTTATTTTGAATTTAATAATATTTTATTTAGTCAATTGAATTTTGTATAGTGGTTGGTTTGCAACCAAAGGTTTTATGCTAGCACCCCAAGCACTTAGCCCAAGGTGGTGTGAGGCTCTTGCTACTCTACGTAGGTGGCACCGCCTCTTAGCACCACTCATTGATATCTTTAAAAAAAACCTTGCAGCACACAAACACTCCATAGTTGGTCCTATTAAGGACCAAGAACCAACTCCAGGAGCCTTTTTTTGCCTTAGTGCCCAAATTGGGTAGATTTTTCAATGGGTCATATCTTGAAAATCGAGAGTTGATTTTTCACAAATGAGATATTGATGGAAAGTTGGTTTTGGGTACTTCGTAGTGGTGTAGGTCATCTTTCCAAAAAAAATTGTACCTACATTTTATTGTAGACTGAAGTATCTTTTCCCTTTTAGACCTTTGAGTTTATAAATTTTCACTAGTCTATATGGTTTTTGTGATTCCAATGGTAATTGAAAGGTATTCAAGAGCTCTATCATTTGGTTCATGTAATTTTCCATATTTAGCCCCAAGTATTAGTTATTTATTTTTTGTATATTTGACATCCTCACTAATTACTTGGACATACTATCTTCTAGAGAAATTATGTTTGTGAGGGGGCTTCATTTTTAGTTGTGCTTCAGATTTGGGAGGTATCACATCATTTTGTTTCAAATATTTATCTATTTTTCACTCTTGGTGTCTGTTGATCTAATGGTTGAAACACGTTTTGAGAGTATAACTCCTCATAATTATCACACATGGAAGGTTAGAATGCAAATATTACTTTGGTATAAGGGTTTGTGGTCTACCTTAGGTGATAATCAACCTAATTTTACTAGGGAATATGAGATATTTTCTTAGAGGAACAAATGCGATAAGGCTATGGGCTTTATTTTTATACATGTTTCTAATAGTTTGTTCTTTCATAATGAGGAATGTACTACTCCTAGAAAGGTATGGGATAAGTACAAGATTTTTTTTGGTTTAGTTAGTGATGTTCCTGCTATGCAATTGGAGGTAGAATTGGCATCACTTTCCATAGATTTATTTCCTACCATTTAAGACTGTTTGGTAAAATTTAAATCATTGAGGTCTCAATTGGATGGTTATGGTAAGGATAAAACTAATAGGGAATGTATATTCTTGATTTTTTCAAAACTGAAAGGTTAATTTTCATACTTCTCTACTCCCTTTTATTCTATAATGGATGGATTAGGTGATTCACTTTTCATGCCTTCTATTGGGACATTTTGTGATATGATGACTAAGGAACAAACAAAACTTGGTCAACATGATACACACTCTAAGAAGTAGGCACCGATTGCATCGTCACCTAAAGGTAAAGGAAAGAAGAAGTCTAAACCTAAGAAGCTAGTGATACACCCACCTCTCCTAGAGAGGATAAAACTAAGAAGGAGAAACCCATGTGTGAATATTATAACAAACCTAGGCATGGTGAACAAAATTGCTATAAGAAATAGTTAGTTGAAATGAGGAAACTTCTAAAGGAACATAACATTTATTTTCTTTCTAAATCTACAAGTTCACCCTCTTCTTCTTCACAACCTTCATCTCCTACAGATATAGGTATCACAAGAATTGCTAATGGGAGTGATAAGATCAAAGGTCATGCTCTTGTTGTAACACATGTTGATGAGTCTAAAAAATGGATTCTTGACTCTAGGGCTTCATATCATATGGAAAGATCACATGATAGGTTCTCATCCTTGAAGCATACTTCAATCATGGAGATCTTTATGGCTAATGGTGTTTATTGGATATTTTTGGTAAAGGAATTGTTGATGTACGTAATGGTAGTTTTCATAATATTCTTTACATTCATGATATTTGACATAATCTTCTTTTTGTATATCAAATACCACAAATTAATAAGTCCATTGAGTTCACTCTAAATTCAGTCTTCATTTGTGATTAACAAAGTAGATAACTTGTTGCAATGGGTAGGGTTGATCGTGATGCTCACATCTAAATATTTTCCCATTTTCTTCTTGATGGTGAATGTTTTAAGGTGGATTCTCCTAGATATATTGTGGGTAGTTGTTTAGATGGTAGTTTTGGCAGTTTCTTGAACCTCATTGTTCATCAACCCTATGATGAGGTTTTATCATCTCCTACTTTATATTTTTGGTTTTCTATGCATTCCAGGACTTTTGATGAGAGAGATATCTTTTGTTTCCCATATTTTTCTTTGCAAGATGGCTTCATGATACATATATCAAACTTGGTTTGTCATTCTTCTTCTACAAATTTGAAAGACATGTTTGAGGGGGTCTCTCTCCTCTTTGATCACACATGTTCTTTGGAGATTACTCTTGAGTTTCCATGTCCTTTGTCTTCTTCTTTGATTGGTGTCACACCTGATTTTTTTGAGACATATTTTGAGACATTTGATATATCTTTAGAGATATCATTCTTGAGGCTTCTTCCCTCTTGCTTTTTTCATGGAGATGAGGTTTCTTCAGCATTGACCATTGGATTTCTTTCTTCCCAAGGGGAGACATGTTGTTTGTAGGCATTGGATTCTCTTTTATCTTCAAACATTCTTCAATGGTTTTTGAGCTACTTCATTATAGGATGGCTATGTAGTCTCTTTCTTTTCCTCTTATGGGGAGTATTTTTAATGTATATTTGTGATGGATGTTGTACTTGAGATTTTTCATGGATTCCTCTATCTTTTATCAATTGATTGTACCTTTTCTCTCTTTTGGAGAGGGGTTTTTTCCCAAGTGGTTTATCTCCCTTTCCCTATTTATGAGAGATTGCATTTGTACATGGGTACTTGTAGAGTCTAAACTAGTGTCTTGTAAACTTGGTAGAAACCACACAATTCAGAGGAATGACTAGCTAAACAGCCCACTCAACATTTTACAGACTTCATCAAATTATCAACCAGGGTTTGTAAACTTGTGATGATGTTGCATTATATTTGCCTCCAAAGACCCGAGACTACCTAGGTTATTCTATCAAAGGTATTCTACTTGATAGAAAATCATAGAAACGCATATCATTGAAAGAATTAAATTGGAACTAATGGCTATGGGTGTCTACAGCATAATCTATTGTTGAATTGTTGCTAACAGATAATTATTGAAACTGACTCAAAACTGATTACATATCTTAATCTATCCTATAGTTTACTACAAGTCAATTGAATGCATTCATGCACATAATAATGAGAATCTATTCTATCTTATAAGAAATTTATGAAGTAATGATAAACAGAAATAGTTGCTAAACATAAATAAAACAATTATAAATGTAGTGAAGAACAAATACCTTGAGTGGCCTACTCAAGTGGCTATCACTTAACTAAAACCAAATCTAAATCTTCATATTCTACACAACCATATGAACTTGAACTTCATTCATTATATATTTCAAAATATCACATAAAATCTTGCTCAAAGATTGTATTCAAGGAAATCATTATGAATAATCAACATGTCTATAGATGACAATTGAAAAATTAAGAAGTAACTGATAACAAAATACTTAATCAATTAACTATCTAAAGACTCAACCATCAGCTATACACAACCATGGGGAAGTTTATTCTAAACACAACTCTTAACTAAAATCATTAACTACAACTCCCTAGACATTAGAGTATATAATTAATATTGAATTATTCAAACTACAACTAAAAAGAAACAAGAGTTATAATAGAATTAAAACTCTGCAAAATAGATATGCATGTGGAACACATAATTAGTTATATAGAATCCTATCAATAGAAGAATTCTTCTTCTTTAGCGCCTTATTAACTGTCATAATTGTGCACAAGTAGCTCCATCAAGTGTCTCCACATGGTAGTTATTACACTCAGCTTGTTCTAGCACTTCCCCTATTTTACTATCCAAGTCCTCCTTTTGTTGCGGGCTACAACTTTCAATTGTTGCAGACTACAGTGTTTTCTTGGGATGTAAGAGGTTAATCCACAAAACATATACACAAAGCTAACTACCATGATTAAACACAGAATTCCAACCACAATTTATACATATCCACATATAAATCATGTAATGCTACTATATCATAACTATATTTCCATTACTCTAATTCAGGTCCAAGGTTGTATAATAAGCATAAAGAGATAGCATAGTATAGGAATATGTCTGAAAGGATTGTCTGCTAATGTATGAAACCATGCATAAAGACATAAGGAAATGGACTATTAAATAGACTCATCACTCCCCCCAACTATACTTTTTCCTTCCCTCAAGAAAAATATACTAGGGGTACAGATTGTAATGCAGTGTAATCTCCCTGAGGTCCATGATAATCTCTACCCCCTTGATCTACTTGAGGTAGAACCCTTTATAAAATGCAAGTATCTTCATTTTGGTTTCCTCAGCCTCCTCACATTCCTTCATCCTATCTCCTGTCCAATGTGGGACTGGATAAAGGAACATAGGTGATTGGAATGTGAGTGGTATCCATTTAGTTGCTTGATAACCAGCTATATCCATGTACATTTTAACACTTTCAATAATAGATATGAAGTTATGTACTGAATGAGATTCCTTCCTTTGCAACTATGGAGTCAAATTGTTCCATCTTTCTTGTACATATTTATAACCATTTTGAATTAATCCAATTACCAGTACTTTCATTCTATCATAGTCATCTATTCTTACCTTCATAATTTTTCTTCTTGCACCCTTGTGTTTGAGGAGTCATAACTACTCATCTATTATCTCATCAAGATATTTGGACTCTTTCCTCACTGGAAGTGCAACTAACTTTTCCCTTTCTGCATACTCCTCCAGGAGTTCACCTCTAAATTGTTCATTTTTAAAATAGGATGTTAAAGCTCTTACCTACAAATCCCCCACAAATATTAAGGGGTTCCATTGTGCATCCTCTAAAACCACATAATTGTGTAAATAGTACTCACACAATTGGTCTTTCTCATCAAGGGTAGCAGCAGCAAAAAATGGAGAAATTCAAACTTGTCGCTCATAGAAACTAGTTTTGCTAATCAGCCTGCTAAATTGAAAATAGGAATTTGTCCTGGAGAAACAAGGCGTATGTTCTAGCTGGAGGTCTGCACCTAAAAATTTGGGCACCCTTATCTACTATTTCTTCCATTTTGACTGTCATTTTACTTAATTCAATGTCATTTCCCTCCAACACTTTGGTGTGCTCTACAATTAAAGATTGTTTTTCCTTTCTCCACTTTTCTTTCTCTTGAGAGAATTCATCAGTGGCCTTCCATAGTTGATAACCAAGAGACAAATTTGTGTGGTGAATGGTGGTTTTTATGGTAGGAGGTTTCTGATTTGCTACTGCAAGTTCTCCATCCCTTGTTTTGGTCATGGCTAATTGTGCAAGTAGGTCCATCTTTGCACCATGGCCATATGTCTACAACTTCTCTTCCAATTCTTATATTTTTGTCTCGCTTTCTTTGTCTCTCTTCTCATAACACTACACTAGTTCTTCTAGTTGTTTAATTCTATCTAGGGCTTCTTGAAGCTCCTTTCTGATATTTAAATCCTCTAAAAACATCTTTGTTTCCAAAAATTATTCATTACCACCCCCTGTACAATCATAGTCTTCATGATGAGGACTATCTGGGGTTTTCTTTTTTGTTTTCTTCGCAAAAAATGCATCTTCTAAGTCTAAATAAGAAGTGGTGGATACATACCTCTTCCTCTATGCAAGTGTATGCACATTTTTAGGGGTATTTCCCTTTCCTTTTAAATCTATTTCAACCAACATCACCTATTCTTCCTACTGTTTCTTCCTATTTGTCTCTTCTTCTAGTGTTTCCATACTCTCCCTTATTACACCTTTCTTTTTCAATTGACCTAAACACCTAGGTGTAGGTTTCTCCTTCTGAAAATCCTTTTTCTATGTTTTAGAAGGTGTGGATGTTGTGGATGTACTACCTCTTAGTTTCTTGGATTTAGGTGGTTTGGAGGAAGATGGAATTTCTTCTTCTACTGGTGGCCTAGACTTTGGCACATGTGCTCCCCAGGCTCACCTTGGCTATGGGTAGGTGAATCCATAGGTGAGATAGGAGAACTTCCTCTTATAGGTTCAGCTTGTGGCTCTAGGGTTTCAGGTACTTCAAGTGCCTCAAGTAGACTGTTAATATCTTGACAACTCATAAAGTCTTTCCAAGATATCTGGGGATATTGAATTATCAAGCTCCTTTTTACTAATGGGGCTATTTAATAGTGATGTGATAAAGTTGTGTCACTTTATTTCCTCTGGTATTCAGATGCCATCTTTTTTAGCATATTATAGAGGAAATTGGGCACATTTACTAGTCTATTATGGCGAAGATGACAAAGTAATTTGAAATGTATTGTATATAGAAGATTTTTTCTACCATCACAAGTAAGGTATCTAATAACATAGGAAGCACAATTGGCCCAAATCCATGGAAAAGAGTCTTTTTGTACCTTGGGATGATGAATCCAAATTTTCTCCTAGCTCAAAAAATTATTCTCTTGTAGCCACTACATCTGCTCAAACTAGAAACTTTTCTCTAGTCCTAGGCAAACCAAATACTTGTGTTATTGCTACTTCAAGTGCATCTACTGACAACCCTTTTACCATTGCTTCATCGTTCTCCAATGTGGCTGCAAATCTCCTTGTTATGTCATTGTCAAATTCTATCAACTTTAGAAAGTAATCCAGCCAACCAACTCTTTTGAAGATAGGGAATACCATTGCATCTTCTAATAAATGCTTGTGTGCTGATGACTTTCTCCTAGTAACATCACTTCCCATTGGTGAATCTCTTTACCTCTATTTAATGTTTTAACCTTAGAAATTTAGCTCAATTTCCACTTCACCACCCTCAAACCCTTCTCTTACTCTACTATTTTCTCATGCACTCCTACTTACAACTATACTATAACTGCAACTTCCCTTCTTCTTCATATCAGCTTAATTGAGCTTAAAAATGGGTTTTGGGTTCGACTTAGCTGAAGTCACAGATTTTAGGAAATTGGCAATTGAATTTATAGTAAAAGGTAGATGCAATTTAGGACAAAAAGGGTTTGCATGTTATGTTTGTTTATTTGCATTTGGTTTTAGGTGGCGAAAAACAAAAAAAATTGGTTGATATTGTACCCTCCCCCAACTTAAGGTTTGAAGTGACCTCACTTCAACTCATGATAGGTGAAGGTATCATGAGAGAATATGGAAATAAATGATGAATATATCACATGATTATTTTAATATGAAATACATAATGAAATCATTAGGAAATCCATGACAATTATGGTAATGTACATTGTGTACATGTCAGAGGTGATTAACTAAACTTTGCGCGTGTGAGCTAAATAAAATGTATCCACGAGATGATTTGATGTGACAAGAAGTAACTGTAGGTGAATGAATGATGAGGTGGTGGGTTTAATGTAATGAATCGGAATAGAGAGATGACAGTTAGTGATGTGATAGTTCAAATGCTTAAGATGTGAATTGGTAGAGTGAAATAAGATAAGCATGTTGTGGGTACTTACTATGATAAGACTAATATTGCATGTGTGAGGAAAATGAGGTGAAAAAGGTGTGAACTATAATTAATGTGGTGCCAATTTTTTTACTAGACGACACTACGGGTGCCTTCGGCATCAAGTCTCATTTGAATTGCGATAGCTTTTGTGCTACATGGCCCTTACTGAATGTTGATAGTTGTATATATAAGAAAATTCCCTCTGGAAAAAGTATGTACATCATTGTAACTGCGTTACGCGTGCATGTGAGGTGGAATAAGATATTAAACCTGAGTGATCTCAGGGATTGAGCTATGTAGCTCAATCACTAAGGCACCTGAAGGACTTGGTATATTTATTGTTGTTGAGGAATCACTCTATGTTTCTGAACATGTATCTAGATCACTGAGAGTACCATACTACTGAATGAGAGAAAGAATGAAATCTTGCTTTTGTATTGGTTTCTTATAAAGTTTCAACCTATGACCATTGACTAGGAGAGAGAGCCTTACTATATCTATGGTGTGAAAATTTATTGCTCCACTAGGAAAGACTTGACTGATCTCATAATCTTCCAATCACCTGGATTGGAGTTTCCCTTTGAAATCATTGTATCTTGAATCATATAATAAGGCCTAGTCTCCTATAGTAAATTATTTTGTCTTGATATACTAGTCATGTCACTTTGTCCTCTGCTTTTATACTATCTCAGTATGATGGATTGCCTCCATCTTGATTTCATTGAGCCCATTTAAGTGGTGTAACCTCTCCTTTTGAGAGCTTGTGAGATCCATGTCCAACTCTACTTCTATTCTTAATGTCTTATACTCAAACTCAATTGGGAGGACTATTGTTTTTCCATATACTAGCTCATAGGGTGTGAAACTAGTTGTTATTTTCCAAGTTGTTTTGCATGCCCATACTACTTCTGGTAATCTAGTAACCTAATCTTTTTTGTGTAATTTCACTATCTTAGTTAGAATAATTTCAATTTCTCTGTTGGTAACCTCCACCTGGCCATTGGCTTGAGGGTGATAAGGTGTTGACATTTTGTGTCTGATTGTATATTCTTCAACCAATTTGGTAATGATTTCTAAAGTAAATTGTGGGCCCTGATCAGTCACTATCTCCCTAGGTACTACATACCTAGTAAAAATATCCTCATACAAGAATTTAGCCACATTTCCATCTTTGGAAAATTGTAATGCCTTCACTTCTACCCACTTAGTCAGATAATCAATGCAAACCAAAATATACTCTTTGTTGTTAGAAGTAGGTGAAATTGGCCCAATGAATTCTAGACCCCATTGTCAAAGGGAGCTAGTGTTAATTGTGGTTGTAATGGAATTTCATCACTCCTTGTTGGCTTACCCATTCTTTGACACCTATCACAACTCCTTGTATATTTGATAGAATCCTTGTGTAGAGTTGGTCGGTAATATCCAATTGTGAGGATTTTGAATGTTGTTCTTTTTGTTGTAAAATGACCCCCACATGGTTCATCATGGCAATCCTTCATGATATCAAAGATTTCATCTTCCCTTATGCACCTTCTCATGATATTGTTTGGGCCAATGTAGAATAGGTAACCATATATCCAAGAGTATGGAAAACACTTATGTACCAACTGTCTCTTTTCCCGTGGAGAAAAGTGTGGTGGAATATGCCTTGTCAGTAAGTAGTTTACAATGTCAGCATACCAGGATATATGTATATTAAGAGAAAATAAAGTACTCATCTGGAAATGAGTCATCCACTACCCCTTTTGCTCATTGTGTTGGAAACCTTGATAGAAAATCTGCTACTACATTAGCCTTACTAAGCTTGTCCACTATTGTGATATCAAACTCTTATAGAAGTAGCAACCATCTGACTAGTCTACCCCCTACTACAGGTTTGTTCATTAAATATTTGATAGTTGTATGGTCTATTTGGAAAAATACGGCATAACCAGTAATGTAATGCCTAAATTTATTAATAGAATACCCCACTGCTAGCATCTCCTTCTCTGTAACAGCATAATTTAGCTCTGCTCCTTGAAGAATCTTTCTAATGTAGTAAATAGCATATTCTTTGGTACCTTCTTTCTGACCCAAAACTGCTCCAATATAAAAATATAAAGCATCAATATGTATATGGAAGGATAAGGTCCAATTTGGTCCCCTAAAAACAGTTGCTTGGAAGGCTTTCTTCAGTTCTTCAAACGATTGTTGGCACTCTGATGTCCAATTAAATTCCATGTCCTTAGTCAGCAGAACAAACAATGGTGTAGAAATCTTATTGAAGTCTTTAATGAACCTCCTCTAATAGCCTGCATGGCCAAGGAATCTTCTAACATCTCTTTGCCTCTGTGGAATAGGTAATGTAGAAATGATCTCTATCTTATGTGGATCAACTTGGATTCCTACACTAGATATGAAATACCCTAAAATAATTCCCTAAGTCATCATCATAAAGCACTTTTAATTATTGAGGGACAAATTGTGTTCTTTATATCTCTTTAAAACCTTTTCCATATTGCTAAGGGCTTCCTCATAAGTTTTCCCATATGTGGTGAAGTCGTCCATATATATCTCCATACAGTCATAAGCATAATCAAAAAAGATGTTGAACACTACCCTCTGAAAATTTGTTGGGGCATTGCATAAACCAAAGGGTAGAATAGAGTAAGCATAGGTACCCCAAGGACATGTAAGTGTTGTTTTTTCCTAGTCCTCTAGAGAAATTTTTATTTGATTATAACCACTAAAACCATCTAGGAATGAAAATTACTTCTTCCTTGCTAAAGAGTAAAGCACTTGATCTATAAAGGGAAATGGAAAGTGGTCCTTCCTATTGGATGTGTTCAGTTCCCTATAATCTACACATAGCCTCAATTTTCCACCTTTCTTAAGAATAATGACTAAAGGTGATACCCATTCATTATCAGATATAGGATAAATGAAGCCTGCATCAAGGAGTTTTTGAATTTTAGCGTTAACTATTTCTCTCAAGGTAGGGTTCATTCATCTTTGAGGTTGTCTAATGGGCCTATAACCATCATTTATATAGATCTTATGCATACATAAGTTAGAATCTATACCCTTCATATCATGGTAGTCCCATGCAAAGGCTGTTGTGTGTGCCTGCAAAATGGTAGTTATGAAATTATGTTGTTTTTCAGTCAATGCATTGTTGATGTTCAGCATTTTCCTAGCAGGACTTCTAGTTCTTTGGATGATTCTTACATAGATGAGAGGTCATGGCTAGGAATGATTGGTACACACTGTTGTGGCAATAATGAATGGAAGATCTGAGATATTCCTTTTGAGGAGTTGGTAGGTATAATGCTTTGCAAAGGATCTTGTAAACATTAGAGACAATCTTGTTGTTGCGGGATCCTACTATAGTCATTTTGTATTATATGAGCAATCAACTCATCTTCATCCTGATCATCCAATAAAGGGTTGTGTTCTATTGTCATCAGATTCTATAGGGAATAGTGGTCTTCCTCATCCAAAGAAGGCCAAATGGTTTGCTCAAGATCAACATAAGGTTGGGTTGGAGGATAAAGGACCAATTTCTTGGTCATAGTCCCATTAGATATTATCATATTTCTAGACCTATAGCCTATGAATGCATCAGCTATAGCTAACCACAGTCTACCTAGAATGAGTGGGTATCTTGCAAGGTTAACCTTTGGCTACAATACTATAAATTCTGCAGGATATTCCCAAGAATCTAATGCAATAACTAAATCCTCAATGATTCCTTCAAGCTTAACTATTGACCTATCAACCAATTGTAGAATAGTTTGTGTAGGTCCAAGGTTGGCTAATTGAAGTAATTTCATTGTCTCTTTAGTCATGATATTGATTGTTTCCCCTAATTCTATCAAGGTGTTCTTGATAAGGGTCCCATTAATCTTAATATCCACTACTGGACTACCAGATTCTATGTATTTAGGGATAGTTATTTTCCCTAGCATGATATCAGGAAGGTTACCTAGGACATGAAATGTCAGAGGATCCTTCCTTTTCCTCCCTGGTTTCTTAATACATAGGTCTCTGACTGCCTTGGTATAGATTAAAATGTACTTAATAGCTTGGATGAGAGGGATCTTGATATTGACATCCTTTAGTTGACCCAGCAGGTCTATCTCATCTTGGGTGTGATGTTTTTGAATGGATAAGCGTTGAAGGAAAGGAGGATTTGGACTTGAGGTAGTCTGGTGTACCTAATTTGACTCAGGTTCCATAGGTGATTGGTTTGAAGCTTCAAATATAGGTTCCTCATCCTTCATCTCAGTTATTTGAGGAGATGAAAGCCCAACTAGTTGTTTCCTTGACCTGAGGTGGACATCACTCACCTCTACCCCATAGGTGGGGTATTGCATAGCCTCATTCGTATAAGCATGTTGAACAGACTTGTTGTTAGGGTTAGGTGTAGGTTGGGCAAGTAATTGTGGTAGTCTTATTGGTTGGGATGTTTGATTGGATGGATTAGGCATAATGTCTTGTTGTTGGGGTTGAGGAGGAAGCATAGTTTGTTGATAATTCATGTTTTGTTGTTGCCACTGCTGACCTTTTTGCCATTGAGGCTGCTAATTGTTTTTTTTTATTTTGGCCATTGAGGATTATAATTGGAACCTTTGAAAAAAAATTATGACCAATGGTTTGGTTGTTGTTGGTTCCAATTTTGTTGAGGTTGTTGCCATTGTTGATGGTTTTTCCATTGATTTTTATTAGTTGGCCAGGGCTGGGAATTCCAAGAAGAAAAATTATAATTTCCAATTAGAAAAGAGGAATTGAATTTAAGAGGGTCATTTGGCATACCTTGTCTTTGTTTCCATGGCCTTCTTTGAGTTATTTAAAATAGTTGTCCATCCTCTCCTTCAAGTGGTTGAAAATCAAGTTTCTCTATTTTGTCTTGTTGAATACTAGCCACCCTCTTACATTTACAGTTTGATTTCCTCTACCTACAACTAGGATAGTATTCAGTGAGCATTGTTTGAGCTTCCTCTTGCTTCTTATTTATATGGAGAGTGTCCAAATGAGTGGCAATATGACCGATAATTTCCTCTTTCATGTTGGATAGAAAATTACTTATCTTAATCTTTGAAACCCCAGTAGATGATTTTCCAATGGTGGATGTCCTCTCTCCTCTTGGCCTCTTAGTGAAGGTCTTGGAGTAATTTCTGCAAACCCTACGAATTTCTTCAAATGGTATTTGAGAGATATCCCCTTTCCCAATAGGATTGATGGCATCCATACAGTCCTCATTGACCCCTCAAAAATACTAACTTGATGGATTCTTCAAATAACTTGTTCTATGGGTTTTTCTTCAAATAAAAATGAAATCTCTCCACATAGTCTTCAGATGGCTCATCCTCCATTTGTGACATGCTGAAAATGGAATCTCTCCTCCTATCAAGTCCTCTACAATAGTCTTGGTACTTTTCCAAGAAAATTATTTTCATGGTATCCCAATCTCCAATAACATCCTTACCTAATCCCATAAACCATCTCAAGGCCGCATCTTTTAGAGTGGTAGGGAAGAGATTGAGCCTATGAGCATCAAAGGTATAGTCATAACTCCTACATAAGACATCAAATTCAAATAGAAATGTGTTTGGATCTTTAGTCACCAACCCATAAAATACTAGTAATGCTAAAGGAGGGATATTCTTCAACATAGTATCCCTTTCTTGGTGGGTGATTGGGAACTCAAAGGTCACATGTTCTAGATCATCCCCTAGTGCATCACCCATAGTTTGGTATGTCCCCTCCGTTGGTGTGCTAGATGTTGGTGATAGGGAAGTTTCTTCTTCGGTATTACTCTCACTCTGAGTACTGGAGTAACCAATTTTTTATATGGCTTCTTGGCATGTAGAAGGGAGGAATCTACCCAGAGAGTCTATCTACCTCTGTGTACAATAAATATAGATTTGTATAGTAGTGGTCCAACACAATGTTAGTGTAACTTTCTGGTATATTGAAGAAGATTAAATCTAGCAATCCTAATGCTAAAAACAAAGTATAAACTATGAAATCTTGGAAAAAAAAACTCTATGAAGGTAGCAATATCCCTGACAATGGTGCCAAAAATGTATAGTCTAAACTAGTATCTTGTAAACTTGGTAGAAACCACACAATTCAAATGAATGAGTATTTGAACAGTCCACTCAACATCATAAAGACTTCATTAAATTGTCAACCATGGTTTGTAAACTTGTGATGATGTTGCACTATATGTGCCTCCAAAGACCTGAGACTACCTAGGTTATTCTATTAAAGGTATTCTACTTGCTAGAAAATCATAAAAACACATAAAAATGAAAGAAGTAAACTAGCGCTAATGGCTACAAGTGCCTACAGCATAGTCTGTAGTCGAATTGCTGCTAATAGATAATTACTAAAACTAACTCAAAACTGATTGCAGAACTTAATCTATCCTCCAGAGTACTAAAAGTCAATTGAATGCATTCATGCACATAATGATGAGAATCTATTATATCTTACATGCAATCTATGAAGTAATGATAAATATAAATAGTTGCTAAACGAAAATAAAACAATTATAAATGTAGTGAAGAATAGTTACCTTGAGTGGCCTACTCAAGTGGTTGTCTTCACTTAACTAAAACCAAATCTAAATCTTTAGATTCTACGTAACCATATGAACTTGAACTTCATTCATTATATATTTCAAAAGATCACATAAAATCTTGCTCAAATATTGTACTCAAGATAATCATTCTGAATAATCAACATGTATGTAGATGACAATTGAAAAACTAAGAAGTAACTGATAACAAAATACTTAATCATTAACTATCTAAAGACTTAACCACCGGCTATATACAAGCACGAGGGAGTTTATTCTAAACACAACTCTTAACTAAAATCATTAACTACAACTCCCTAGATATCAGAGTATGTAATTAAGATTGAATTATTCAAACTACAACTGAAAAGAAACAAGAGTTCTAATAGAATTAGAACTCTACAAAATAGATCTGCATATGGAACACATATTCAATTATCCAAAATCCTATCAATAGAAGAATTCTTCTTCTTCAGTGTCTTATTAATTGTCATAATGATGCATGACTAACTCCATCAAGTGTCTCCACATGGTAGTTATTACACTCAACTTGTTCTGGCACTTCCCTTGTTTCATTGTCCAAGTCCTTTTATTGCAAGCTATAGTGTCTTCTTGGGATGCAAAAGGTTAATCCATAAAACATATATACAAATCTAACTACTTTGATTAAACATAGAATTCCAACCACATTTCATACATATCCACATATAAATCATGCAATGCTAATATACCATAACTATATTTCCATTACTCTAATTTAGGTCCAAGGTTGTATAATAAGCATAAAGAGATAGCATAGCATAGAAATATGTCTGAAAGGATTGTTTGATAATGTTTGAAAGCATGCATAAAAACATCAGGAAATGGACTGTTAAATAGACTCATCAATACCTAACATGACCTTGTAGTGTGGACCCATCTTTACATCATTTGCATAATAATTATTTCTCCATGAGCTGCACTTAAGGGGGAGTATTGGTGTAAATAGGTTATTTTCCTAACTAGTTATTAGCGGGTCCTATTTCCATGTTAATTCCACTTAGGTCCTAGGAATATTTTAGAAGATTTAATTGTTTAGATAAAATTTTATATTTTTAGCTTTTATTTAATACTAGAGCCCTAGGTCATTTAATAATGGCACAAGTCATTTAATATTTTGCATTTGGTACTTCATAACACCTTTTCTATATAAGAAAGGTCATTGTACACTTTTGTAACATACCTCATCATCATATTTGATAGATATTAATATCAAGCAAGCTCATTCTTTTCATACTCTCTTGTAGAATGTTTTCATTTTTTTCTAGGTTGTCTTGGGTATATAGATAATATTCAACTCCTACACCCACATGCTACATAAAAAATGAACATTGTGAGTACCATTACATCAAGCTCACAACATTTGAAGATGTGTACAACTTGGAAATCACATCAAATATCTCATCAATCATGGTGAGATTGAATGGAAGGTTATACATCCCACTCACCTAATAATAAATTAAGCATATATCAAGATCCTTTTCCCAAGCATGATCAAAATTATCCATCCATAACTAGCAATGGCTTATTAAAAAATAATCATTAATAATATTCATAACCATAATATATCTAGGTCATTTGATTCCATAATAGGTCATTTTGAAGAAGCTTTCCCATAAGAAGCCTTCATATTTCATTCCAATCCTTCATCCCTTAAACCTTTGCAACAACAATCCACCATATCCCACCTCTCTCAAGATTACCTCCATGGGATATCCAAAAATGAATAATCATGAAATCCAAGCTAATCCAGTTCTTGATAAATATTATATTCATGATCAAGAAGTCCTAGACCAAACATTATCTTGCACTTCATCAATTTCCATTCCCACTCTAGAGTATCCTATTCAAAATCCATTATTATCATGCAAAAATATTGAGGCCATCCAAGAGTCCCCTATCCATACCCCATCATCAAAATTGTATCTATGTCAAGAGTACAATCCAAAGTATGAAGAAATAAGCTCTAAAATGAATCAAGATAAAGTTACTCAAATCCTCCCTATAGATGATCTTAAACTTCAAAATCATCCAATCATTGATCAAGGTCCTATCTCTTTAGAATTCCATGATGATCCCATCATCCCTTTCCATCCCATCCATGATCCTAAAATTGAATTTTATCCCAGATCCATATTCAAATAACCTTCACTTCTCATGATGAGACACTTGCCTCCCTTGGGCACATATATAATCTTCCCCTTGTTCATCTAAAAATCATCTCTCTAAATATATTTGATAACGATGAAGCTATAGTTGAGTCCATAGGACTTGGAGATGCTATCCCAACAAGTGACCACAAAAAGGGTTTAAACATCGACCTTGATGCAACAACCTATTTTGCAAAACAAGTCGAGTTCCTTAGTCCTAAAACTCATGTCAAAGATATTGATAAACAATCTATTGTTGATCCAATCTACATTCCACATAATAATGAAGCAACAAGCATGAAAAAGGAGAAACCACTAGTATCCTATCAACTCAAAACACCACTTTTGTCAAATAGAGATTTCTTGTTGAAGAGAAAATACCTAATATTGATGGTTTCAAATCACACAAATATGGGTTAGCATCTTGTTTCCAAAAATAATGTATACCTATTATAAATAGAATCTATCAAAACATGCAGTATCAAGAAAAAGGATTAGGCATACATGAACACGATATTTTGGAACCAATACACTTTTTTGAAAATCCAAGGAATCAAGGTCTTGATTATTCATCAATTAAGAAATCTAATGATGTTAGTGGTACCTTCATGATACTATGGGTAGCTTCATCTAATACAAGCATCAAAATAGGTGCCATGATTAGTCCTTATGACAAGGTCATTTCCAACACTCCTCCCATCCACATCACAAACCTCAATTCCTAAATCCTTCAACCCACTAATTGGAACCAACAAAATCAAAATTATTACAAAGAAAAGTATCAAAATCAAAATTTTGAAGCTAATAAATCTGAAATTCAAAGTGGACACATGAAGTCAAAATGGATAATAAAGAAAATTGGATCACATAAAGCACAAAATTCAAATCTAATAGTTAATAAAACTATAGAGACACATCAAAAAAGGTCTCTCACTTATCACAAGTGTCCACCTCCTTCAAAATGGTCTTCAATCCCAACACGCAAAGTTTACATAAATTTTTTGGTCTCAAACACACTCCAAATTTGACATCCAAACTACATCATCCACCATTCCAAGACTAGAAAATAAAAATCCTACATCTAAAATACAAAATGATCTAATCCACAACCTATCATAATCCAACATCTCACCTAAAGTCCAAAAATTCTAACTCATGCATTCATCATGTCTTGGCATCAGCACTTTATCACAAGGAATCTAATTTCACTCTATCATGATGTGTGCATTCAAAGAAGGCCAACCATAGTATCAACAAGGACCAAAATAGCATCTATGGGCTATATACAAGTGTCATGATCTTATCAAGACAACTCCTCAAGGTAGGTTACTATTGGTATGTCATGACAACAACATCTACATCAACACCATTAGATGGATTAGCATAGTTTATGACCATTCAAAAACAAAAACAAAAAATAAAGTAAAGAGAAATAATTCATTGAATAATGAAAACCATTTGGAAAAGTACCATGATGGAAAAGTACCATCATGAAAACCCATTCTTGGGTGTCATACATAAAATTTATTATCTATTTTTTACATTCCAATTGGGAGAACACTAGCTCATCTATCACACTATTTGTTCTAACATTTTTATATGTCCAATCCATATCATTTCCATCATTTTTAACTATCCACTTTGTTCTTGATGAAGACTAGGGGAACAAACTTCAAAATATGATTTTAGTAAACTCTCGACATGGCCATTTTTTACTACATACCAACTAATTCCATACCATCACCTACATAGTACTATTGAAACCCTTAGCTCGGATAAAACATGTTATCCCATGGCAAGATAGTCCTTGAAATTCAAATCCCTTATCCTAATCCTATTCCATAAATTTCTATCGTACAAATCCCTCACCTATCCATTTTCATTACACTCATCCACTCATCCATTTACAGTGTCTCATTCCTTATTAGACATTAGGGACAAGTGACTACATCATGCTTTGGAATAAATATTGATGCATCTTCTAGATCACTTACTAATTTGAATACCTTCCATAAAAAAATAAAAAAAAATCAGGAATTTTCCACCATCACATGAATAAAATTTTCTATCAAACTATCCTACATCCCCCACAATCTAGATAGTCCCAATCATTACCATCTTTCCATTCAATCCAATGGGATATCCAAACCATCTAATTTTTTTTCCTAGCCTTGTTATACATTTTGATCCATTTTTAACCAAACTATCATCATCAAGATGTATCCTTCCCATTCATTAACAACATAATCCTCACATTGTTTTTATCATTAATAATGCTATCATTATCATCAATCAATGAATTAATTAGTTTTAGCTTGGCTATAGATAAAACCTTAAGTGGTCCTTTAGAATCCCTCCATATTCCTCCTCTTTCAACACTCATCACTATCATTGCCATCATCTTAATCAATCCATTATTCTCATTCCATCATTATCATTCCATCCTTTTTTCTCATAATTTTTTTATCACTACCATTATCATCATCATCCTTACGTTAATAAAATAATCAAACAATAAACATGTGCTTCAATATCCATAAACATACACACTTGAAACATCACACTTCATTGACAAATCACAAACTACACATTAGCCTTGACAAAATGCAATTGTAACATCATTTACCAAACATCAAAATTTATTTTTTCATCCATCATTTTCCTTCACAAGATGCATCCTTCCCCACATTAGGCATAATCATCATCCATTTATCCCATCAACACCTTGGAAAGAGGCTATATAGTTGTATGCTTTTTGAAAATTGATTGTTTACTTCTTTGATGTACCTTTTCTTTATCTTTTAATATATATTTTTACCCATACTATGCCTACTCATGGTTACCATGATCGTTATATATTATGATGTTCTTTGATCAGTATATATTGGGGCATGGTCATTTATTTTTGTGTGTCAATTTTGTTGGATGTTCTTTTATAGGCCCCACCAAGGTCAATTGCTTTGAGATGTGATAGGAACTCCTCTCCATGTCTATTGGTTGTCTCCACACATACCCACCAAGTACATCAAATGCCTTGAGAATGTTGGGGTATTCTATTGTTTTTGTTTGTTTGGGTGTCAATCCATGCACTAGATACATTGTCACATTGGTCTTATATACCTTGGTGCATAACATCCCTTGCTATATTAAAATAATATGTCTCTTCATAGGCTAGCATAATAAAGTATTCCAAATAAATATTTCTCTAGATCTCATCATCCATTTTTTTTATTTCATCTATTCACTTTTCTTGCATCCATCTCTTCATCATTCATCATTTGAGAGCTCACTTGTGTTTCTTTTGATGCAACTAACCTCTCGAGGTGGAATCATATTATCATCATTCCCTCCACATGGTTGGATCATATCATCACTTTCTTCTAAATATATTTCTTGCATCATCATTTTATCCACGTGATTGGAGTATATTATCAATTTCTTCATATCTCATCTATCTCATCATAGCTATCTTTTCTTTTCTTGTAAATAACATGTTACTTCAAACATAATCTCAAAGAGGGGCAAGATGTAGACACCTAAAAAAATTAACCTTCACTTTCATCATTTATTTCATCCAATCATCATTTGATTCATCCATTTGAATTGTATCACTTGATTCATCTAATCATCTCTTAAGACATCTGGTCATTCACTACATCACTTTATCATCCATCAAATCATGTTATGACCTAATCACCCAAGTCTTGGTTTCATACAATTCATCATGTCATCACTTAATAAACTCGTTCCATCACCTTGTCACCTAGGACACTTAACGCCTAATAATTTAATTAAATAATTCCTAAATTTATTTAATTAAATTTGGCTCATTATTCATCCATTTAAAAAATTAATTTAATATAAATTTCCACCTCATGTGTACAAACAATTCATTTACTTAATTATTAAATTGATTAATTATACCTCATCTAATTGACTACCTAGTCTAATAATTTCACTCAGACTTACTTCCAACCCCACTCATCAATTAAATCCACTTCACTCATCCATGTAATTCATTAACTATTACATACAATAGTCAACCCCCCTAATTATCTTGTGCACTTAGTTAACTCCTCCATGCAGGAAATTGACTAATCAATCAAATTTCTTAACTCCCTAGTTGAGTTGAAAATTATAATTATTTTAATTAAAAATTAAAATAATGTGCAACTCTTCTATGCATGTCGCATTTCCTCATCAGTGTCCCAATTAAGGATCAGATCTCAAGTTCCAATTTAAATCATATCCATCCATTAGATTCTTCCAATAATATATAAATCAAAACCATATATAATCAATCAAATCAAATATTCATTTTGTATCTAATTCTTATCAAATTGATATCCAAATAATGCTAATGTTATGTTAGTGAATTAATCATCCAAATTGTAGAGATCTCCCTATGTACAATATATTGATGTAGGTAGCATACATTCAACTTAACATACCAAAAGATCCCAAATTGAGCAATTCATTGTCCTAGAGGTGCTTCATTCAAATTGTTAATAGAGAATCATAACCTTGAGATGATGTTGGCACTATATGTGCAGTTGAGAATCCTTAACCTTCCTAATCGATTGAGTACAGAAAAAGTAATAGAATAGATTCTACTTAAAGGTAACTTAACTGAAATAAATTCTACATAGAAATAGAATTAAGTGAATACTAATTGTTGTAAGTAACTATAATAATTGCTATAGTAAATATTCCTACATAGACTGTAACTTAATTGTTGAATATGATTAAATTTCTTCTCAGAGTACTAAAATTTATAAATATGAAGTTGATTCCAAATCAATATTGAAAAAAACTGATCACGAATTCACAAGTCTAAATTTTTCCTCAATGGTATTTGATCTACAAGAGCAAAACATTTATTGATTTTGATGTCTGCAATTATGGATCAGATCTATATTAAATATATCAGGAAGAGACACGTCCCATGAGCGGACATGTCTCCATAAAGTCGAGGCGTGTCCGTTCATGAATTGTGCCTTTTCGTCTTAACTAAACACCTGATCTTAATTTGGGGTTTGTTACTTAATAAACATAAATGCTTACCAAGTTCGATTGGTATTTATCTTGCACAAATAAATAATATCCAATTTGGAAATGATCACCGATAATGATGCTCGATCGAGATCCTATATAAAACATGGAAAGCCAATAATCTACAAGTAATAACCTCTAAATGCATATCAATAATATACTTGGAATATAGTAGATTTCGATCAGTTATATCTGACTGAAGCTACCATATTTCAACACTCCCTCTTAGCTAGGGAAGATAAAACTAACCAAGTATAGAGTGATATCAGAAGATATGGTATGCTTCTAAGAGTGTCAAGTCACATGACATTCTTGATAACACATCTTTATTACGGTATGTGCACTAACATCAAGTCTCATGATGTCTACCATAATAAATCATGGCATATCCAAGGATACATTTATCCACCATGATTATCTCATAAGGATCATAATGATCTTCAACTGATATCAAGTCTCATGATATCTATCAAAATTTCCAAGAGATACTATCATGACATATCCATGGATATCAAGTCACATGATATCCATCATGATAGTGAAACTAATCATTGTAAAGTCGTCACCTTACAATGTCAAATACAAGTGTTCATTATCAGAAAGATTGTCACCTTTCAACAATGTACACAGGGGGGGCCCATAAAGTCATGGAGTCACACACATGAAAAAATAGTTTACACATTAAACATCTTTTAAATACATTAGTACAAAATAAATAATTTGAGTCTCAATCTGAAATCTGATTTGTGTTTGAGTGATATGACAAGTGACGACAAAGAAAGAATTGCAGATGAAGATTCCTTGGTTAGAGAGCCTGATTGTTCGTTAGAGAATATGGATAATGAATCTCAGGATTATTTTTTTAATGTTGTTTTGAATGTGGAAGATCCATTTTCAACAGAAATGTATCTTTATAAAGGAATACAAACAATTCCATACCATGTCGAAGACAAGGTTGAAGTTGCAGTAGTGAATGGAACCAAGGTAAACTTTAATTTTTCTAAATATTATTTTAAAGAAGGATGTGAGTGTGATGAGGTTGCAGAAAAGGGGGATAGTAAATCATATTTTTATTAAATGTGAGAATTATGATGATTTTCAATTTATGGATGGGTTAGTTCAGGAAGATTTTGCTAGTGATGCATGGTATGCAAAGAAGGGTTTGTATGGTCTTCCACAATTAAGTGTAGGTGCATGTTGGTGGAGGTGGATGGACTATGGCGGGTTGAATCCCAAAAGATCAGATGGGAGTGTAATATACACTTGGAGGAGGTGGTTGGTTTATGGTGGAATTGATTTCACATTTAGGAGGTTCAGAGAAGAGTTGAGTTATCAGAGAAGGAAGCTTGTTTTGGCTAGGTGTTGGAAGAGAAGAAAGAAGAATTCATTGGTGGTACAAAATTCAATAATGGAGTTTTTGAAGGTTGTTTACAACCTGAAAGGATGGTCCTACCATTCAACTCCATTTTTTGAGACCAAGCTCACAAAATTTTTCTACCTTGGGTGTTTGATGCAGGAGCATTCACGGTTGACTCACAATCTTGCATCAACAAAAAAAAATCAAATTTCAAATTTTCATTTGCATTTCATGTTAGGAGATTAATTTCATGTTAGGAGGATAATTTTAGTAATTTTATTATAATTATTTAATTAAATAAAAATCATTTTTTTATGCAAGTTAGCAAGTGGAGATAGTGGAGGTGTAGTTGGATTTTTGGAAAAATCTGAAAAAGAAAACTTGGGCATTGGGTTTGTGTGAGTTACAAAATGGCATTAAAAATCATTCATTGATTTTTCCACCTTGGAAACCACTCATTCCATAGAGTTGGTCATGAATTTTCCAATTGGAGGGGGTTTTGTTGCATGTTTTTGGTCATTCGTTTGTTGTTGCAAGTTTGGGGAAAAGAGAGAGCTTGGTGTGGTATTCAAAAAGGGGATTTTGAAGACATTTTATTTTAGGTTGAGAATGTTATGGAAGCCATTAAATATTGAAGGCTCCATTGTTGAAGATTGGAGGGTTTCACATGACTAATTGCAAGAGAAGGTGCAGATTTGGAGGTGCTCATGAAGCACATTGGTTTCTTTTTTCTATAGTATGTTTTGTGTATCATTTTCAGATTATGTAATGGGAATATGTTGCTTCCCATCAGTGATTTGATGACTGATATTTATTATGTAATCAGATTCCATAATAAGAATATCTTTTGTTGAAAATCTCAATTATTTTCATGAAACTTTGTTGTTGATTTATATGCACTAGTGAAGATTGTTTAAGTGTTAGTTTTCATAAAAGAGGGTTGTTGAGAACTTTGAGAGCCCCTCTTTCATCAAACTCCTATACAATATTTGTGTTAATCAATGTGATAAGTACATTAAAAAGTGTGCTAATTGTGCCAAAGTAGAAAAAATGTGCCACAAAATGATAATTATAACAATATGAGGTTCAAATTACCCTAAGAAAAGATAGATGACATTTCAATTTATTGGACAGACTTGAATTTATAAAAGTCACAAGAAAATGTGTAATTATGTTTAACAGATGCACCAATATGAGCCTTAGTTGTACCTAGATTTTTAATAGATGTGCCACTTTGTGATACAGTTGCACCATAGAGAGGTGCAGATGCGCTAGTCTAGAATAATCATGACACTAGGTTTAAACAAATGTGAAATTCTAACCTAAGATGAAGTTTTATGACTTTTGTTTGACAGACCAACTATGTGAAACAACAATCAATTATAGAATGGGATAGGCAAGTGCATGATTCTAAGTAATTTTGGTTTAATCTAAGTGTTTTGAGCAAATTTAGAAATAAAAACACATCACACAATAAACATGATATTTGTTGGCACTTTTCAAGGTGACAGGCTAAATGGTTTCATTGGTATTATCACATGAAATACATGCCAATCACATTAACAACCTAGTTATTTTAATTAGGTGTGTTGGCTTAATGAAGGCCCACCTATTGAAGTGCAATACCTTCAAATTAATGGGTGACTAGGGTATATTAAGTTCATGTACCACCTTAACACCCTTTACCTTGGAAATATAAGGCCATACCAAGGGATTAGTGTCACCTCAATAAGAGAAGAGTACATGGTGAGTAACTTTGAGCATGATATTGTACTCTACACCACACTAAACCAATGACCAAAGGTCTTAAAGGATTCTAAATAACAAGGTTCATAGTAGAATCAGTGAACAATGAGCCCATACGAGGATGCCTGAGTCAAGGGGGTCTTCCCTCTCCTCCTCACCTATACATGTCTCGACAGACTAAGGGTCACGAGGCTTGGCTTAAAGTACATTGGCTACACCTTGGGGATCAACTTTCATTCTCACCACTTCTTATACCCCACCAAAACACGTGGTTGAGGTTATCCTTGGGGTGATGAAATCCCCAAGAAAGCCTCCTATTGTAAGCAAAAGGAAAATATATTATTTTTTATTCCCAAGATCATTCTTTGGATTCATGAGGGAAGATCATATTCAAACAATCTAATCCTCAAGTAAACAAAAAAAATACAAATCCTAAGTTAATTTTGATCTCCAAGATCACACTAGGCATGAGGAGAGAGTATATGTACTTAAGGACTTACTAGACACAACAAACAATGTTCATTTACCTTATGAAACTGAAGTGTTCCTAATTTATAAAAATCAAGCACAAAATCCTTGCAACAAATAATGTTAGTAATTTAGTGTTTTGGTCTCCAATCCAATGAATACCACAAGCTTCTCAACAAATAGATAAGTAACCCTAAAATTCAATAAACAATTGTGTTAAAGTAACCAAAAACTAATAAAAAATAGGTTATACCTTCTCTATCAGATACACAATTTTGAACAGCAAATGTGTCAGATAGAGACACATGTGTGCCTATATTGTGCATAAATATGCCACATAGAGCCTCAGTTGTGCCACATAGAGCCTCAAATGCACCACACATAGCCTCAAATGCACCACACAAAGCTTCAAACGTGCAAATCTACATAGAAACACAAAAATATAGAAAACAACACAACAAACCTAATCTTAAGGTCAAATAATCAGTTTCAGTGTCAAAAAATTGCGAATGAGGGTTATCAATCTAATATCTAACACACTCAAAAAAGTAGCTAAAATGAAGCACAAGCAATTACACCCATCTATGCTATAGATGCGCCATTATGTGCCATAGATGCACTATTTTTTGAAGAATATGTGCCCAAGTGCTCAATAATTGTGCCTAAGTTCCAGACAGTTGTGTCATTTTGGAAATGATTGTGCCAAATGGCCCTCAAACTACTAAAATCACACAAAACTCATGAACAATAGGTTAAATTCAATGACTAAGAGGTCCCACCAGACGTGCCAAAATGTATGACCTAGAAATCCAATTGTGAAACTGAAAGATAAGAAATAATCAACAAGAATCACAATTGAAAGATCACATCAATGAAGCAAATAAAGAAAGCTAAATCAAATGAAATGCAAACCTTGCACACAATGAAACACACATTTTTTCTAGTATAGCTCCATTGTTCTCCTCTATTCACCTTGGAGAATGGTGTTATAGTATTTGATCTTAAATTTTCACAAAGCACTTTGATAATGATAGTATGATTGCTAGAGGATTCTAGACTTGATTGAAGAGGATTAATGAGATGGATGAAGGTTGGTTTTATAGATTTGAATATATCGATCAACGGTCATGATTGAATGTGAAAATGAAAAGATCAATGGTTTGGAATTGATGAGGAGTTAACTGATCTCTTGATTAGAGATGAATGATTGCATGAGTTAGTTAAGAGGATTGTTTGAAGAGATAAGTGAGACTAAGTAGAGTTGGAACAAAATAGATGAATTGGTGAACTGGATGGATTGATCAATGAACTTAGAGTGAGTGGAAGTTGACTGGATTGATTGATGAGTGAACTAAATGTTAGTCTCAGTTAGGAGGTGAGGTAGAAATGCATGAAAATTAATTAATTAATTATTAATGGCATGTGCAAAATAGATAAATAAATAAAATAAATAATTTTATTTATTTGGAGAATAGATTAATTAAATAATTATTTAATTATTTAATTTTAAGAATTGGGGAATTAATTAAATATTATCAAATTAATGGAAGAATAATTAGTAAATTGATTAATTAATCAAAATTGGGGTGGGGGCCCTAGCTCGGTTGGCTAAATCTTTCATGTTGCAAGAGGTTGGTCACGAGATCTAGTCTCCCCCACCCCCATGGTACCGGAGGGTGTGTCGCACCAGCGCCGCCGGTCACATCAAAAAGTTTACCAGGTGCACTGCAGTTTATAGGGGGTCGTGCTACCCGATTCTTGCAATCTAATAAAAAAAAAAAAAAAATTAAAAAGATTAAATAATCAAAATTATTTACTTAATTGATGAAAAGTGATAAAGTAGGTAATTTAATTAAATAATGAAATTATTTAATTAAATTCATGGAAGATGGATTGATGGTACCTAATGAAGGAAAATGATGATGTTTTGGTAGGAATAATTAATTAAATAATTAAAATTATTTAATTAATAGATGAAAAGTGATAAAATAATTAATTTAATTAAATAATGAAATTATTTAATTAAATGTAGAAGACAAATTAATGATACCTAATGATAGAAAATGATAATTTTTTTGGTAGGAATATGTTAGTCAAATTTGATTGTCTACAACTAGTATTTACAATATTTAGATTTGTTCACTTCATTGCGAAGTGTCCTCCACAAGGCTCGTCATGACAATCCTTAAGGAGATAATATACTTCATCTTTCCTTATGCACCTTCTCATTATATTATATGGTCTTGTGTAAAATAGATAACCAACCACCCAGGAATATGAAAATTTATGTTCAACTAAATAACGCCTTTCTCTAGGTAAGAGATGGGGGGTGTGTTTCCTGCAACCAAGTAATTATCTATGTATGCATACCAAGGTGTTTGCACTGAGATGACAAATAAGTTTTCATCTAGAAAGGAATCATCCATAATTTCTTACGTTTTATTTGCTGTCTGGAAAGAAAATTAGCTACCATGTTTTATTTCCCTGGCTTATCCATAATGGTTATATCAAACTCCTACAGCAACAATAGCTACCTAACAACTCATCCACTATCCACTGGTGTGTTCATCAAATTATTGTATGATTTGTATGAACAAAGACAAAATATATAGTAATATAGTGTTTAAATTTGTTAATGGCTTATACCACTACTAACATCTTCTTCTCCATGACAATGTAATTGAGCTCAACAACTTGAAGATTTTTACTGATGCAATAAATGGCATACTCCAAACTACCATCCTTTTGTTCTATAACAACACCTATGGTAAAATTAGAAGCATCTATATGTATATTAAAAATAATTGTCCAGTTAGGGCCCTTGAAAATAGGTGTTCTTGTGAGAGCTATTTTGAGAGTTTCAATTTAGCTTCTTGCAAGCAACGGTACATTCAAATTCAATTTCCTTATATAAAATAACAAACATGAAGCTACTTTTTTATTGAAATCCTTAATAAATGTCTTGTAGTATTCTACATGGCCAAGGAAAATCCTCATATATTTTTGCTTATGGGGGTGGGTAGAGGAGTGAATATCACTTCTATTGTGCTAGGATCCACCTGAATCCCCCTATTAGAAAACAAAAGTGTCCCAAGACCACTCCTTCAGTCATCATCATGATTCATGACTTAAAGAGAGGTTTTGATCCTAGAACCTTTGAAGAACTTTCTCCAAATTTGTTAATGCTTCTTCATAGAATTTTCTATAAGTGGTAAAGTCATCCATATATCTTTCCATGGAGTAATGTGAAAAGTCTTAAAATATGCTTAGGACAACTCTCTAAAATGTTGCAAGTGCATTACATATCCCAAATAGTAAAACTAAATAGGCATATGTACCCCATGGACATGTAAAGGTGGTTTAATCTTGGTCTTTTGGAGCTATTTTTATCTATTTATATCCACTAAGCCCATCTAGGAAAGAAAAATATTTCTTTTATGTCAATGTATCTAACACTTGATCAATAAAAGGAAGAGGAAAATGATCCTTCCTCATGGTTGCATTTGTTGGAATGATGGATGCACAGGTGTCCTTAATGAAGCTACAATGCAATCTTCAATGGAGGACCTTTTCTAGGAAGAAATATTCAGCCACAAATAAAGTATGATAATGGCATTCAAATAGAGATTCTATTATGATCTATCAGATAATTTACAAAGAGTACATATGCATGATTATATAGGCAAGTGCTAAACCTAGAATGCAAAGGATGTTTCCAAGTGTTTAAATCACACTTCATGTGACAATAAGAAACCCTAACCAACTACCTAGGGAATGATAACAAGATGGAGATAAGTTCTAGAAAAGATAACTCATTTTCTAGAAGGGAATCTTATCTCAACAACTTTATTAAATGATTAAATGCAACCGAGGACTAATATGATTAATTGAGACCTAAGCTAACTTATGCTAGTGTAATAATTAATTAATTACACTAACCCCACCCTCCCCCCCCCCCATAAGTGCAACTTAGGGAGGAAAAGAAAATTCAATGATTATGCAAGATGAAGATGGGTCTCGGCTGAAGGCCATTTTAGGTACCCATGTACAAAAGATGAAAATGCAACTATCTCCCACAAACGAAGAAAAGGGGGAAAACCCAATGGGAAGAAAACCCCTCTCCAAAAAAGGAGATAAAATGCAGAAAGGTAATGATTAGAGGACTCAACTGTATCCCCCCAAGGACAACAATCATCACATGGATACAATATAATCAAAAGCCCCCCCATAGGAGGGAAATAGAGAGACTAAATAGCCCCCTCAAAATATGTGATCACCTGCAAAAAAGGTAAGTGTATGTAGACAAAATATGATCCAATGCCGACAAACAACTTGTCTCCCTTTCGAAAGAAACAAAACCATGTAGAGATGCAGGGTAGCTTCCCATTCCAGATAGGAATTGAAGGAAGGAAGGATGTATATGAATGTGGATGATGTCTCTGAAAGCTTCTCATGTGTCTCCTTACAGATGAAGATGAAGATGCCATAATCAAGTCAGGTACATGTTGAACAAGATCCAAAGACTATGATGGTTTGACAACAGGAGTGTAATGGTTGTCATCAAACAGGAGAGATATCCCCTCAAATATGTCCTCCAAATCTGAAATGTGAGACTCCACAAACAAGGATGCAATGTTTGATAGATAGGAATCCCAATCAGGAAGACAATGTGATACTGATTGTAATGAATCACTGGACGTGCTCAATGAATCACTACCATGAGAATGTTCCTGTTGAATAGGAATGATAGGAGCCTCAATCAATGACTGCACATGGAATCACTGAAGGTGAAGGTAGATCAACTGTCTCTGATGGAGAAGTAGGAGCATCAGAAGAACCCTCTTCATCCTCATCCGAAGATTCAAAGTATTCCAAATATTCAAACTCCCGCATAGTATCTGCATCATAGGGTATCCTGTCTGAAAGATGAAGAGGCACAAGACAATTTGGAAATAGGATCATCTGGGAATGGTTGTATGTCATGATCTCCATGTATCTCCCAAATTTTAGTCCAAAGAGTGAGAGGGAAATCACAATGATCAACACTTTTCAAGGTGGAAACATCAATATGCATTACAATGACTCCTAAGACATGATCCCTTTTGCAATTCCAAGCAAATTTCTTATTGTCAGTACCAGGAGGGGGAACAAGATTATACAAATGCGGCAACAAAAGAAGCCATCAGAGATGTGTGATGATACCATTTCTCCATTGTTTTTAGTTTCCCTATTTCAACATGATCAAAGCAGGATGAAATGAAAACCCCATAATAAACTATGAATGATCTCCAAGATTACAAAGACAATGACAGTGATATGCAACTGAAGTGATGTCACCCAAAACAAAAATCCTTTTCCCAAGCTTCAGGATATCCAAGTTATTGAACAAATGCACCAAATTGAACAAAACCAATGCAAGAGTACCTGGAGTTGAAACTAATCAAAGTGAATGGATAGATGAAAAGAGCTCTGAATTACCTTCCTGATGCTGCTAGGATTACTGAATTTTGATCAACGGTTGCAAAAATATGAGCCTTTATGTCCAAACTAGGGTTTTGACTTCAGTTGACTGTGGAATATTCTGATAGAGAAATTTTGCAAAATAGATGGCACCATTGGAAATTAGACCAAATTCTCTTTTCGATGATATCTCATTTGTCGAATTTCGACACTGTGGCGCAAACATATGGCGATTTGAAAAAATCTGCCCTATTAGGGCTTACAGTCTAAATAGGTGCAAAAAATAAGCACCTGGGGGCAAAAAAAAATGGAGCCCTTGGTCGTTGATGTGACCGCAGGCTTAATAGCTGCAAAAAAAAGACACAGCCACCACTGGGCTGAGCGGTAGCCAGGCGGAGTAGGCGGTGTCGAGGCGGCATCGCTAGGAACAAACGAGGCCCCTGGTCGCTAAGGTGACCGTAGCGGGGGCTTGTGGAGCGAACGTCAGGACGATCGGTGGACAGTCGGCATGAGCACTGTTGGCGGAAGGATGGTCGACAGGCGGTGGGGCCAACAATGATGGCCGGTGATGTCGGCAGATGGGACGGGGCCGACAACCAAAAAAACTTTAGCCTCCCCAAAAAATATATGAATGCCGACTGTCAATTTAATTACCAGTCGCCCGTAGAATAAATTTTTGCCAAAACTATATAAAAAGATGGCCGTTTTTTGAAATAAAAAATGCCCAATGACTTAAAAAAAAATTGCCATGATGCAAGACTGAAAGGGGAAATTTTATTTCTAAAAAAATTGTACAGATCGTACATAATGCAAAAAACCCTAAATACCTCAAATGGCTCCCGGATGAAATATGCCCAAATTGGACAAATGGGCAGGTGATCCTAGGGTTTCGAGGCCTTCTAAAGACAATGGTAAGCTCAAATCTGACTCAATCTGCTCCAGAAATCAGCTTGGTCCCCGGGTAGAACCAACTAGCCTGCAAAGAAAAACCATACGCCTGCAAAGAATCTCACTAGCCAAACTTTCTTGATCCTGGATGAACCTTCACTGGAATAGCTCTGATACCATGTTGGAATGATGGATGCATAGGTGTCCTTGATGAAGCTACAATGAAATCTTCAATGGAGGACCTTTTCCAGGAAGAAATATTCAACCACAAAGAAAGTATGATAATGGCATTCAAATAGAGATTCTATTATGATCTATCAGATAATTTACAAAGAGTACATATGCCTGATTATATAGGCAAGTGCTAAACCTAGAATGCAAAGGATGTTGCCAAGTTTTTAAATCACACTTCATGTGAAAACAAGAAACCCTAACCAACTACCTAGGGAATGATAACAAGATGGAGATAAGTTCTAGAAAAGACAACTCATTTTCTAGAAGGGAATCTTATTTCAACAACTTTATTAAATGATTAAATGCAACCTAAGACTAATATGATTAATTAAGACCTAAGTTAACTTATGTTAGTGTAATAATTAATTAATTACACTAACATCATTTAGCTCTTTTTAATATACACATAGTCTCCACTTACCTTCCTTCGTAGGTACTATTACCAATTAGGAAACCCACTGACTATCTAAGATTGGATAAATGAACCCTGCATCCAACAACTTCTACAATGTTGTCTTTACTATATCTCACACAACTAGGTTCATCCTTCTTTGTGGTTGCCTAATTGGTTTGTACCCCTAATTGATGTAAATTATATGCATACAAAGATTAGGATCTATGTCCTTCATGTCATGATATTCCTAGGAAAATGTTGTTATGTGAGCTTGTAGTATTACAATTAATTCAAATTGTTGGGATACTATCAATTGGTTATTGATATTGAGTGTTCTTCCTAGTGTTATTTCTATGGTTATGTAATAATTCATGATAGAAGTAACATTCAACCCTGATAGGTTAAGGTTACAACTATGTGAAAGTAGTGCATGAAATAGCTAAGAAGTAGATTTAGAGGTAGTTGTAGGTATAATATTATGCAAGGGGAAATGTAAACATGCTAGACAGTAGTGTTGTTGTGCATCCCTACCATAAGAGTTTTACATGATATGGGAAATAATTCATCCTCATCCTAAATTTCAATCATTGGGTTTCATTCTATAGTCATAAGTGTTTGTAGGGAGTATTGGTCATCTTCTTCCAAGGTTAGCCAAATAATTTGTTCCAATTATGCATGCGGTTGTGTTGGCAAGTAAAGGATCGGTTTTTTGCCATATTCACATTAGAGCTTATCATGTTGTTAGATCTAGATCCAATAAATGCATCTGAAGTGGCTAACCATGGTTTACCTAATATTAAGGGATATCCTCCAAGGTTGGATTTAGGTTACAAAACCATAAATTATGCTAGATATTCCCATGAATCCAATGTGATAACCAAATCCTCAATAATACCCTTTGGATTAATAGTTGACCTATCTACTAATTGCATAATTGTAGGTGTGGGTCTAAGATCCATTAGTTGAAGTTGTTGTATTATTTCCCTTGTCATTAAATTGATGGTTGCACCTAAGTCAATCATGATGAGTGTCATTAATTTTTACATTGACAACAAGACTCCCAAGGTCTACATACTTTGAGACAATTATGTTTCCTAGCATAATGCCAGCTAGTTGTCTTAAAATATGGATAATCCGAGGTCTTTTCTTTTCTTTCTTGGATTTTTGAGGCATAATTCCCTCACAGCTTTTGTGTAAATGGGCACTTCTTTAATGGCTTGGATCAAGGGTATCTTTACATAAACATTCTTAAGTTGGATCAAGAAATTAAATTATGATTCAGAATGAAATTTTTGGGCTATCAGTCTCTCTGAAAAATTGTGGTTCCTTATTTGTGATGTTTGGATGTAGCCTATTATGTTCAAGTTGTTTTATTGAATCATTGGTGGTTTCTATTACTAGTTCCTCATCACTAAGTTCTATAATATGAGGAGTTGATAGTCCAATAAGCATTCTTCTTGAACGTAGGTGGACATCACTAACCTCAATCCCATAGGTTGGGTATTGTATAGGTTCATTAGTGTAATTTTGTTGAATAGGCTTGTTGTTAGTGTTTGGTGTAGGTTGAGCAAACAATTATGGTGCTCTTGGTTTTTCTGGGGTGGATATGGTTGGGTTGGTCATTATGGTTCGTTGTTGTTGCAAATATTGTTGTGGCTGCAAGTAGTTGACATTTTGGCTCTTGCACTGTTGGTTCCCACACTATTGTGGTGGCCATTGGTTTTGAGAGGAATACCATTGTGGATTCTATTTTGGGGATTTATATGGTTATTATTGCCAAATACTCTACTATGGAGTCCAATTAGATGATTGGTAAATTGGTCATGGTTGATTTTGCATACTATTTCAAGGTTGATTATTCCAATTAGGGAAGTTTGTATTGACTCCAAGAAAGGATGTATTATAATATAAAGGATCTTGGGGTATACCTTGTCTTTTATGCCATGGTTTTCATTGAGAAACATAGAACACTTGGCCTTCTTCATCTATGGTTTAAAATTTAGGTTTCCCTTGCTTCTCCTAAAAAATACCAATAATCTTTTTGCATTTACTATTGACCCTTTTTTTATGACAGTGTGGACAATATTCAATAAGAGAATCCTTCACATCCTCTTGTTTCTTTTTTATGTGTGAAGTATCCAGCTGGCTCCCTAGATGGCTTATTATATCCTACTTCATGTTATACAAAAGGTTTTTGAGTTCCACCCTGGAAACACCCATGGATGTTTTGGTGGAAGAGAAAGATCTATCACCCCTCATCTTCTTCATAGATGATCTTGAGTAATTTATACACACCTGGAAGATTACCTCAAAAGGTAATTGAGAAATATCCCCTTCTCCAATGAATTTTAGTGAATCCATGAAATCTTCATTTACCCCTTGTAAAATACTAGCTTTAGGGACTTTGGGGAGAGCCTATTCTGATGTGATTTTTTAAGGTAGAATTGGAACCTCTCAATGTAGTATTCAAGTGATTCTTATTCCTTTTGTGACATTATAAATATGTCATATCTCTTTATGTATGTTCTCAATTTGGCTCTGTATTTCTTCCTAGCCCTATGAACCACCACAAAGTAACATATTTCAATGTGGTCGGGAAGAGTTTTAGCCTATGAGTGTTTGTGGTGTAGTCATAACTTTTGCATAAAATATCAAACTCGAACATGAATGTATCTAGGTCTTATATGATTAACCCATAGGAATTGGCCAAGAACAAAGGAGATATGTTTTTGAGGCAATTGTTTGTTCTTGGTTTGTAATTGGGAATTCAAATATAACAGGCTCTATTGGGTTGTCCATCGCCTCTTATACCATAATGTCAAAATGCCTTATGGGAATTCTCCTTAGGTTTGGAGCAACTACTAGTGTGAACCCCTAAACCTGCAAATGCACAAGAACAACAAACAAGGTTAGATTGTTAGATCAAATACATACAAGCATGAGAGATTCCCCATGAAATCCATCTATTTAACTCAAACTAGGAAAATGAAGAACACAATATGGAAAAGCATATAAATCCTAATTAAGCAAATAGAATTAAGATCCCATAGGGGAATTGGTTCCAATTGAATGTTGAAATTGGCCCTTTTCCCAACTCCTAAGTTGCAATGTGAGTGATTGTGAAATGGTCAAATCTCCAAAAGAGATTTGAGCATAACCTTGCTATAAATTGTGAAAATGGTGAATGATTGAGTGGAAATGGGCAAAATTAGCTCTCAATGTGAAGAGAGTAACTTTGCATGAGATTGTGGATGAATAATGAGGAGAGAAGCCTCCAATTTATAGATTTAAATTTGGAAGAGAAAGCAAGATTTGAGCAATGTGGGACTAACTTTCAATCCAATGGTTGAATGTCGCATGTCACCATGTGATTGGTTGATGGTTGTGCACATTTTGGCCAAAGTGCCAATAAATGCAATTAGTTTGAATTTGAATTTGTGAAATGACTTGTTGAAGGGGGAAGGGAAATGAAATTAATGTCACTTGGCTCAAGGCAAAGGACTTGTAAGAGGCCTTAAATGCCTTGTTGGAAGGACCAAGTCCACTTGGCCTTTTTGAATTCAAATGAGGGAATATTCCCTTTTGATGCCATGTGAGGAAAAAATAGAGAATTAAATAAATCAAAGTAATTGATTTATTGTGCAAATTACATTCTCTAGAGGATTTTAATGAGAGGGATTAACTTAATCAAAGTTTTGATTAATTTAATGAAGAATTAGATGATTTGACAATTTTGACTTAAATAGATGAATCAATTTAAGTCAGAATTGAGAGGAGATGATTAATTAAATAAATGATTTTGATTTATTTAACTAAAGGGAAATATGTTAGATTAAATCAAATAAGTTTTAATTTAATATGAGGACTTTAGAGAATTTAATTAAATAAAATGTTTTATTTAATTAAATAGAAATATAAGGTTAATTAAACTAATTGATTAATTTAATCACTGGAGGAGGAAGACTTAATTTAATGAATAATGATTCATTACATTAAGAGACAGAATACGATGAAATATTGACAGTATGGTTTGGGAAGAAATGTTGTTAGTAAACGGGATCAAGTGTGCCAAGACGAAATTGTACATTTTCCATGTCTACATTTTTCCCCTCTTTGAAGCAATGTACTTGTTGCATTGATTCAAAGAATAAACTGCTATGATCAAAAGTTCAGAATTGTCTTGATTTTTTCAAATGCCCCACTGCTGCCCCAGCAGAAAGATATTGCTGGATATTGCCCCCTCGAGAGATCGGACGAAAATTTTGATTTTTTGGATGATCTCACGAAAAAAGTGGATAAAGTGCCGAACAGGCCAGAAATGCCTTGAAATACCCAAAAAATGCATTAAAATGCCAGAAAGGATGCAGAATGGCCCTCAGTTGGATGAAAACGGGATCGGGGGACCAAAACCCTAGTTAGGTGGTCAAATTAGGTCAAAAAACCCTAATTTTCAGGCTTAAATAGACCTTGAGGGGTCACTTTCAATACATTTGCAATCTTAAACCTTTAAAAAAATTGCCACCTTGAGCTCTGAGTCTTGGTCGAGATGGCACAACGGCAGCTTCCCAGGCACATGTCAGAGCGGGTACGAGTGCATCAACGACCAGTCGTCGCGGGGCCCGTGGTATGTACCCTTATCCAACTTTCAATTTTCTCATTATTCATGCATTAAATAGGTTTTAGATTTGGTTTAGGCGATGTGGTGCTAGATAGCGTTGTGAAAAATGTTGAGTCGGGGCCGCGCGGTCCTATATAGAACCACGTATGAATAGAGCGTCGCGTGGAATTGTTTAGGGAATTAGGGTTCTAGCTCCAAACCCGGCCACGCACACAAGTAGCGCTGTGCGACGCAGTTTGTCAAAAGGGGGCGCCAAAGTCTACCGTGCGGCACAGTTTGGAACATTACAAACTGTGCCACTTTTGCTATTCCAAAAGTGAAATACAACACGGGTAGTATATTTTCTTTAGATAAACTGACATTGTACCTTCCCTTATGTAGGAGCATCTTGAGGTACTTCATTCGAGGGAGCATCAGTGGCCAATACTCGAGAGACTACAGGGTATGCACCTATATCTCCAAGAGCAGCTTGGGATTCTCAGGTTATGGCATGTTGCATATGTCCCTCCTGTTCGGGAACATTTGGGTATGATGACTGCCTTGGCCGAGCAGTGGCATAGTGAGATGTCATCCTTCCATCTTCCTATTGGCGAGGCCACCATTACCCTTGAGGATGTATGGTGCATCCTCCGATTACCCATCCATGGAGCCCGAGTGATCTATGATCTGGAGGAGGGTAGGGATGCCTACTTTGATGTTATGGGTGTTGGTGAGTTTATCCTTTGCGATGGTCAGATAGACTTGAAGCGGTACCAAGGCAGGGCTCCTACTTACAGATTAATAGTGGCTGCCATTATTTCTGGTCTCGTAGCTCCTGATCGGTGTGGTCGATATTTTAGTCCAGGTTGGAGCTTAGCATGGCAACAAATGTGCATTTGTCGAGAGTGCTTTGCCTAGGGACTAGTATTGTTGGCCTCTTTGTACAGAGATTTGCACGAGTTCGCTTACCTAGACAGTCGAGCCCTTGATGCTAGAGTTACCCTTCTACATATTTGGGCATGGGAGTGGATCCCAATGCTTCACCCAAATGTAACACCAGTTATTATAGATATTGATGATCTCATTGTGTGGCGGTATGGCGGGGCAGAGATCCATTTTACCCATATGGGCACGATTGGTTTGGCTTACTAGCGGCAAGTTTTGGATAAGATGACAGAGTTCATCTGGAGGTTGTGGATGGGCATAGGTCTGTGGTATGATGATGTACAACAGCTTTTCTTTGCTCATCAGGAAAAGTTTATGTAGGGCCGAGAGCACACTATGGTAGAGAGGTACCTTCTTGACAAGGTAGCCAGATAGTTCGATGAGATGCAGGACAGGCCCAATGATCAGTACATGGCACTCTTCGCCCGTACCCCAAAGGAGAAAGCATGGGGGTAGCCTATTCCAGCAATCGAGGCAGTGTCCTCATTCAGACAGTTAGTGGCCCAACCATGGCCATATGATCAGGGGCCAGCAGATGTAGAGGTCACTCCAACATACAGGGCATGGTTCTAACCTCCATTGAGATTGAAAGTTCTTGGGGCAGCGATCCCACATCGGAGGGCCAGGGGCAGGGCAACAGGTAGAGGTCGGGGAGGTGTACCACCTCCTCAGAAGTCACCTCTGAGAGACCCGACACAGCAGCTAGTAGGACGGGATGGGCAACCCCAAGTGGTACCACAGCATCAGCCAGCAGCACAGCCAGATCCTCGGGATGCATTGATTCAACAGCTGCAAGGCCAGGTGCAGGTCTTGACCACATCAAGAGATTAGGCGTGTCAGCAGGTTATTGTAGTTACCACTAAGGGAGATCAGGCACAATCCGAGAGGGATTAGGAGATTGGTTGGCGAAGATAGCTAGAGAGCACAGCCTCCACATCCCGGGGTTGATCAGTTGATCTTTGATCATACAAAGAGGCTATCAGAGAGGCCAAGTACTATTGGCAGCATTACCTATAGGCAGTGCCAGCCTTCTCCCAGTAGACAAGGATGTAGCCGTCGGAGGATCACGGTGACAAGTAGGTGGGGGAGAGCAGCAACTAGCAGAGCTAGCCCTTTTGATTACAAACAATTTTCCATTTTTGATCTTATGGGCTACATTGTTGCCCCTATTGTACCCTGTGTTCCAATGTACACTTGATCCGATTTGTATCATAACAGTGTATTTTTTTGATGATATATGAGATGACATGCCCTTTTATGAGATGTTTTTGCAAATGTATGATATGCATTCTAATTTGATGTGATGCTATGAGATGTTCCTATTACTTATTTTCATATAATATGATATATGTTTATAATGTATGAATTTCTTTTTGTATCTTTTTCATGCATTGTAATGATGATCTTATGAATGTAATGTGTGGTAATGATGGTGTGAATGGATGCAAATGACTATCTATGATGTAATGCTTTCTTAAGATGCTTAGAATAACAAATTTATATTATTCTTCATAAGTTAAGATAATGATATGATGCAATGTGATTTTTATGCTAATGATCATGTGGATGCAGGGTGTATGCATTAGCGATGTTTTGATTACTGTGATGATACCATGTTAGTGTGGAAAGAAGATAGAAGAATTTAGAATCAATGATTTAGTTAGGATGATGATGATTTTGCTTTTGCGGGAGTTGGGATTTTCAAAGGGACCAATTTCATTATGTTTGATAACACGCATAGGTACGATGCATCAAGGTATAAAGGACCAGGATGGCATTGTACCTAGTATGATGGACTTTGACTCAGCAATCAAATAGGAGTATCCATGTTCACACTTAGCATACATAACCTTATTCATGATGTAGTTCAGATATTCTAAACATCTCAGACAAAAACATAGGAAAGTGAGCTTTCCTATGTGGTCAACAAGATACCTAAAACACCCTCCCTACAAACCAAACAAAGCATGCATGACTAAGTTATTTTACAAGAGTATCCAACAAGAACAACAGATAAAAAGATAATAATCATTGCCTCATTCCTTTCTCTCTAAACCTGATTTGTTTAGGCATCATCAAGAGGTCCTTGGAATGAGCACACAATAAGATAAGTCAATAAAAGACCAAAATAAAGCAAACCAAACAAGCTAATGTTCTTCATACCGCTAGCCAAGACTAAACTATTGAGGGGTACCTAATGCTTATGTCCATCGCAGGAAAGCTTCATCCTAGGACATGTTGTGATCAGGGTTTTGATGGGATTGATTTGGATGATAGGCTATTGATACTCTGAGTTGACCAACTTGCTTGCTTACTGACTTAGACTTTCAAGACTTTGACGATTAGGTGTTCACTTTTGAACTTGCTAGACTTGCTTCTAACTGACTCACCAAAGGGTGAAGGTGACGATTGATTTTATTGTGGAATGATGACTATCGCGAGTCAAATCGAAATGAGATGGATGCACCACTTTGGGTTTTTCAAATATTTTGAGGCTGCTTTTGAAATTTTGAGATTTTTTACATATGTTTTTGGTATTTTAAAGGTTTATGATGAAGAGACTAACTTAAAGACCTATCCTAGGGGTGTCGGGAGCTGATCCATAGATTAGCCTTGCCTACGTTATACACGCAAAGACCATGTAGTTCGATTGATAATAGACTTGACTCAAATGAAAAGATAGATGGGCAAACAGATTGCCATTTTATTGTGACGAACACCTAAACGACTGACCTAAATGTAAACTAGACGGGCAAACGAATTGCTAATGCGATAGATGCCTAAAGACTGGACCAAATGTCTCAGGGGATGATCAAAGATCAACCTTGCCTACGTTCAAGCTTAGAGACGACGTAGTTCAGACAAGGTGAAAGACTGATAAGACTCAATGATGAAAATTTTGAAGATTTTTCGATATTTTGACATGTTTTTGGGTTTTTTGATGGATTTTGGATGTTTTTGGATTTTTGATGATTTTGGGAAGAGCACAAAAGATATACACAAATCCGATCCACTGCCAGTTTTAAGGACATGCCCCCAGCATTTAAGCAAATAGACTACTTCGATAAAGGCAAGAAAAACTAACCTTGGGAATACGCCAAGTAGTACTATGGTGGAATATGATATGGACATCAACTCAGGTTATGGTATGGATGTGATCGGATGGGTGATTAATGAAATGTGATGGAATGGGTGAGTGAGTCATGCAGATCCTGGTGGATGGGGAGTGTTTTATTTACACTTGGTGCCTATTTTTCAGGTTTTCACCAAGGTACTTTTTCCAAAGCGCCACCGAAGTGGTTTTCACTAAAGGACGATTTTTTTCTTTACTGTTTTCAATCCTTTTTTTTATTTTTTTTTGGATTTTTGCATTTTTTGATTTTTTGGTTATCACCAAGATGCCTATTTGCCAGGTTTTCATCAAGGTAACCATTTTTTCAAGACTTTTTTTGATTGTTTTTGTATTTTTGGTTCTATACCTTGCAAGTTCTTAGGCATAAAGCTTTTTGAGATGACAACTGTTCATGGGCTCCTATAGAGGCTCACCCTCTGGTGTTGATAACTGATATACCCCTGATTTATAGCTTGCAGTGACGATGAAAGGTCCCAGCTAGTTGGGTTCAAATTTTTCTTTGCTATCTGGGTTTGGTACATTCTTTTGGTTTTCTTTCATCACAAGTTCGCTGACTTGGAAGGTGTGTTGCCTGATCCTCTTGTTGTAGCTTCGTTTCAGGCGATTCTGGTAGACCTGTAGATGATTTAGGGCATCCATGCACCATTCATCTAGTAACTCCAGCTCATTCAATCTTGTAACCCTGTATTCCTCATCTATGATGAGGTTTTACAATGATATTCTTAGTGACGGAAGCTCGATCTCAATAGGGAGGATGGCTTCTGATTTGTAGACCAGGGAGAATGGGGTGGCACCTATTGGCATGCGGATGCTAGTGCAGTAAGCCCATAAGGTAGGATTTAACTACAAATGCCAGTCACAACCAAAGTCATTGACTGTTTTCATAAGGATCTTCATAATGGTTTTGTTGGTAGCTTCTTCCTGGTCATTGCCTTGTGGGTAATATGGGGTGGAAAAGCGGTGTTGGATTCTAAATTTTTCACACAAGTCACGGACATCCTGATTCTTGAAGGGTGTCCCGTTATCCGAGATAATGAATTGGGGAACACCATATCGGCAGATGAGGTAGTTTAGGATGAACTTGGATATCTATTTTCCAGTGGTGTAGGTCATGGGGATTGCCTCAACCCACTTTGTGAAATATTTGGTGGCGGTGATAATGAACTTGTGGCCGTTAGATGAGGTGGGTGAGATTTTACCTATGAGATCGAGCCCCCATTGGGAAAAGGGGCAAGGTGTAACAATAAGATGTAATTTTTGAGTTGGTGCATGAATGAGGTCTCTATGTTCCTATCATTGTAGACACCTTCTAACAAAGTCATGTGCCTCTCTTTCCATTTTCGGCCAGTAGTACCCAGTTCTTAGCCACTTCTTGGCCAAGGTCATACCACTCGAGTGTGAACCGCAAGTGCCATTGTGTATCTCAGTCAAAACAGTCAAGGCCTCCTTAGGTTTTAAGCAATGTAACAGGGTTCCATTGATACTTCTACGGAAGAGGGTTTCTCCTAGGATGAAAAATCGTAAGGACCTTTTGACAAAGGTTCGCTTGAGGTTCGGGGTAATGTTAGCTGGGAGGATTCCTAATCTCAGGCAGGTGTAAATTTCATGGTACCAAAGATCACCAGGACCAACGAGTTCGCATGCATATTCTATCTCTGGTACCTCGAAAGTTGGTACGAGAAGCTTCTCTACAAGGAATTCATGTTTTGAGACATTGCAAGGGATATCTAGCAAGGATCTAATCGTTGCCATTGCGTTAGCTGCTCTGTTGTTTGCCCTCGGTATCTACTCAAAGGTGATATCAATAAATGATTCCTTAAGGCTCTCTACCACCTTCTTGTATGGTGCGAGCTTATCATCTTTAGTTTGGTATTCACTATTGACTTGGTTAATGATAAGCTGTGAATCTCCATAGACCTTTAATGCCATGATTCACCATTGTGCCACAATTTTGAGACCTATGGTTAAAGCCTCGTACTCTGCAATGTTGTTTGTACAGGGGAATGCCAACTTGTAAGATCTTGGTATGCAATCCCCTTGTGGGGTGATGAAGAACACACCGGCTCCCGATCCATGTTGTGTATGGGAACCGTTTAAGTATAGTTTCCAATGATCGGCTGCACCAAGATTGAAAAGGGACTCATCTGGAAACTCTGATATGAGCAGGTTGTTTGAATGTATTGGAGCCTCTGCTAGCTGATCCGCGATGACTTGTCCCTTGATCGCTTTTCGCTCTACATACTCAATATCATGCTTAGATAGTATCATAACCCATTTATCCATTCTGCTTGTAAGCATTGCTTTTGACAATAGATACTTGAGGGGGTCTATCTTGGCAATTAGCTTAATTTGATGAGTTAGCATGTAGTGTTTGAATTTATGGGCTGCAAATACCACTGCCAAACAAGCTTTTTCTATTGATGTATAATTGAGCTCATGCCCTACCATTGTTCTGTTGATATAGTAAATGGCCCGCTCGGTTCCCTTTTCATCATGTTGGGCTAAAAGGGCACCAAGGGTAGTCGTCATTGCTGAGATGTATAGAATCAATGGTTTCCCTATGATTGGTGGCATTAGCACTGGTGGCGTAAGTAGGTATTCCTTGATCTTTTTAAATGCTTTCTCACATTTTTTCATCCCACCTATACATCACTCCCTTGTGGAGCAGATGTGAATAGGCAATTTGTTTATCTGCTAGTTGTGCTATGAACCTCCAAATGGATTGGAATCTTCCTTGCAGTCCTCTGAGTTGCTTCAGTGTTCTGGGTGCTTCCATATCAAGGATTTCTTTTACTTTTGCAAGATCCACTTCTATCCCTCTCATTGATATTATTTAGCCCAAAAAATTTCTAGATTGTACCCCAAAGACATTTCTTTGGGTTGAGCCTGACCTTGTATTTTTCCAGTCGGTCAAAAATTGCACTTAAATTTGCTATGTGGTCTTGCCTTTTCTTTGATTTAGCCAATATGTCATCCACATAATCTTTGACTGTTTTGTGGATCATGTCATGGAAGATCAGTGTCATGGCTCTTTGGTATGTAGCCCCTGCATTCTTTAATCCAAATGGCATCACGTTCCAGCAGTAGGTTCCCCAAGGACATGTAAAGGTCGTCTTATGTTGGTCTTCTTTTGGGATCATTATCTGATTGTACCTCGAGAATCCATCCATTAGGGATAGCATCTCATGTTCGGTTGTCATGTCTACTATCATATCAATGTTGGGTAGCGAAAAATCATCCTTAGGACATGCTTTGTTTAGGTCTCTAAAGTATGTGCAAATGTGAATGCCCCCATTTGGTTTTAAGACTGGTATGAGGTTGGATACCCACTCTGGATAGTCAATTGGGTGTATGAAGCCAACGTCTAAGAGTTTCTTCAATTCTATCTTTACGAGCAAAGCTATCTATGGGTGCATCTTTCTTAACTTCTGTCTAACAGGCTTTGCTCCAGGGTGAACGGCCAAATGATGAACCACTACTTCAGGATCCACACCTGGCATGTCAGTGTAGGTCCATGCAAAGTTTACCTTTCTTTCTCTTAAGAATGCAGCCAACAATTCCTCTTCTTCTGTTGAAAGTGATTGAGCATAGAATGTGATTTGTGGTTTCGTCTCTGTTCCCAAGTTAATAGGATTACACTATTCTGCCAGGACTGCTGATTTTTCTTGATGTAATGTAGTAGGGGGGAGATTGAATCCTTCATTCTCCGGTGCCTCAGAGAGGTTTTCACCATTGGATGTGTCCTTTATTTTTACTGTTTTGTGGTTAGAGAGTTCCACAATGTGGTTTTCACTCAATAACTTCGAGCTTCTTCTTGATATTTTTCTTTTGCGACTGAAGGACTTAATCATCTCCCCATAATATGCCTGGGTGTCTAATGTGATGTTGAAGCCTACCTTGTAATCCCCACATGGAACTGTATCCCTTAGTCCCATGAATTCCGAGAGCGCCTCATCATTTTTGAATGAGTCTAGAATTGGCGGTCCTTGTTGGTCGTGATCAATGAGTTGAGGGTACACTAAGGTGATTTGGTGGGTTTGTTGGTTTGACTCAGCTTGGGAGGCACTAATCATTAGTAGGGTGGAATCCTCAAAGAGCCTAGGAAGGCCTGTTATGGTGTCATCATCATCACTGCTACTACAAACCTCAGTTATGTCAAACATGAAGTTGTCAAGAGGTAGGCATGTGGATATGGGTAATCTAAGGTTGGTTGTCAAGACTTGAGGAGAGGACCTGATTGCCCTACTGGGAGCACCTTTGCCACGCATAGTTACATTCAGAGGAGTACAGCCAAGGCCAAGGTTTCACATTCTTCTTTTTGCAATGATGGGCTCCAAGCGTCCATCACTATTCCTTCCAAGGCTTTTGTTTCTATTGTAGCCCATACCAAGCATCATTTGTAGCCCTCTATTGGTTTCCTCCATCAGTAAGGTGGGTGTGGGTTCTGCATCACAGTATATTGAGCTTGCAATATCTTCCTCGTCAGCACTTTCCTGACTTAGATCTCCCCAATGGTGGAATCCAAAAGGATCTTCCTTAAGGGTGCGGACGAGTGTTTCAATTGATCGAGGCTGCCCATGTGACCTAGGAGATTGTGGTAACTCTCCTACAACAAATGCATTATTTTTCATTCTATAGTCACTGTATCCATTGTCCTGGATCATGTTCTTGATGTCGGATATGTCAGGGATGACGAGTGTCTCTGTCGCAGAGGTGGAAGCAGGGTTGGCTGGGTTGATGAATGAAGTGGATGGGCCATCATCATTTTTTGGTACTTGGGGGATTTTATAAAACTTGGCTTCCAAGTTTTTGCAGTAGGCGAAGGGTTCAAGATCCCCATATATAGTGACCTCCTCGTTTTGGTGTCGGAACTTGATACATTGGTGATATGTCAAGGCCACTGCTTTCATTCCATGGATCCATGGACATCCTAGGAGGATGTTGTATGGTAAGTCAAGGTCGAGGACCTGACAGGTAGTCTCCATGGTTGTTGGTCCCACTTGGATGGGGATTTTGATAGTGCCCTGAGACACTCTTTCTTGATCATCATATGCCCTTATTGTGATGCTTTTGTTCTTATTAATGGAATCCTCGGCGAATCCCAATTTCTTTATTAGTTTTAGAGAAAAAATGTTAAAGCCTGCACCTCCATCCACCAGGACTTTTTTAACTTTATTTTTATGGACCAGCACTTGAAGGTGAAGTGCGCGGTTATGAGATGGCTGCGGGGGAAATCTTGGTCAGAGAATGTAAGGAGATTTAGGGTAATGATGTTACCAACCATATCCTGAAACTGCTTTGTGTCAAGGGTGGTGGAGATGGTGGATGTAGCTAATGCTTCATCAAGGATCTTCCTATGGGCGACGAAAATTTTCAATAGTTCCATGATGGAGATTTGGGCGGGGGTTCTTTTTAGCTGGTCAATGACATTGTAGTCATAGGGAACAACTTTTGTATTAGAAATGGGGGTCTTAGTTGGTGCCCCTGCAATGGTGACCTTTCTGCCACATGTGGTGACTCCATAGTCGTTGTTGGCTCCTTTCACATTAATGACTGTGACCATTTCATTGACACGTCTGACTATCTCCTCATACACTAGATTAGCACTAGCATATTTTTGCTTGCCTTTATTGTTCCCCTGATTGTTTCCTTGATTGTGGTTTGGCATCGGATTTGTGTATATTTTTAGGTCTCGAAAACCGGCTGGTTGTTCAACATTGATGATCTTATCCTTGATGAGGTCTTGGATGATATTTTTTAGTCTCATACAATTTAAGGTGGTATGTCCCTTAACTTTGTGAAAATCAAAAAGGAGGTTTTCATTGTACCATGGCGGTTTAGTCATGGGTTTCGCATATTGCTCGGAGTTAGACACTTTGATTAGGTTTTCTTTCACCAATTTTTTCATTATGGACTCAATTGATTCTCCCAAAGCTATGAACTTCTGCTTGGGAGGGTATTTGCCTCTGGGAGGTGGTCCTCCTTGATTGTTCAGATTGTTGATTTGGTTGGTGGAACTACATTAGTTTTCACATTGTTACGATTATGATTTTGTGGTTGATGATGGGTCTGGATGTTCTGCTTAGGGGCACTGATAACTACTTTAGCATCGACCACACCGTCATTTGTGATATTTTTGTTCCTCGACCATGTTTGAGGTTTATCATAATAATTGTTAGATGGGCGGTTATCCTATGGTGGAGTGAATGTTGATGTGCCTCCTTACGCAGTAAGGGCTCTTTCGATGTTGAGCACCTTTGGGATTAGTTGATCATATGATGTGATGCATTGCATTTTCAAGTAGAACGCTAAGTTTTCATCTAGATTGGATATGATGGTGCAAACTTGTTGTTCTTCTGGTATGGTCCACTTGCTCTGATTGGCCTTGGATCGCCATCTTTGCAAGAAGGATGTGAATAGCTCTCCTTTTCTTTGTTTCAGCGTTGATAGTTCTTCCAAACTAACATCTGCACCCATGTTGAAAGCATAATTTTTAAGGAATGCTTCCATAATTTCCTCGAATGTTTTAATGCCCGTGGGTACGCGAGAAAACCATTCCATGGTTGGACCAGTCAGACTTCGTGGGAAGAGTCGCATTAGATATGTGTCATCATATGCAACCTCCATGCAATGCACCTGAAATTCCCTGATGTGGTTTTTAGGGTTACCCATTCCATTATACTTGTCAAACTTGGTGATCTCAAATCCCTTCAGGAATAGTACCATGGTGAGACTTCTGTCGAAAGGATAAGGGCACAAGTTTCTCGGTGTTCTTCTTGTTTTTCCTGCTTGTAAGTCCAACACTTGCTGTGAGAGTAGTTTGATTTGTGTTGCGACATCGTTGCTTGGATCGGGAGGTGGAATGAATGTGTTTTGAGGCATTTGAGATGTTTGATGGGTGGGAGGAGTACTAGTGGGAGTTTGTTGCAAGCTCTATTATGCGTTCAAGGCCTGTTGGTATGCCTACATTTGTGTCAACAACGCTTGTTGTTGAACTTGTTGTTGTTGTTCCAACAACGCTTGTTGATGGTCCATCTATTGTTGTTGCGCTAACAAAGCTTGTTGTTGGTCTAGCTGTTGTTGCACCAACAAAGCTTGTTGTTGGTCAGGCTGCTATTGTGCCAACAAAGCTTGTTGTTTGGCTTGTTGTTGTGCCTGAAAGTCTTGCAGGGCTTGTTGGTATGCTTGTCGATGAATCGCTTGTAGTTGCGCTTGGTATTGTGCTTGTGCCTATTGCTGGGCTTGAGCTTGGGCTTGTGCTTGCGCTTGTTAGGCTGCTTGTGCAGCTTGTGCGGCTTGTTGGTTTTGCTTTAGTACCCTCTGATGATTAGCTTTTTGGATGGCTTGGATCATGGTGATGAATGAATTCGCCCCGTTAGCTTTCGGTGGGATGGGTGGTGGAATGGGAATGATGCCAACCATTGTGATAGGCAAAAGAGTTGTGGTGGTGGTTGGGGTTTGGGTTATTGGTGGTGTGGTCAAGATGCTTGGTCCTTGAGAAGGTATGCTTTGGGAGATTTGAGGACCGATTGATGTATTTGTCGTGGTGGCTTGAATGGTCACCACTTGTTGTTGTGATGGCACGAGCAAAAAGAGAGAATTTGATGTGATGCTCGAATTGCCGGGTTTGAGAAACTATCGATGGGTAGGGGGGTGGCCCAATCCAAGAGGTGATGTGGATGTGAATGGAAGTGGAGGAAGAGATGATGTGCTCCCTAGGAAGAAGAATGGGTCAATGATTCTCATTGTTCCAAAAAAATCACCTTCTCCTTGCGGTAGAGAAGTTTGTATGTTTGATTGACAGGCTGGTGTAGCATGAAATGAGGATGAACCAGTGGGATTATGGAAGGTGAGTGGGACGTATGGGTGTGATGGATTCACCGAAACATATTTTTCTGGTGTGGTGTTGACACTTACCTCTTTGTTGTTCACAAGGCGATGTTGTTGTAACTCTCGAAACATAGCACTTTATTTGTTCATAATTGGTGAGGTTGGTGTGATTGTTGATGTGAATAGGCGAGTTTCTTGGATGACATTAGGAATTGACATTGGGGGCATGCTAGTGAGAGGCCTTTTTATACTAGTGCCTACGTCAAGGTCGAAAGGGAGTTGGACCCCTCCTTCCATTAACATGCGTAAGTATAAAGAAGGGTTAAGTTTAAGCATGGTATTGACAATTCTATGATTCTCAGGATTTTGAATCATTTTAGTTATTTCCCTTTGCACCATTCCCAAGTCTTCATTAATGATGTCCTCTTCATAACCTTCCCCTTGAGGATTTTTTGATGATAGAGAAGGGCTACTTGGGGGATTGATGGATTCCGCAAGGTTTTCTTTGGTGGTTACCGAACCTAAGTCACCGGAAGTTGGTATATCATTGATGTTTTCCATGTTCTTCTTGTATTGTGATCTTGTTTGGACCATAAAATATAGGGATCGTTTAATCCTAACCTTTCAGGCCCAAAAGAGAAGAACTAGGGAAGTCAAAAGATCAAAGAGGGTGGTAGTGATGACGGAATAAATGGATGAAGTGAATAGGTGAAACTTTTGAAGAGCCTTTGAAGGGTTATGCTAAACTTTTTAGGACTTAGATTGATGGTGATGGTTTGACTAGGTGTTTTAAGTCAAACAAGATTGTAGTGAAGTTGTAGACCCTAAGAAGTTGTGTTATCCTAGGGGAACTTCCACAAGAGAATTAATTGGCTAGGTGTGTTAAGCCAACCAAGGTGAAAGGTGATTGTGAACTAGTAGACCTCAGGAAGTTGATCCTAGAGGTAAATTCATCCAAGATATTTGACTATTTTGGCTAGGTGTGTTAAGCCAAGATAGGATGATGTTTGATTTAGCCTTTTAAGTTTAGCATGAGTGGTTTTTCAAAAATTCTCAAAAGTTTGTTGATGGGATGAGATTTAATTGATGGAGAGATAGATGAGGATGATGACTTTGATCCTAGACTTGAACCTAGACACAACTCTTTTTACAAAACCTCGGTGTTAAAGAACATGCTAGACTTCTTATGTGAAGAAAGCAAACCTTTCAAAAAGCTCAAGATTTTTTTGATAGTAGAATGCATACAAAGTTGGATTATTTCTTGAAGCCTTTTTATAGAAGTTGTGCACTAGTCTTTCTTTGACTTCAAGAAGCATTTCAAGACGTTGCTCAATAGCTTTTAGACTTATCCTTTTGAACCTTGATTTTGGGATCTTGACCTTTCAGGAAATCATTTGGAACAACACTATGAGGTTCAATTTATCTTTTTATCTTGGCTTAGTGAATTTTCTTTTTACCAAAAGCACTTGCTTGATTATGTTTCAAATTGTATGTCTAATGTCCCACTTTCTTTTTCATCCCACATGGTCCATTATGTGGAAATCGAGGAAAATAGGGCAAACGTTTCCTATGTTTAACCTTATTGAAACCAAATGATGATAGAATCCAAACACTTAGAAACCTCTAAGGATATGATCCCTAGGGAAAGCAAGAGTGCTTAAATTCATCAAAAGGTATTTATTTCCTCAAAGGGGTTTGAAATTTGGAGGTCTTTGTGAATGTTTGTTTTTCAAATGTTTTGAGGACCAAGCAATGTATTTTTCACTTCCAAGCACATTTTACAACCCTAGGATGATGAGACAATATTTTGTTGGGTTCCCACTTGGATGAATCCAGCTGTGCATATTTTATGTGGATGGCTAGATGCTTGACCACACTGGTTCCCCTCCATGGCACACACTTCTTGAGTCATCCAAGCATCAGTACCCATGAATCTCCCATGGCATACTTTCCATCTCTACAACGAAACCGCATGTATAACGTGGGGCGGCTTCAAAGGACATCACCTTTTGCACCAACAAAATAGATAAGGAGTTGGCCTTTCTAAACAAGGGTTTTAGTTCGGACTTTCCATTTGTGGAGGCTAACCCATGTGGCGAGAGACCATTGTTGCCCTTCTCATCAGAGCCAACCACGTGATACTGGCTTTTGTTCCAGTACCCACTTTTATATCCCTACTGGAAATACACTTGGCCATGGTTGAGTCATTCCCTTGGGTGAATACTTTTTCCCACAAGGTAGGCCCGCTAAGATAAACAAAAGAAACTAAACATATTCGTAGTTCAATCAACCTTCATTTAGAAACAAAGGGAAAACACTCACAATAAGTTTACTCACACTCGCATGTTTGGTTCAATTTTAATTCCAAAAATGAAATGTGGAGGAAATATTTTATGCAACTTAGTGTCACCAAAAATACTTTTGATTCTCAAGATCGCCGTGAAGCACGAGAGAAGCGCATACGCCTTTTTAAATGACACTACTTTGCAAAAACGATTACAAGACATAAAAAAAACATGTTCATTTTAAATCCCTCAAAGCAATAATGAGTTCTTTTTAAGCACCAAATGAAATGTGAGATTGCCTTGTTCAATTTTTTAAACCTTTAAACAAAATCTAGTATGTTGTTCCTAAGTTCTTTTTAGCCTTTTTGCAACTTTGGAAAAGAAATTTGATTGTTCATTTTAAGACCCCAAAAGAAATTTAGTTGTTTCTAAGGCAAATGAAATTAACAAATTTCTTTCAAACAGAATTTTTTAAAATCCTTAAAGAGTGTTGAACAACACTTTAGTGTTTAAAAACACTTTGTGCATAATGAACATGATGCCATGATGAACCTTCTTTCTTTGCTTTTTCCTTGCTCCAATCTGCAAATTGATAGAAAACCAGAGAGCACAAAGACAGCAAACAAGGTCAAGAACTAGAAAATCAAAAAAATCAAAAAGCACATGTCAAATTCAAACCTGATTGTTTTTCACGGTGCAGTTTGTAGAAGTGGCACAGTTTGGAACAAAAGCGATGCTATATAGCGCCACATGTTTGAATGTGAGTGACACTCTGTAGGAACAGAGACCGAAGTTGCGGTGCAATATGGTCAAGCAGCACAGTTTGTGAAGCGGCTCAGTTTGAAATTTTAAAAATTTTGAGGCAGGAAACAGGGCGGTGCAATTTGGGAGTTGAGCGGTGTAATATGGAGCCGCATTTCTAAAAGCAGTGCGATATAGCACCGCGCACCTATGTGTGGCACGTTTAGAGATTTTAAAAATTTAACAGGCGAGAAAAGCAAAGTAGCACAGTTTGGAAACTTTACACGGTTTGGTATTGCACCATGTCTCTGAGTGCGGTACAGTATGGCATCACACCTCTGGAAGCAGTGCAGAATATCATCATAGACTGTGTGCGGCGCAGTTTCCTATGACCTGCAAAAAAAAGAAAGCACAATTTTTTTGAAAAACGTTATTAGAACTTGAGATTGCCCTCCTTCTACCGCCAAAATGTGAACCCTTAAACCTGCAAATGCACAAGAACAACAAACAAGGTTAGATTGTTAGATCAAATACATATAAGCATGAGAGATTCCCCATGAAATCCATCTATTTAACTCAAACTAGGAAAATGAAGAACACAATATGGAAAAGCATATAAATCCTAATTAAGCAAATAGAATTAAGATCCCATGGGGGAATTGGTGCCAATTGAATGTTGAAATTGGCCCTTTCCCAACTCCTAAGTTGCAATGTGAGTGATTGTGAAATGGTCAAATCTCCAAAAGAGATTTGAGCATAACCTTGCTATAAATTGTGAAAATGGTGAATGATTGAGTGGAAATGGGCAAAATTAGCTCTCAATGTGAAGAGAGTAACTTTGCATGAGATTGTGGATGAATAATGAGGAGAGAAGCCTCCAATTTATAGATTTCAATTTGGAAGAGAAAGCAAGATTTGAGCAATGTGGGACTAACTTTCAATCCAATGGTTGAATGTCGCATGTCACCATGTGATTGGTTGATGGTTGTGCACATTTTGGCCAAAGTGCCAATAAATGCAATTAGTTTGAATTTGAATTTGTGAAATGACTTGTTGAAGGGGGAAGGGAAATGAAATTAATGTCACTTGGCTCAAGGCAAAGGACTTGTAAGAGGCCTTAAATGCCTTGTTGGAAGGACCAAGTCCACTTGGCCTTTTTGAATTCAAATGAGGGAATATTCCCTTTTGATGCCATGTGAGGAAAAAATAGAGAATTAAATAAATCAAAGTAATTGATTTATTGTGCAAATTACATTCTCTAGAGGATTTTAATGAGAGGGATTAACTTAATCAAAGTTTTGATTAATTTAATGAAGAATTAGATGATTTGACAATTTTGACTTAAATAGATGAATCAATTTAAGTCAGAATTGAGAGGAGATGATTAATTAAATAAATGATTTTGATTTATTTAACTAAAGGGAAATATGTTAGATTAAATCAAATAAGTTTTAATTTAATATGAGTACTTTAGAGAATTTAATTAAATAAAATGGTTTATTTAATTAAACAGAAATATAAGGTTAATTAAATTAATTGATTAATTTAATCACTGGAGGAGGAAGACTTAATTTAATGAATAATGATTCATTACATTAAGAGACAAAATATGATGAAATGTTGAGAGTATGATTTGGGAAGAAATGTTGTTAGTAAACGGGATCAAGTGTGCCAAGACGAAGTTGTACATTTTCTATGTCTACAACTAGTATGAGAGGTATTTCTACATCATTGATTCTCTTATTTGGTTCCTCACTTGCACCATTATCTTCAAATTCTTCTTGGTTTGAGGGGAGAAATTTTCTCAAAGCATCTTTCTGCCTCCACATACAATAGCATCTTGAGCTTTAAATGGATTCTTCTGCATACTATTTGTGAGTAGTTCGAGATTGATTTGTAAAATCTATTAATCCTAATTGTTGTAAATGACAACTCCTAATTTATGAAAGTGATGTAAATGAATTAAAACATGTTTATGAATTCTAAAATTAGTACCATCCTCAACAATGACACCAAAAATGTAGAGCTTCCCTTATGTCCAATCAACTAGTGTAGATAAAATACATACAACTCAATGGACCAATAGATCCAAAATTAAGAAATTAATTATCTTAGATGTGCTTCATTTAAATTATCAACCAAGGAATTGTAATCTCGAGATGATGTTGGCATTGTATGTGTAGCTAAAATCCTATGTTGGAGTGAAAATATACTGAGAGGGGAGGGTGAATCAGTGTTTATAAATTTTTTAACAAATTTAACTGAAACTGAAAAGAACCATACATATGTTCTCATTTATCAATGATAGAATCATTCATGTATTTGAATGCAACCATATAAACTGAAATGAGTAGTGTAACATTGCATTTTAAAGCAGTAAAGCACTGAAGCAAAGGAATCACAGAGACACAAATAGACACAAGATATTTCGAGTGGAAAACCCTCCTGGGGTAGAAAAACCACTCCTGAACCTCCTGCCTTTTTCAAGCTTTCATTTCAATAATTATTTTGACAAAGCCTCAAAGGCTGATTTTTGAGCACCGACTCAAGGAGTACCAACCCCTTTGTTTAGAGACACCAATCTCAAGGATCACCAACCCATTTGTTTAGAGACACCAATCTCAAGGAGCACCAACCCCTTTTATGTTTTTCAATAGAACGTACAATAATACAGAGTATCTCTCTATTTCTCTTATTTCTGTCAAGTGCCTCTTGACAGACAATGCATAGAATTCTCAAGATTCAAGAATGAATCTTCAAGATTCCATTCATTATCAAATCTTGATACAGCTTGAGGAAAATAATCTAATTACAGTTTCAATACAGCTTCTCATCAAACTGCATTACAGTGATATGATTTTTCTTTCTTTTTCTCACTTTTCTTTTTCAATCTTTCATGATGCAAAATACAGAATAGACAACACACTCTGTTTTCCAATTTTTTAGCATCAAGACATAATTACCCTAACAACTCACATAAAACAACTGCCCTTTTTGTTTTTAGGTTTTCCTGTAAAGAAGAAACCCTAATCTCTTTGTTTTCCTCTTTTTACATTTTTGACTGTTAAAGAAATTACTCAAGGATAACTTTCAGGTTACAATGCTACTATCAAGCAATAGTTCCAGGTGTTACTGTGATCATAAGGAAAGATAATTCTAAAAATATCTTCTTACTAGAGTACTGAAGCATTGTGCAAATATAGTAGGCAGACTGAAACCTGTTCTCTCAAGCAGCCTGCACAAGCAGTGCTAAAAACAAAAACATAATAAGATCTAAATAAACCATAAACCATAGCCACTGAAACTGTTGCTATATTAAACTAACCGACATCTCAATGTAGTGAAACCGAAATCATAAAAATGATGCATTCAAGAGCAGTTACCAATGACTCCAAGGGTGAAACTGAGAAGATTCTTTAGGCTACATGATTACCCACAACCCAAAAATACCATTCTTTAAATCTGATATGGTAACACTATAAAAAAGTAATTTTAAGCATGCAAAATCATTATAGTTCTGACTAAGAAGAAACTAAAAAAAAATTTCAACTTCCTTGCAGAAGCAATCACTTATCCCTTATTAACCTTGCCAATAAAGGTAACGGTTCTGCAAAGATAAAAAGATGAATACCTGTGAAGACCAGAAAAGAATTTGCCATGAGCAATTTACCAAATCTACAAAGTAACTGAGCAGCCCGAGCTCTTTCCCCATTCGAGCTTCCACCTGATGGTAGGAGACTGACAGGTGAAATGACCATTGTCATTGTCTTCCTATCTTCCTTATATGCTATCAAAGTTCAGTAACCCTGCTTATTTCTCAATGAAACGGCTAAAAGAAAACTATCATGATGGCGGCCAGAGTAGGGTTCCAAACCCTTCGAGCAATAAAAAATTTGACCTAAACTTCCAAAACAAACACATTGTAATCCTTTGTAAAGAATGATAGTCATTTGGAGTCCGAGAGGACAAACATTAAATTATCAAAAATTCATTAATAAACTTTGAAATCCACTTTCTTTTCGCACAGTCGCGGTCTTCCTTTAGACAACCCGCGGTATAGCAGTGACAAGCACTAACTGTTACCGCTTCCTTTACCGCCCAACCATTGTCTCCCTCTAGCCTACCCACGGTACAACGGTAGCTCCTTATAAACCACTAATGTTTCCACCATGCTACCTCGGTTACGCTTTTGACAGTCCGTGGTATAGCGGTAGCCACCTTGCTTGTCGCTATCCGTTTTCACCACACTATTGCAGTTTCCTTGATGACAGCCCACAATGTAGCAGTAGTTATTTTGCTTGCCGCTGACGGTTTCACCACACTACCATGGTTACTGCCTTATCTGCCAGCGGTACCACAATAAGATGTTCGTGGCCTTACCAAACACATGCCGACAAACTCATTTCCGTTTCATAGTTGTTGACTATAGGAAATGTCGATAAAAACATGCCATGAAATATTACCACCAAATGTCAATGGCTATTGACTTTTATATTCCCAAGAAATCAAGGCTAAGTCACTTCCAATGTGACATTAAAAAATTAACCAATGCCTTTACCTGCTATTGGCCTTAAGGCCTGATTTAAATGTTAAACCTTTAGACCCAATTCAAATGCAAAAGGAGATCAAATAGAATACCTTTACCCAAGTTCGAATGCCACCTTGATATATTCAATGCTATATAATGTGTCATTGCCAAATGATGTCCAAAGACTTATGAGGTAGTGAAGACTAAATTTGCATGATGAATTCACAATGCCATTCCACTTACCATAAACCCTTATTATACTGAGAAACAAGCTGCATCATATAAACCATTAACAATTTCAAGATGCAAGAGCTTGATAAAACCACACTATAACAACCTGTAGAACACTGATTCATGCCAAGGACATATAATTAAGTGCATCACTGAAACACAATTGTTAAACCAGAAACATATCACCTGATCAATGAAACAAAGAGCCAGTAACCAAAATGCCTTAACTGAGATCTGCACATGGAGTCAGTCAAGTTATCAATACCACTATATATAATATAATCAATGAAGTAAATGTGCCAATTAGTAAAGCAGATCAACTGAGAAAGTAACCACCAGGATGCCAGAGTATCACAAATTGACATCAAGGAAAAAATAGCACAAGAGGGATTCAACAAACTCCCCCTTTGTCCTTGATGGCAAAACTGAGCCACCAAGCCAAATAATGAGTTGTAACCAAATGCACATAATTCTCCCCCTTTTTGTCACAAGGATAAAGGGAAGTCAACACAGATAAACCAGAATCAACTGTGAACTTCCAACAAACTACAGATGAACCTTTGAGCAGTAAAGTATGAGTTGCAGGAAGAGCTAACCAGCTCCCCCTATCACCAAGATAGATTGTTTAAGATAACAGTAATTGAGAGACAACTCCCAATCTAGACCTAAGTCTTTCAAAAACATCTTCAGCCAAAGGCTTTAAAAAAAATGTCAGCAACCTGTGCTTGTGTAGGAACATATTGCACAGAAACCTCGTTAGCCAGCACCTTTTCTCGAAGAAAATGAAACTTTATAGCTATATGTTTAGTTCGAGAGTGCATAACGGGATTTTTTGAGATATTGATTGCACTGGTATTATCACATAGAATAGTAATAGGTTTTGGAGTTTCAATACCCATATTGGATAATAAATCTATGACATCCAAATTACCTGGGTGCAACAAGAAGTGGCAGCTATATATTCTACTTCAGCAGTAGAGAGTGAAACAGATTCTTGCTTTTTGCTATGTCAAGCCACTAAACGATCACCAAGAAAGAAAGCAGCACCACTGGTGCTTTTCTTGTCATCTAGGCAACCTTCCCAGTCAGAATCAGTATATGCTACTAAAGAGAAACCATTGTTTCTAGGATACCAGAGCCCATAATCAATTGTGCCTTGTACATATTTAAGAATCCTTCTCACAGCATTGATGTGAGATTCCTTAGGAGATGCCTGAAATCGAGCAACCATGCAAACAGCTTGTATTATATCAGGTCTTGAGGCTGTTAGATATAATAGGCTTCCTATCATTGACCTATAGTTAGTTTGGTTGACAGCAAGAGAGTCATCAACCTTGCTAAGTTTACAGCCAGTAGCCATTGGAGTGCTTACAGGATGACTTTCATCCATTTGAAACCTTTTTAACATTTCTTTTGCATAAAAAGATGCCAGATTCAAGTTGTGAAATTTGAAGACCTAAGAAGAATGACAGTTCTCCCAATATAGACATTTCAAATTCAAATTCCATGATTTGTGAGAATTTTTTACTCAAGGCAATATTGTTGCAACCAAAAATGGTGTCATCAACATAAATTTCAACAACAAGAATATTAGATCCTTCAATTTTAACATATGGATTGTTGTTTACTCCTCCTCTAATGAAACCTTTTGACAGTAAGTGACTGTCCAATCTGGAGTACCAAGCTTTAGGAGCTTGTTTTAGGCCATATAGAGCCTTTTTCAGCCTGTAGACATGATTGGGTTTGTTTTTACAAGTAAACCCTTCAGGCTGTTCTATGTAAACTTCTTCTTCTAAGTATCCATTCAGAAAGGCATTTTTTACATCCATTTGATATATAGTAAAAATTTTGAAAATAGAATATGCCAAGAAAATTCTAACTGATTCAAGTCTAGCAACTGGTGCAAAGGTTTCACCGAAATCAATACCTTCTTACTGAGCATATCCTTTGCAGACATATCTGGCCATGTTGTGAACAACATGACCATTTCAATCATGTTTATTTCTAAAAATCCACTTGCCTCCTATGACATTTTTTCATCTAGTCTTGGGACTAGATCCCAAGTGATTTTTTTCAATTTGATCAATTTCTTCTTGCATTGCATTAAGCCAGCATTCATCAGTTAGAGCTTCATAAAAAAAATTTGGCTCAAACTGAGTGATTAAACAAAAAGCAGTAAGCTCAGCTATGTGAGCTTTTTCATCATATTTAACTATTATTTTCCTTGTTTGAACTGCTGCTGATTTATCTCCTATAATTAGATCTTTAGGATGGTTTTTAGCAAGAGATTTTGGAGTTTTAGTTTCACAATTTTCTGAGCTGATTTCAGCATCTCTAGATTTTGCTTCAGCAAGTTTAGGACTTGTTGGTTTTGTTTTAGGATTTTCAGTTTCAAAGCTTTCAAAAATTATATCAAATTCAAATTCGTCCTCTTCATCATCCTGCATAGGTTCAGCATCTAAAAGCAAATTTCATCAAATTTGATATTTACTGATTCAACAATTTTGTTCTGCCTATTGTTAAAGCATTTAAAGGCTTTGTTGTGAGTAGAGTATCCTAAGAAAATACCTTCATCTGTCTTAGATTGAAAACTTCCCAAGTTTTCATCGTCTCTCTTGATAAAACACTTGCAGCCAAATATTCTAAAATATTTAATTGAGGCAAATTTACCATACCACAGTTCATATGGAGTGAAATTTGATTTCACTCTGATCTGGACTCTATTCAAATGTAGATAGCTATGTGAATAGCTTCTTTCCAGTACATGTTTGATAGATTTGCTTCATTCAGCATAGTTCTTGCCATCTCTTTTACAGTCCTATTCTTTCTCTCAACTACCCCGTTTTGTTGGGGTGTTCTGGCAGCAACATACTATCTTTTTATGCCATGTTTGTCACAGTAGTCTATGAATTCTTGTGAGGTGAATTCACCACCTTTGTCAGATCTTAAACATTTCAATTTTAAATCTGACTCTCTTTCTACCAGTTTTCTAAAAACTTTAAAACGGTCAAAAGCTTTTGATTTATTCTTGAGAGAGGTAACCCATACCATGCGAGAGTAGTCATCAACAAACAACACGAAATATCTCTCACCATTGATAGATCTAGTCCTTGTAGGACCACATAAGTTAGTATGAACAATTTGCAGAGGTTTAGTAGAGGAGTGTTCCTTGGATTTAAAGATTACCTTAGTTTTCTCTTCTTTAAGACACTCTTTACAAACAGCATTGTTAGGTTTTTTAAGAATGGGCAGACCTCTTACATTCTGATTTTTGCTAATTCTAACCATGTTGTCAAAGTTAATGTGGCCTAGTCTCCTGTGTCACAGCCAGCTTTCTTCAACATGACTCATTAAGCATATACCTTGATTGTTTTCATGTCCAGAGGTGTCAAGTAAGTTGTAGACATTTCCCTTGGTCCTTCTTCTAGCCGCAACAGCTTTACCAGATTGGTTTTTAATTTTACATCCCTGTGAAGTGAACAGGACTTGATAGCCACTGTCACAGATTTGACTGACACTCAGAAGGTTATGTTTTAATCCTTCTACATAGTATACATTGTATATAGGAGTGTCTTCATTCAGAAAAAGAGAAACTCTTCCTTTTATTTGAATTCCTAAATTATCTCCAAACTTCACATAACCACCTACATAATCTTCAAGATTAGTGATTTTTTCTTTATCACCAATCATGTGGTTTGAATAGTCACTGTTCAGGACCCATAAGTCCTTTTTCTTGGAGTGGAAATCAGTTTGAACAAGCATAGTCTGTTCAATGTTGTTAACAACTTTGGGTTTCCAGACTTTGATAGTTTTCAGTTGTTTATTATGTTGATCAGCATTGCATTGCTTAGCAGAATGACCCAAAGACTTGCATGTGAAACATCTAATCTGTCTTGCAAAACCATGATTCTGCCTAAAGCCAAATCTAGGAGTTCTAGAATTCATAAATTTGTATGAGTTCACTTTGTGACCAAATTTATTACAGAAGTAACAATACCCATAAAAGAGAGGGTAGGAGTTATAAGCCATTCTGTTGCTCCTAAAAGGATGAATATGATCCTTGTCAAAATCAGGACGTTTGAGTTCAGGACTTTTGTTTCCAGCCACAACATTGTCCTTTGCACTGTTATTTGAACATTCACCTTTTACAAAACCAATTCCAATTTTATCATTGTTCAATTTCTGTTTACTGAGCATGTCATTCAGTTTAAGAGTGCTTTCATATTTCTCAATAGTCTTCCTGAGATCTACAATCTCGTGTTCAATTTTTTGAATTTCTTGGTCTTTAAGACTTATGCCAATACGAAGACAATCTTCAACCCTCTTGGATTCTTCAAGTTGAGTTTTTAATGAAATTATCTCAAGATTTATGAGTTGTTCTTGTGAGCTATCTTGAGCAGTATTATATACTTGAGCACACATCAGCTTTTTAAGTTTCCTCAGCTCTTTTAAAGCACATTTCAGTTCTCCTTCATAATCCACTTCGCCTTCTTCAGCATCATTGTTGTTAGTTTCATCTTGTTGAATGATTTCAGCCATGAATAGATTTTCATCCTCTTCATCTAAAGAATCTTCAGATTCAGAGTTTGTTTCATTTTTGTTGAACAAGCTTTTCTTCTTTTTGAAATTGAATTTCTATTTGGGTCTATAAGCCTTTTTCTTGGCAAATTTTTCAGATTTTTCGTTACCACTGTTTGTGTCACCATAGGGGCACTTTGCAGCAAAGTGGCCTATTTTGCCACAGTTAAAGCATTTGAAGTGAAGTTTTCCCTTATACTTTCCAGAACCCTTTTTGAGTTTCCTCACAAAGTGGGATTCTTTAGAAGGAGAAAATTATGATTCGGTGAGTTCATCTCTTTCTTTCTTTTCAGCATTAAATGTTGCTTCTTTTGTAGTGGTGTTGTTTTTACTAATCCTCATTTCATAGGCAGTCAAAGTGCCTTGAAGGTTGTCAAGGGTAAGCTGGGTAAAGTGTTTCTTTTCTTCTAGAGTAGCTATCTTAGCTTCAAATTTTGTTGGTAAGGTTCTAATGACCTTGGTTACAACATCAAATTCCTTGACTTCTTCTCCCAGACCCTTCAATGCATTTACTATTTCATCAACTCTCAAAAAGTAGTCAACTACTTTTTCATCGTCCCTCATTTTCAGTTCTTCAAACTGGTGTTTTAGAGTGAGGACTTTAGACTGTTTTACCTTTTCATTTCCTTGATAGATAGTTTCAAGTTTAGTCTAGATTTCACTAGTAGAACTACAGTGCATGACTTTGATGAAGACATCTTTAGTCAAAGCACACAGAAGAGCATGCTTTGCTCTTGCATTGGTTTCATATCTTTTCTTTTCATCAAAAGTAGTTGGAAAATTAGCTGGTACAGTGTACCCAGACAATACTATGCCCCAGACATCAAGGTCAATAGAAGTTAAATAAGTCTCCATTCTGATTTTCCAGAATACATAATCAGTTCCATCAAATAATGGAGCTCTAGTCATGGAAGTACCTTCATGAGCTTGAGACATTTTGAATAGACTCCAAGTCTAGAATCAATCCTAGGATGGAAAGACCTATCAGAGAACCCTAGGCTCTGATACCAATTGTTGGAGTGAAAATACACTGAGACGGGGGGTGAATCATTGTTTATAACTTTTTTAACAAATTTAACTGAAACTGAAAAGAACCATACATATGTTCTCATTTATCAATGATAGAATCATTCATGTATTTGAATGCAATCATATAAACTGAAATGAGTAGTGTAACATTGCATTTTAAAGTAGTAAAGAAATTAAGCAAATGCATCACAAAGACACAAATAGACACAAGATATGTCGAGTGGAAAACCCTCCTAGGGTAGAAAAACCACTCCTGAACCTGCTGCCTTTTTCAGGCTTTCATTTCAATAATTATTTTGACAAAGCCTCAATGGTTGATTTCTGAGCACCGACTCAAAGAGTACCAACCCCTTTGTTTAGAGACACCAATCTCATGGATCACCAACCCCTTTGTTTAGAGACACCAATCTCAAGGAGCACCAACCCCTTTTCTATTTTTCAATAGAACGTACAATAATACAGAGGATCTCTTTGTTTCTCTTATTTCTGTCAAGTGCCTCTTGACAAACGATGCATAGAATTCTCAAGAGTCAAGAATGACTCTTCAGGATTCCATTCATTATCAAATCTTGATACAGCTTGAGAAAAATAATCTAGTTACAGTGTCAATACAACTTCTCATCAAACTACATTACAGTGATATGATTTTTCTTTCTTTTTCTCACTTTTTCTTTTTCAATCTTTCATGATGCAAAATACAGACCAGACAACACACTCTGTTTTCCAATTTTTTAGCATCAAGACATAATTACCCTAACAGCTCACATAAAACAACTGCCCTTTTTGTTTTAGGTTTTCCTATAAAGAAGAAACCCTAATCTCTCTGTTTTCCTCTTTTTACATTTTTCATTGTTAAAGAAATTACTCAAGGATAACTTTTAGATTACAATGCTATTGTCAAGCAACAGTTCCAGGTGTTACCGTGATCATAAGGAAAGATCATTCTAAAAAGATCTTCTTACTGGAGTACTGAAGCATTGTGCAAATATAGCAGCAGACTGAAACCTGTTCTCTCAAGCAGCCTGCACAAGCAGTGCTAAAAATAAAAACAACATAAGATCTAAATAAACCATAAACCATAGCCACTGAAACTATTGCTATATTAAACTAACCGACATCTCAATATAGTGAAACCAAAATCATAAAAATGATGCATTCAAGAGCAGTTACCAACAACTCCAAGGGTGAAACTGAGAAGATTCTTCAGGCTACATGATTACCCACAACCCAAAAATACCATTCTTTAAATCTGATATGGTAACACTATAATAATGTAATTCTAAGCATGCGAAATCATTATAGTTCTGACTGAGAAGAAACTAAACCAAATCTTCAACTTCCATGCAGAAGCAAGCACTTACCCCTTATTAACCTTGCCAGTAAAGGTAACGGTTCTACAAAGATAAAAAGATGAATACCTATGAAGACCAGAAAAGAATTTTCCATGAGCAATTTACTAGATCTGTGAAGTAACTAAGCAGCCTGAGCTCTTTCCCCATTCAAGCCTCCACCCGATGGTAGGAGACTGACAGGTGAAACAACCATTGTCATGGTCTTCCTATCTTCCTTATATGTTGTCAAAGTTTAGTAACCCTACAGATTTCTCAATGAAACGGTTGAAAGAAAACTGTCATGATGGCAGCCAGAGTAGGGTTCCAAACCCTTCGAGCAATAAAAATTTTGACCTAAACTTCCAGAACAAACACATCGTAATCCTTTCCAAAGAATGATAGTCATTTGGAGTCCGAGAGGACAGACATTAAATTATCAAAAATTCATTAATGAACTTTGAAATCCGCTTTCTTTCCACATAGTCGTGGTCTTCCTTCGAACAGCCCATGGTATAGCGGTGACAAGCACTAACTGTTACCGCTTCCTTTACCGCCCAACCATTGTCTCCCTTCGGACTACCCATGGTACAGCGGTAGCTCCTTGTAAACCGCTAACGTTTCCACCGTGCTACCTCGGTTACGCTTCTGATAGTCCATGGTATAGCGGTAGCCACCTTGCTTGCCGCTAGTCGTTTTCACCGCACTACCACGTTTTCTTTGATGACAGCCCGTAGTGTAGTGGTAGCTATTTTGCTTGTCACTGATAGTTTCACCACACTACCATGGTTACTGGATTAACTGCCAATGGTACCATGGTAAGATGTCTACGGCCTTACCAAACACATGCCGACAAACTCATTTCCATTTGATAGTTTTTGACTATAGGAAATGTCGATAAAAACATGCCATGAAATATTACCACCAAATGTCGATGGCTATTGACTTTTATATTCCCAAGAAATCAAGGCTAATTTATTTCCAATGTGACATTAAAAAATTAACCAATGCCTTTACCTGTTGTCGGCCTTAAGGCCTGATTTAAATGTCAAACCTTTAGACCTGATTCAAATGCAAAAGGAGACCAAATAGAATACCTATACCCAAGGTCGAATGCCACCTTGATATATTCAATGCTATATAATGTGCCATTGCCAAATGATGTCCAAAGACTTATGAGGTAGTGAAGACTGAATTTGCATGATGAATTCACAATGCCATTCCACTTACCATAAACCCTTATTATACTGAGAAACAAGCTGCATCATATAAACCATTAACAATTTCAAGATGCAAGAGCCTAATCAAACCACACTGTAACTGTAATGATATAAATCTAATCCCGCAAAACAGATCTATGTTAGAACATGCATGCGATAATAAATAAATCATTCAATGGAATGCAAAGGAGAATATGAAAGAAAAGGAATGAGACTAGAACAATCTCACCCATTTCTCTCCTCTATAGCTACTTCCATTGTACCTTCTTGAGATTGTTGTGATGAATATAATGCCCTCAGGTTTGAGAGAAAATTCTATAATGCCTAGCCTTAGCAAATACCTTTGAAGGATTTAATAAAATAAACTATGCAAACTAGAAAGTAGAATCTATTATGCAAAGTATTAAATAAATATGCCTAATGTGTGATAATGCCTATGAAAATGAATTATTCAAGAGATAAGATTGATCGACTCTCAAAATGAGATCAAGATTGTCATTTTATAGAAAATGCAATCTTGAATGGACGGACGAGATGAGAGATTTGAAGAATGCCCTAGAATCAAAGGTCAAGATTCAATAAGGCAACTCTCATTTAGGGTTAAGGCAGAATACCCATATGTGTGAATAAGATTTAATTAAATAAATTAAATCAAGACTGAATGTGACAATTGAGATGAAATTAGTAAAAATCAGAAGACAAAAGGATAAGATTTTAGAAAATCAGTAATTTTCGAAATTACTTGATTTGTAGAAGAATATTTCCCCTTTTGAATTAAATTAATTCAAAATAAAGATTTGTGAGATAATGAGTAATTGATTTTTGAAATCAATTACTAAAAGAAGAATCAGTTAACTATGTGAAGTCATTTTTAAATAAATTGTTTTATTTAAAAATAGGGAAATGTCACATAAGGCCATTAAATAATTAATAATAATTATTTAATTTAGAAGAGACAATTACTTAATTAAATAAATAAATGAATTTATTTAATTACGAGAGGATTTAGGAATTAAATCAATATATTTAAAATATATTAATTTAATAATCAAGATAACTTTAGTGATAAGGATTAATTAAATAAATTGATGAATTTATTTAATTATTAGAAGACTTTGACAATTAGTGACATATTAAAATAAATAAATAAGATTTATTTATTTAATAATCATGAAGAATGAGAGATTATGAATTATTTAATTAATAATTGAATGTGGGTTAGAAACATAATTAAAATGTTATAATTATGCTAGGACGAAAGGTGGTACAATATTGCTTGCAAGCCTATGTCATTTTTAGGTGTCTACAGTAACAACCTGTAGAACACTGATTCATGCCAAGGACATATAATTAAGTGCATCACTAAAACACAATTTTTAAACTAGAAACATATCACCTGATCAATGAAACAAAGAGCCAGTAACCAGAATGCCTTAACTGAGATTTGCACATGGAGTCAAGTTATCAGTACCACTATATATAATATAATCAATGAAGTAAATGTGCCAATCAGTAAAGTAGATCAACTGAGAAAGTAACCACCAGGATGCCATAGTATCACAAATTGACATCAAGGATAAAATAGCACAAGAGGGATTCAACATCCTAAACCTTCCTAATTGGTTGAGTATAGAAAAAGTAATAGAAGCAACTCTAATTAAAGGTAACTTAACATAAATAAATTCTACATAGAAACAAAATTAAGTGAATACTAATTGTTTTAAATAATTATAATAACTCTGGTACAAGCAACTATTCTTGCATAGATTGTAACTTAATAACTCTATATTGTAACGTGATTCAATAACATTTAGTTGTTTATTTAGCAACTCAACATAATGTGAATCAAAAAATATAATTAAAAATTTAACTAATAATATAAACTAACATGGATTTTTAGTGCCTCAAGTGACCCTTGCTTGAGATACTACAATCCATAATTTCTTTCTTCAAATCTCAACCTGGATATTTGTGGAAATTGGTGTATTCTTTATTGCAGTTTGAACATACAAAACCTTAAAAAATGAATATTTAATAAAAATATTTGTTGAAAACAAGGTGAAACTATGTTCAATATTAACTTATGTATGTGTATTCAAATATGAAAATAATATTACCAAATCTGAAATAATGTATGTGATTTCACTATCATCATAATAGAAAAATCAGCAAACAAACATGACACCAGGTTTATGTGGAGAAACCCTTTCGATAAAAAAAACTCCACACAAGAAAAGAAGGCAAGTATATTATTTATCTTCGAAAGAAAGATACACCACAATACACTTAGTTGTTGTTCTCCTACAACCCGGATGCTTCCATACACTTTCAAATAACACAAGATGCTACTACCATCTCAAGGCTCCACATTATAAAGCTTGTGGGAGGCAAAACCATAGTGGTAAATTGAAACAAGAGGTGTTGAAACCACTTAAAAAAACCATGCCCCATCCTCAAAACACCAAGATTCATGATAATAAATTAATTAAATGTGTAAAAGGTTTCAAAACAGGCACCTAAATCATATCCCCTTCAACTTCTCGTATTCAAGATGTTGCAATGACTATTCATCTTATAAGTGGAATACCAATGGATACCTGTTTCCCTCCAAACTTGGATCCCTACTCAAGACTCTTCATATTCCCAATATGGACACCTAGGAGGGAGAATTTTTTTCTTTTAGTGACATGTAACCTCTACCATTCCCTCTTGAAAATGCAATTACAATATGCAAAAATTAAATACATTTCTCTCATGTCCCCTAAGATACTTTCCAAGAAACATGGAGATAAATAAATGGCATAGATTTGCAAGGTAAATGTTACCTAACCTAATATTCTCCCATTTGAAAGTATATGTTACAATTACATCCAAGAGATTCAAATAATAAATTAAGTACACTAATCAAGGCCCATGGACTTCCTGCACCAAGAGAACTTATTTATGGTCGTTGGCTTCGTGAGAGAATCTACAAAATTATCCAAAGTGTCGACCTTACCAATCAAGACCTTCCAATTCTCAACCATCTCTCGCACAAGGTGATACCGGACATCAACATGCTTAGTACAAGCATGATACATAGGATTTTTGGCCAAACAAATAGCATTATGATTACCACATCCAATCCTCACTATCCTATAATCAAAATCAATGCCATTACCAAGTCTTTGTAACCATACCACCTCCTTAGAGACATGTGTAGCAACCATATACTCTACTTCAATGGTGTACAACACAATCGTGGGTTGTCTCTTACTCATCCAACACACTACACCTCCAAACAAATTAAATACATAGTCGCTAGTGGACCTTTGACTATCCAAGTCACCTACCCAATCTACATCAATAAACACCTGTATGTATAATGAATTGACCACATCATCACTACCATGATAAACCAAAAAATAATTTTAAGTACCATGTAAATATCTAAACACCCTCTTAAAAAATTCCACTGCTCTTTACCAAGGTTAGACAAAAAAACACTTAGTACTCCCACTACTTGGGCTATATTTGATCTAGTACAAACTATTGCATACATTAAACTACCAATGACACTGGCATAAGGAACCTTATACATATCCTCACTATCATCATTAGAAATGGAAATGGAAATGAATTATTAACTAGCTTGCAGTCATGCACATTAAACCTTCACACAATTGTATCCACATACTTAATCTGACTTAGCCAAAGTTTTTTGTGAGCCAAATCTATGATGATTTCCATCCTAAGAATGTATTTTGTAGCCCCCAAATCCTTCATATCAAATGTGCTAGAAAGTCGTGTCTTGAGTTCACTAATCATCACCTTTTTGTTACCCATGAACAACATATCACTAGAATACAAGATAATAATTAAAATATGATCATCAATAACTTTAATATAAACATAATGATCCTTCTCACTCCTAAGAAATCTCAACTTCAATACAAAAGTATTAAACATTTTGTATCACATTTTGGGTGACCATTTCAAACCATACAAATATCTCTCCAACTTGTAAACCAATTGTTCTTTTCCTTTCACAACCAAACTGTCGGGTTGTTTCATATAAATTTCCTCCTCAAGATTCCCATGTAAGAAAGCAGTTTTAACATCCATTTTCTCTATCTCAAAATCACAAGCAACAACAATAGACAATATGAATCTAATAGAAGTTAGTCTAGTAGAAAGAGATAAAATTTCACCAAAATCAACTCCCTCTCTCTTGAAGTAGCCCTTAGCCACTAATCTAGCCTTGTACTGCTATAATCAACCATTTTCTCCAAAAAAAAATTAAATAACCACTTGCATCCAATAGGCTTCCTTTCTTTTGGAAAATTAACACGATCATGGGTGTCACAAATATCCAAAGCCATCATCTCCTCCTACATGGCCTACAACCAAGACTCACTTTTCTTTGAAGAGAGAGCCTCCCTAAAAGATCTAGGTTCATCTTCAATACTCAATAAAGAAAATACACAAGGATAACTTGGTGGGATATACCTGTCATCTGGATTCCATTGCCTTGTGAACCTCCTCAAGGTAGGAATAATGGTCTCTACCTATTCTTCTTCTTTTGTGTGCTCATCCTACACATCCTCTAAACTATTTGAACCCTCTTCTTCTTCTCCATCCTCTGATCCATCTAATTGTTCTTCCACATGTGCATCTTCTTGATTCTCAATATTTGTCTTGAAGTGCACTATCTTTTTCTTATATTTTTCCTTTGGTTGTTCTTCTCCTAAGTAAGCTCCAAATTCCCTAAAAATCACATCTCTAGAAATATTATTTTATGATTTAGAGGATTCCAAAGCTTATAACCTTTTACATTCTCACCATAACCTACAAAGATACATTCATGTGCTTTTAGATCTAATTTAGATCACTTCTATTGAGGCACATGAACAAAATCCTCACAACCAAAGACCCTTAAGTGTGAAACAAAAGTCTTTCTACCTATTCACACTTCACAAGGAGTTTTATCAACAAGAGTTGAACAAGGAGATCTATTAATTAAATAACAAGTAGTACCAATCACTTTTTCCCAAAAACATTTATCAAGCTTAGCACTAATTAACATACTCCTAGCTCTTTCAGTTATGGTTTGGTTCATTCTTTCTAATACCCCTTTTTTGGGGGGGAGTATAAGGAGTTTTATTTTTCCAAACAATACATGCATTCTTACAAAATTCATCAAATTATTTGGAACAATATTCACCCCTATTGTTAGACCTCAACACTTTTATCTTATACTCTATTTTATTTTCAACTAAGGCCTTAAATTCCTTAAACTTAGTGAAAAATTTAGATTTATAATGCATAAAATAAATCCAAGTGTATCTTGAGACATCATCAATGAAAGAGACATAATACTGAGATTTACCCAAAGAGCCAATATCTACTAGTCCACATAAATCTGAATGAATACTCTATAATAATCTTGTTGTCTTATTAGTTCCACTATAAATGATGATCTATTTTGCTTTCCAAATGCACAATGTTCATAAATATCATTTTTACCAATAGAATAATTAGAAATATTATCAACCAACTTTTTGTTTAAAATAGTTTTTAGTCCTTTTTCACCTATGTGACCCAATCTATTGTGCCACAACATACATGTATTTTCAATGTTATTTACATAGGCGGAGTTACTTAAAGTAGAGGCATTTAGCCTAGAAAAATTACCTATCTGAGATCCTTTAGCTATCACCAAACTCCCTCTTACCAACCTACAACCAAGCATATCGAATGTCACATGATTTTCAGAATCAATTAACTTGGATAATTAAAGTAAATTTATTGCAAAACCTTGAATATGTAAAATATTATCAAGAATTTTAATTCTCCCAGATCACTAAAGCACAACTTTACCTTTCCCTTACCATTAATCCTTTTTTTGTTGTTATCACCAAGGAAGATATCTCCCCCATCATATTCTTCATAATTAGTAAGCCACTCCTTGTGACGAGTCATGTGGTAGGAGCAACCTAAATCAATATGTTGAGAATCATCACTAATAGTATTAGCTAAAATAAAGAAAGCATCAGAATCATCATCAAGAGACTTTTTCGTGGAGGAATAAAAAATATTTTTCTTATTCCTACATTCCTTTTTCACATGCCCTCTTTTACCACAATTCCAACACTTTACTTTACACTTTTCAGGGGTTTTAGAACATCCGTTAGACGTATCCCTCTTATTATCCCCTTTAGGTCCTCTCTTTAGACCTATCTTGCACATGCAAAGGGAGCCCATAGTCATGGAATTTCTCATCATCTTTTATGAAAGAAGCATAGATTATGGTGTCCATCTTTGGTTCTACATTACCACTACTTGCGGCAATAATTAAATTTTCCAAATATTTTGGCAAAGAACAAAGAAACAAGTTACATATCTCCATCTTCAATTTTAAAATCTATAGATACAAGGTGAATTATAATTAGATTAAAAATATTTAGATGATCCACTATAGCGACACCATATTTTATTATAAAATAATATAAACATGTTTTGAGATATAAGTTGTTAGATAAAATTTTAGTTTGATAAATATCACCTATCCTTTTCCACAACTTGAATGGGGTGCCTTCTATGGATACATTCAAAAGGAAAAAAATTGTCAGACACAATCGTATGGTTCTTCATGCCTTCTTGTCTAAATTTTTCCAATCTACATCAGACATTGCATATGGTTTGCTCTCTTATGAAACTGGCAACCGTTGATCTCTCTTTTCAAGGAAGTCATCCATCTTTAGTTTCCACATCTCGTAGCCTATGCCATTGAATTTATCAATATCCTAGTGAGAGGTAGAAGCCATGGAGTAAAATATTTTTCAAAAATCTGCAATATACCACAATATCAAAATCTCCCACTGTAGCAAAAAACCTCCAACACTTAAGAGAAATGCATCCCCTTCTAAACAAAACAGTTAGCTTTGATAACAAATGTTGAAAACAAGGTGAAACTAAGTTGAAATATTAACTTATGCATGTGTATTCAAATATAAAAATAATATTACCAAATCTTATTTAATGTATGTGATTGCACATTCATCATAATAGAAAAATCAAAAAACAAATATGACACAAGATTTATGTGGAGAAACCCTTTCAGGAAAAAACTCCACACGAGAAAAGAGGGCAAGTATATTATTTATCTTCAAAAGAGAGATACACCATAATATAATTCCTTGTTTTTATCCTACAAATCAGATGCTTACATACACCTACAAATAACATAATATTCTCTACCATCTCAAGGCTCCATTTTATAGAGCATGTGGGAGGAAAAACCACAATAGTAAACTAAACCACAGTGGTAAAATGATACAAGAGATGCTAAAACTAGTTGAAAAACCCACGACCCATCCTTGGAAAACCAAGATTCATGATAATAAATTAATTAAATATGCAAAAAGCTTCACCATGGGCACCTAACTCATAGCCCCTTCAACTTTTGGCATTCAGGATGCTTTGGTGATTGTTCAGCTTCTAGGTGGAACACCAACCGACACCTGTTTCTCTCCAAACTTGGATCCCCACTCAAGACTCTTCATATTCCCAATGTGGATGTCTATGAGGGATAAATTTGTCCTCTAGTGATATGCAACCTCCACCAATATTGATTTACCTCTTTCGAATGCAATTACAATATTTCCAAAATTAAATACATTTATCTCATGTCCCCTAGGACACTTTCCAAGAAACATGGAGATAAATAAATGATATAGGTTTGCAAGGTAAATGTCACCTAATCCAATAAAATTTATATTCATATCTACTTCATACGGAAAATCTAGCTAGTTATGATCTCTCACGAGATCAGACGTATATACAAGATCTTTGAGAGTCCCCTTATTTCTAGACTGAAAACAAAATATAAGCAACTGTCAACTCTTCAAAAAACATAGGAATAGGACTAGGTATTATTTCAACAATAAATAAAATCTAGTGGAGATAAGAGTGTAAGATTTTTATCAAGACTCTTCATCAATTAAGAAGATGGTTATAATTGAAGACGTGCTTAATTAGGCTAGGACTTATTGTAAGCAACTAACCACTATTAGTACAAATATCTCATTTTATCCATGATTAAATTAATATTATAAAGTTAAAAGATGGATTAATCCATAAATAAGCATGTCCATACTCTTTGTCCATTTCCTACATTAGTTTTAGGAAAATTTAGGTGTTATAATTGATTACCTTATTTGATTGTGATGAACTGACATCCTTCTGTTGCGGGTTGAAAATCCTTTTTTGTGGGTTGATAGATCCTTTGCTATAGGGGTTAGTTTATTTTAAAATAATTTTTCACCATTAACAATTATAATTAATCATAAAACTCCACTAAATTCCATAGAAATTCAAAGATTGCACAATCATTTATCAATATAATATATCATCATCAATGCATAAAAAAATTTGCGCCATGCCTCACTCTGCTCCTGCTCCTTTGTTCCTCACCTGCGATGTCGTGCCTCGCTCTGCTCCTGCTCCTTCGCTCCTCACCGACGACGTTGTGGGTTCCTCTGCTTCACGCAGGGGCTCTTTGGATGGAAACAAGCCTACGGCAAATGCCATCCCCGACAAAGGCCCACCTCCTTACAATGGTAAGCTGAAATTTTCAGATGTTGTGCGGAGTAGGGTTAGGGAGAACAATGTGAAACGCCATTCTCCATGCACGAGGATCTTCCATCAAGACTTGCGCCAGAAGGTTGGGGATTTGGTGCTGGGACAAATGGAGCCACCCCATTTGGCATCACCAAATGCCTCTTATGAGAATGCTACCTTTGGGCACAATGGATCTGTGATTAGGGTTTCTCAAGCGACTGTAACTCTTGCGATTCGAATAGACGGACTAGTCAAAGATAGGGAAGAATTTTTGCAAACAAACGCTTTGATTTGCAGATTCATAAAAGTGTGGCCGAAACTACATGATTTGCATTCTTGGATTTCTAAAAAATTGGAAGAATTTTATGAAGGATGAAATTTGTTTTTTTCCCTGCGCTAGAGGGTTTTTAATCATTGAATTTGAATCCATTATCGACAAAGAATGGGTGCTGAAAAATGGTCTGTGGGTATTTCAAGGCAATTTTTTGTGCATGAAACCTTGGTACCCATCTTTTGATCCATGAATGGAAAAAAATTCCAGTGCCTTTTTTTGGGTGTGACTGCCTTATCTTCCATTTCAATTATGGGAATTTGATTGCTTGCAAGCCATCGACAATGGATTAGGAAATTTCCATTATAGTTCAGAAGAAACAATGAAATATCAAAGCTCCACCTGTGCGCATATCTATGTGGAAATGGACTTGTCCAATGGTCTTCCAATGGAGATTGTAATGAAGGTTGGGGAGCGTTGTTGGATACAGCCTACAAATTATGAAAGAATAGCCTTTCGATGCAGAAAGTGCTTCTCAATTGACCACTCTATGCCCCAATGTTAAAAGGTATTCACCCAAAAGCAAGATCTTGGAGGAAGGCCCACCTGGTGGATAAGGGTAGAAGCAAAACACTATATTGTTACATCGAGCTCTCAAGATGTGTCAGAACTACCTCAAGATCCTACAGTAACACAGTCAAGCACTCAAATTGCTCCACCTGATAGCTCTCCAGATCTGCTAATTTGTTCTCAGATGTCTGGCTCATCTGATGAAGTCTTTGTTGCTTCAACAATCACATCTTCAAACATCAAGATCACCCAAAACTCACAAGCATCTCCATTGGCTTCTCATCCCGAAGCAAGATCTTCTGATCATTCTCCTCCACAACTGGAGCAAGAGTGGACAAAAGTAAAAAGGAAGAAATAGGCTCAATCAAAACCCAAGCAACAAATGGCTTCAAGATCAGCATCAAAAGAGCTAAAGTTGGAAGGAAAGTATAGTTCAAAGGTGGCAGGAAAAATGGAGGCAGGAGGGGATTTGGAGAGAATGTTGGGGATGAGGTCCCCTGATTGTGACCTCACTGGTTCATAGCTCCAGTCAAAAGTGTTTAGAATGTCTGCAATGGGTAAGAATGGAATATAGTAGGAATAATCCAAACGCAAGGGTAAATTTGATATGGTTTTGCCTCTTTGTGCTCCCCATTCATGGGTTCGAAGCAGGTTTTTGTGCTCCCCAATATTGGGTTTGAAGCAATCCAAAATTTTATTTTTAATCACTTTATGGGTGCTACCCCACAAGCAGTGATTTACCTAGCAAAAAAATGTATATCATCGTCAATGCTTTAAATACTTGGAATATATGGAAAGGTTTGTAAATGCCTTTGAAACTTAACAAAAATATGATAAAAAGTATGAAACTAAAGCAAGGAAACAAGAAATTTCTATGGCTCATCACACATCACATATTAAAAATACTTTACATAAAAGCTCAATCATAGTTTTATGTGTGTTTGATTTGAGTGTTGAATTAATTTTAATTTGATTAAATTTCATTTCCATGCATACAAGTTTTACAATTCAAAACAAAATACATTTAAAATCCATTCAAAATATTAAAAACATATAATATTCTCACTCTTTTAAAATATATGTTGATAACTAAAGAAAAATATCAAAGGTGTGGGAGCCCATCTCCCAAACTTTAAGATTATATTTTTTTAAAGAATCTATCTTCTCTCTCCTTAAAGTTTCCAACTCCTTCCTACACTAAGAGGACGTATAAAAGGGAGTTTCATGTAAATACCCCCATCCAATTAGATTAATCCATGTGAAAAATCCAAAATCTGTGTACCTAACTCCCTACCATAAATAATAAATGAACATACTCATCCCATGTGAATCCACATGGATTGACCTTCCCAAAGTATGGGGTGGAGTGTTCTCCTTCTTTTAATCCATTTGAAATGTAAATAGGTTGACTTGAGTCTTGCACTCAAGTTCCCATACCTTAATAAATATGTGCTCTTCCCAAGAGCTCTAAGGGTACTCATAACCTTACCACAACTCAAAAATGCTTCCACAAGTACCATTACCAAAGGTACATGGATTGAGGAGATAAAAATAACTTTTTTTTACATGCTATAAAAATACCCTAAAGTTCATATCTGAATTCCACATTTAAAAGTCAATTAAAGCATAATAAATTATCCTATTCACACTATATTCAAAAATAAAATAATTAAATACAAAGATACATAAATAGGAAACATTACGTGGCTAACAAGGGAGTCTCTATAACACTTGACCAAGATAATTTGATGTCATTGACAAAACATGGTCAAAATATTACTATTCCATTAATGTGAAGCAAGATGGTGGATGGTCCTTAAAAATTCTATGGAGTCCCCATTGGTGAACCTATAGCTCCATGTATACTTAATTTGCATATTAAATTTCTCATGGTAATCATATCCAAAGAACTATAATAATATGTTTGCATATTCACACACAAATGTATATGTAAAACATGTACACACACATCTCAACTATATAATATGTTCAATAAATACTACAATTAAATCTTATAATCATGATCCAAGCACAATTCCATTATCTCAATAATATAAATCTACATAAAAATCACTATTCATTATTAAATTTTAAAATGACTATTATTCAAATTTTATTAAAAATCAACAACACAATCATCATTTCATTTAAATATTAATTGTCAACATCTAATTTATGGTTAGTAACATCTAATCTAAATTAGAGGTGAGGGAAGAAAAAAGGAAAGACAAATGTAGGAGAATGACATTGGAGAGGGTTGTGTTACTAGTCCAAAGAATATTAGAGATAAGAAATAGAAAGTTATTGGGTCCCCTATTTTGGAACCTACCATTGGGAGAGTTTTTCTAGAGGTTCAAAACATAGGGCTTGAATAATACTAAATTTTATGATGCCCTCGAATTGAAACCTAGTTCTCTACAAGACATGGTAGAGGTGGTTAATTTGATGATACACAACATGAGATTGGTTCATGAGTCCTTTGAAGCTCAAAGAACCCCCAATAATTTTTTTTAAATCAATAGATGAAACATAAAGATGGCCATGTGGGAAAATATAAAAAGGATCGAAGTGCAAGTGAATCCTAAGGATGATAGGCTTATCTTTCAAAATTGGAATCGCCTTCCTAAAGTTGGATGGAAAGAAGTAGAGCACTTGGAAAATAAGAGAATATGAAACCTCATGGAAGATATATATGAACAAAATACTATATTATCCATCTTGGATCAGGAGATAAAGGAAATAAAAGAAAAAGTAAACGAAGTCTTAGAAGTTAGTAAATACACTACCAAAAATAGTGCAGTGAGATTGAATATATTGAGTGAAAGCCTAAACAAGAGATATGGGGACCCTGCTTCTTCTCTACGAGTTGAAAGAAATGATATGGTTGACCAATACTAGGGTAAGGGGAAGCAATATGAAAAAGGTGAGAATTGAAGAGAAGGATCTAGTGGACTTCATCCAGCTACAAGAAAATTTATATATGGAGGCTAAAAAATCCTTAAGGAAGTTATATCTGAATCTCATGTCTATGGCTTCTTTTATTGTTATATTTATTATTTTACTTAAACTTTGTTTTGTTGTGCATTACTTTGCTTATTCTTAACCATGAACCTATGTTGATGTTTTGTTGTAATTGGATTTTAGGACCCCATAAAACCTATTTACCCTTTAATAAAAAAAATCTAATCAAAACCCTTTTAAATATTTATTTAATAATGATAATAATAAGAAAACTTGTAAGCATGATAAATATTTATTTAAGCATAATACATAAGAATCAAATATACAACTCCAATATAATCATCTAAGCAGTATCATGTGAAATAAAATAATATCAAAGTGTATAAATGAGTACAGATAGTACAAGAAGCGTCAAAAAAATAAATGGGCCCTACATAACAATATGGTTCTTATATACATAACAAACATTTAACTTCTTTTTGATGGCTCCAATTGTACCCAACATATATTTTATTCTACTTAAAATTAGGTCATGTACTTTTTTGTCTCATAGCATAGGATGAGGACATATGTCATGATCTAATTTAATCCTTGCCTAGGGTTTCATCTAGGGTTTCTTATTTCTAGGGTTTTTTATTATAAGAATTCATTATTATATATTGCAATTAGTCAAATTCTTTTTTGAATCAATAGAATTCTTAAGGGTTACACAACAAAGTAGTTACTTTTTCTCTCTTTGTGATAGGTGTTTTGGTTGCAGGCAATTTTTTGGGAGTTGTGGGGTTCAACAATCAAATCCAACATGGTATCAAAGCACCAAATATGTGATTACCTAACTATTTGGTTTTGCACAAAAAATTGGTGCATCTTGGAGCAAAACAGACTTTATCGTTGTGTCTAGAACATCCAAAAACCTTAAATATTCCTATCTAAACATTGAATCTAAGCAATGGAAATATAAGCATTTTTTTGGGGGGACACAAAAAATTTATGTTAAAATATTTTTATAGCCATACAAAATTTGTATAGTCACATGAATTTATACATCGTACAACCATATATTGAGCCTACATTAGATCAAACTATTATTGCATAAAAATATGTGCAACCACACAAAAATATATCTTCTTGCACATATTTTTTTATTACATGTACATTTTACAGTGTGATTTTTGAATTTTTTGGCTCCTGCACATAAAATGAGGAAGTCACTTTATTTCTTAATAGGCTGACACATGTTCACAATGTTCGCTATTTTTTTTTGGTCGTCACCCAATGCCCATCAACTTTCACCATTAATTCAACATAGGTCCCAACCTCAACCCCCATTACTAGTCGTATTAGTGATCAGGGTCCTTATTCGAGTGGTTGGTTGGCCATATGACTAGGGGTTGGTCCTTGTTAGCCTCCAAGCATGTCTTTAAGCTAGATTGGACAAGTTTTGGTAAATCATCTATAACTTGGGTGTATGAATTAATATTTTTACAAATGAAATATAGATGCAAAGTTGGTTCTTAGCACTTTCCAATGGTGTTGGTAACTTTTTTAGATTTTTATGTTAGTTATATTTATCACCTATTTTCACTTTCGAGCTCATATCTTTTGACTCAAATCTCTACTTTTCACAATTCTTACAACATTAGAAAGATGGCTCAATGCTCTAACCATATTTTTGACCTATTTTCATAAAGTTTCTACTGGGTACCTATTATTTTTATTAGAAGCCAAAATTTCCATTTTGGTTTATTTTTGGAAAAAATGCAAACAAAGTCATTTTTTGGAACAAGGGGGAAATTTTCTTACATTGTGAGGGTTATATTATTATTATAGATAAGTTGTTTCCAAGAGGGTAGCGCCTATTTTATTAACTTAGGAAAATGATTACATAATTTGTTACAAAGTAAAGGTCCCAAATTGCCATATAAACATACAAGCCATCAACCAGTCTACCATGACTTGCAATGAATAAAAAAGAAAAGGCCTTCTACAGCTTCAAATGATCTTTTTATTTGCTCAATGGATCAGATTTCACTATCTACCTCTATGTAGTAGTTAAAGTTGTGCATATTGCCTCTTTCCACACCTTCCCAAAAAAGTGTGATAGTCTGCTTTGTTATATTATGTTTTCATTGGTGTTGTCATTGATGTAAACCTATGTCAATCTCTAGTGTGGTTATGATGAGAAGGTGTTGAGCAGGTGTTGCAGATGCAGCATGGTCACTTGGTTTCCAAGTGCTTTTGAGAAAATTGTATAAAGAGTGTACAAGGTGATAGGGGTGTGTTTTGTGTTGTGCTCTGCATTTCTTCATGCGTTGAGATGTGCTTGTGTGGTTTGGATGTGATGTTCAAAAGTGTTCAGAGGTGTTATATCCAGAGTTTCAGGTTCTAGATCATGCAACAGTAGAAGTTGTGTTTGACAATGTGTTGGGTTGTGAGGAAGGTTGTTTGGTAGAAATGAAATTGCTCCGCATTTCTTCACATTGAAGTTTCTTGTCTTGTGGATTTTGGAATGTGTTAATATTTCTTGTATCTATCTTCCCTTGGATGGTTTGGTGTTCAGTTGTTCTGCAAGCTTGGTTCATGTGTTGTGTCTCAGTGGCAATTTGACTGGTTGCATAGGATGATAGTATTCTCAGTTGCATGTGTTATTGAATATTCTATTGGTGTTGGAATATTCTATGATGTTGTGTGATGTTGTGTGATGTTTCTATATGGTTCATAGGATGTTTCTGGACCTGGTGAAGTGTGTATTTGTTTGCTTGGTAGTGTTAATGTCAATTTGGCCAACCTGGCATGTTACTGTTACTTACGGATGTGCTTCATGGGTTATAGAAGCTTGGTGTAGTGTGTTGTTGTAGATTTGGGTCCTGGTTAGCCCTTGGTGTGGTCCGCCTTCACTTATTTCCATCGTGGAGGTGTTTGGTGCTAGCCTATTTTTCGGTTACATGTGTTGAGGTGCATACATTTCATTGAAGCCGAATTGGAGAAGGTTATTTATGGTTACAGATGATATATATGCAAGGGCAAGTGTGTGGTATGTTGTGTGGTGCAAAATTATGTGTATGTGATCAAGCTTCGAGATCTGAGTGTAAGCATGAATTCCTATGACTATCGGAAGTAGTGAGTAGAAGGTGTCTACATTTCAATGTGCCTGAAGTTGCTAGAGGCAATGAGCTGAAAGTTGCAAATGGTGTAGAGATGTTATGGTGGATTCTCTTATTGCTTTGAGGTAGTGAACCTCCCTATAGAAATTCCTTTCTATTCTCTTTCTATCCAGGTAGTGATCCCTTCTTTCTTTTGGACAATGAGTCCTTTGGGTAGTAAGCCCTTCTGACAGTGAGCCTTTTGTAATTGATGTTATTCATATATATGTGAGTTAATACTCACCATGGTTTTTCCCTGATTAGGATTTTCCACATAAATCTGGTGTTCTATTGTGTATGGTTTTTGATGTTTTGATGTTTCATTTGTTTACATTCATGTTGATTCATAACAAGGGTTTGAATATTAATGAGGGTTTGAAGGATTTAATGTACAACTGATTCACCCCTCCCTCTCAATTGTCGTGTGTGTCTAACAATTGGTATCAAAGTATAAGTTCCTTGGAATAATATTAATTGCTTGAGGTAGATCCAGATGGCGCACATGAATGGTGTCAAAGCTCCTATGTTTGATGGAACAAATTATGCCTTCTAGAAAGCAATGATGGAAGTCTTTCTTGTCTCATTTGGGTTTGGTGTATGGAAGTCAGTTGAAGATGGATATACTATACTTGCTATTGCTTTGACTAGTGAAGATGATATCAAGGATTATGAGAATAATGGTAAAGCAAGGAATGCTATCTTGAGTGGGTTTTCTGATTTAGAACTTGTGAAGGTGATAAGCTACAAAACTACTAAAGAGGTTTGGGTAAAGTTGCAAAGTATTTATGAAGGAGATGCTAAGGTCAAGCAAGCAAAAATGTAGAATTTCAAAGCCAAATTTGAAACCCTAAGGATGTCAAAAGATGAAGATATTGTAGGCTACATGCTAAGGGTCATTGAAATTTTCAATACCATCAATGGTTTTGGTGGAAGGCTAGAGGAAAGTGAAGTTGTGAAAAAGGTATTGAGAACTCTTCCCAAATCTTATAGTGCTAAAATTTATCCTATTGAGGAAGCTCATAATTTGGATCAATATACTAGAGATAAAATTTCTGGTGCATTAACCAATTTTGAATTAAGAGAGTTTGACCAAGATGTTTCAAGAAAATAAACTACTTTTAAAAGTCAGCAAGAAAGAGAGGGAGGATGAATTTGATCCAGATAATCTCGATGAGGTAGAAGCAAATTTTGCAAGAAGATTGAAAAATGGCACTAGCAACTACAAAGGTAATTTACCCTTCAAATGTTTCAATTGTGGAAAGATAGGTCATTATGCTTCAAAATGTCCAATCAAAGTTTCAAATGACAAACATAAAGATCATAAAGGTAATTTTTTCAAGAATAGTTATTATGTTAAAGAAGACAATGGTGTATCTGATGACAAGGAATTAGACTATTTGAATGATGGAAGTGATGAATTCTTGTTCATGGTTTTGAATTTTGTAACTAATTCTACTAATCCTGAAAGATGTGTGAAGGAAATTGCTCTAAAAATAGGTCACAGTATTGAAGGAACTATGTTGATTGCCTTTCATGCAAGAGAGGAAAGAAACTATTGGATAATTGAAAGTGGATGCTCAAATCATATGATAAGTGATAAGAGTAAGTTTTTTAAACTTGATAAATATGATGGTGGTCTTGTTAAGTTTGGTGATGATACATCTACTAAGATCTATGGAAAAGGTTCAATTAGTTTTGGTGGAAAGTATAAGACAGATGTTCTTTATGTCAAGGGTCTTTAGCATAATCTTCTCAATGTAGGACAAATGTGTAGTAGAGGATACAATCTAGTGTTTTGGGATGATGGTTGTGAAATCAAAAAAGGAAGCTCTAGAACTCTAGTTGTTGCAAAGCAATGACGACATAAGGGAATGTTTATCAGCTCAAAGGTGCTAGTGGTAAGTTCTTTATGCCACAAATCAATGAAATTTGGCTATGACATAGAAGAATGTGTCATATCAATTTTGATAGCCTAGTGAAGATCAACTCTACTCATGTTGTGAGAGATATGCCAATAATTACAAAGCCTATCAATGCAATTTGTAAAGAGTGTTAAGTTGGAAAACAAACAAAGAAGAGGTTCAAATCTAAGGAATATTTTATCACATGACCTTTGGATTTGGTGCATACAACCTATGTAGACCTACCAAAACAAGAAGCTCTCAAGGTGACAGAGGTGGTGAGTTCACCTTAATGATTTCAATATTTTTTGTGAAGATCATGGGATAAAAATACATTTATCATCCCCTAGGACTCCACAGTAGAACGGAATCATGGAGAGGAAGAATAGGACAACTCAAGAGGCAGCAAGAACCATGTTCAAGGAAGAAAATCTACTAGATGTTTATTGGAGAGAAACAATTCATACCTTAGTGTACATTCTCAATAGAGGACAAGCAAGAGTAAACAGTTCAAAGACTCCCTATGAGCTATGGTATGGAAAAACTCCTACTGTGAAATATTTTAGAGTGTTTAGAAGTAAATGTTAAATCGAGAGAGATGAAGAAAACTTAGGAAAGTTTGATGTAAGATTAGATGAAGGAATCTTCCTTGGATATTCTACAAAGAGCAAGGAATACAAGTGCCGCAACAAAAGGCTAAAAACGATAGTTGAAAGTGCAAGTGTCAAAGTGGATGAGGAATCACATCAAAACTCAATGCCGATAGAAGGATATGAATCTGATGAACCCCCTTGCAGAGAAGAAGAAAAATAAGAAGATGTTGTACCCAAACCAAATATTTTACTTCATTAAGGCATTTTGCTTATAATGGTCTAAACCTTGTCAAAATGGTGTCAAAACATAGTTTTTGGGAAAATCAAGTATGGACTTTGAGTCATTGTGATGCCACGAAGATATTGGCAAAATTTGAAAAAAATGAAAATTAGGTTTCTGGACCCCTATTTTTAGGTCAAAAACCCTAAAAATTGAAACTTGTCAGAATTGGCTGAAATTTGTTTTGATTGGCTTATTTTGCTTCACGATCACAATGGTGAAGTCAGATTCAGTTAAAACTTAGTTTAAGCCTGGTGGGTAGTTTTCAATTTTTTTCAAGCAAAAAGTTAGGTTCTTGGAGCTCAACAATGGTAGATGGTCAGGTGTCAGGTGTCGAAAGCTAAGCTCAAAACGCTTCGGTGATGTTTCTATGGCAAGTTTTGTCCAAAAAGAGGCTTCGTCTCGGAGGGGATTTTCGACAAGGTGAAAATGATGAAAAAAATTCTAACTCTGGAGCAAAAGTGCACCTATGAGCCAGGGGCGCCCTTGATTTTGGAGCCCAAGAGCAACTTTTTCAGGCATGTCACTTCCAGAGGGACTTCTCCGGAATACTGTTAGCTTCACGATGAGCCAGCCAGCTAGTCCAACGGATCTGTCTATCACCTGAAATTGGAGATTGAACACAAACCAGGGGAAATTGAAAATGACAGTCTAGAGTGAAAAGAGCGCACTAGGGTTGCCCATCTTTTTAGAGCTTGAGATGACATTTTTTGATCAAGTGACAACTAGGAGGTTTGTTTCCGTCTTGATTTGGCTTTGCAACCCATCTGTTAGTGAGTGAATCGAAGTTGTCGATATAAGGGGTCAAACTAGGGGTTTCAGTCATGGTCGAAAATGTCTAGAAATGGAAAAAGTGCCTTGGAGACCAGGGGCGCCCAAGGTTTTGATGCCTTGAATTTAGTTGGTTTGATGGTTTCAGGTGCTCATCCTATCCATGTTGGTTCCAACTTTATGTTACATATCTTAGCCAAGTCAGATGACTTCTCAACAGCCTGTAGCTGAAGGTTTAGTGGATTTTAGCCAGTTTGATAAATAGTTGTCTGGGAGGAAAAGCGCCCATGGAGGCCAGGGGCGCCCATGTTTTTAGGATGTCAAATGATGTTTTTACAAGAAGTGCTCTCCAAGAGCTCTTGTTCAGAATCCAGTCAGCTCCACGATGAGCCAGTCAACTAGTTTTGAGGTTTTGTTGAACATCGGGAAACGCAAAGTGAAGTGAGGTCAAAATCACTGTGAAAATGATGGAAAATGCATTAAAAAAAATCCAAGTCTGAGGTCAAAATTGCCCCTAAAGGCTAGGTGCGCCTTGCTTTTTGAGGCCTCAGATGGATGAATTAGGGTTTGTCACCTCAAGGAGTCTTTTGTCAAATTTGATCCTTCTCTTCAATGAAATTGTCAGCCAGTCAATCTAACATGTCAGTCAATCAAATTCAATGGTCAAATGTGAGCTTCAGTGAGGTTTTCAAATTCAATTTTATGAGAAATTGGTTAAGTTTGGAGAGAGGTGCCTAAAGTCAAAGGTTGACTTTTTGAACTCAAGAGAAGTGTGCGCATGAGAGGTGATTTCAGTTAACTAAAAATTAACTCTTTAGTTAACTGTTTTCAAGGTCGACTTCCAAGCCTATTTTTAGTCTGTAACTGAGCGAGATCAGCTTGCATGCATCAGTTAACTAGACTTTTGAAGGTGGTGCCCTAATTAGGGCATATTTTTCATTCAGTTAACTGATTTTAGAGCCAATTACAGGTTATGCATGGGTTTTGAAGGTTCTGTTAGAGTTCAAGTGCACTTTCCAAGGTTTTGCATGCATTTGACATGCCTTTGAGGATAAATTCTTATATATTATGCATATGGCGTCCATTATTTCTCATTATGAGTTGATTAAACAAGTCTTTCTTGAGCATAAAAATGATTTGAAGGTGCTATAGGTGTCAAAAATCAGTGTTCTTCGTAGCTACAGATTCAGAATGTTCAGAGGAAGAATATTTTAGACTTTGTTTTCCATTTGCATGCAGGTTTCATCAAATCCATTTCAAGCATAGGCGAATTTCTACATAAGAAGATTAAAACAAAACACAAAACTTCTATCTTTTGTCTTATTTCCTCTATTCTTATCTTAGATATTATTTGCATGTCAAAGAAAATGGCAGAATCTTCAGAAACAAATCATCTGGGTTTGTGTATTTCAACATCAACGACAATACCCATGTCATAGATTATTTTGTGAAAATTGCTCCACTGCCTCTATTCTAGAGCATTGTGCTTTTTTCCAGAATTTTCTTTGCATGTGGGCCTAAAACATGTTTTTTCACAAATCTGTCGATCTGGATTGTCTTGGAATTCACTTCTGCACAAAACCCATGTTCCAAATTTTTGCAGGAAAAACTGCCCGCAGTGCCCCTAATTGCTAGTTCAAATATCGACTGAAAACCTTTTGCATGCATGCCTAAATCTCAGTTTTTTTGCAATTTTGTTGATCTGGGTTGTCTTAGAATTCGATTCTGCATAAAACCCATATCTCATAAAAATTCACTTCTACTTGCTATTTTTAGCCTATCCCCGAGCTTTTTCAACCTTTTCTAAAACTTGTCCGAACATACCCAACTTTACAATCAATAATCTAGTTGAATGCAGTACAACCCCATATATTATAAGGCCAAACAGGTCTTTATTCATGATTTTTTTTAAACTACCGATACTGACCTGGGTTATGTTTATCCCATCATCAATCTGAGTACATTGGAGGGTATTAGTAGCACTATAGTCAGAAACCTTGAGCATTCAGGTTTTCTTGCAGTGGCATCCATTCCCATCTTGGTTTTCGATCTTGAATTTGTAATCGCTTGTATTAAGCATTATGACTCATCTACCAGACAAATCAGTTCAGCCGATGGAAGGGTCATTTGTAGCCTCAAACCGAGGGACATAGAGAAATGCTTTTCTATCCCTCCACGTTCAGATCACTTTACAATATCCATTCTAGATTGTGACAAGATATGGGAAGAGGACAAGGATAGATCACAGAAGAAAGTAGCTCGGTGATGGTTAAAAGTTCAGAAAACCAACCTGTCCAAGAAAGTTGGGTGTGGTGAGTTCAAGGATGAGATTGCCATTTTAATAACTTTACTCAACTGGGTATCAGGTCAGGAAGATGCAAGCATTTTTTGATCATGGATGTTCTACCTCATCTCTCGAGCTATTGATAAGAAAGAAATCTTTGATTGGGCAATGTTTATCGTTGAGTGTCTTCACCAGCAGATTACAGAGTTCTTGAGAAAGCACAAATTTCATATGGTGACTTTTCTAGTTTACTTGGTTGTGTTTCAAGGCAGCTTTAGACTATTAAATACCCATGGAGTTCTTGGTGTTCAGCGAGTGCACGAATACTACTCTTAGTTAGAGTTTTTGAAAGCTAAACCAAACTTTAAGGCAGTGAATGATCACTTTCTTATGAGGAAAATCAGGGATTTAGACAACAAGATGCATGTTAGAATTTCCCCAGAGGCCAAGTCAGCAATGGAAAGTTGGGTGGATTGGTTCATCCAATTCCCTACTTTCACATATATTTGTGTGTATGGTTACACAAGAGAGCCTTCGATGCTACCCGTCAGACAAAGTCCTTTTCATGGAATTTATGAGACAAGCACAGGAGGTTCACACTTTCCTTCGCACTCGAAACAAGTCATCTTTCACCTTTCCTTTCGGATTGGGTATTTACAAGCGTAAGATAGCTACTGATTGCAAGCTAATGGTGAATGAGTTAGAGAAACTTCGGCTCGATTATTTTCCTCAGAGGCATACCTATGATCCGTTAGGTCATTATTCAACATGATTGGAGTGAAGCAATTCACATACGGTAGCACTTGAGGACTTCTAGGTCAACTGCGAGGATAATTTTGAGGTGTGTCGATGTCATTACTATAGGCTTACTCTCCAATAGATTGTTGATTTCCTATCAGAAGATGTGGAGGTTTTGTCTAATGATGATGGAGAAGTGCTCCTCAATTTGTTCATTAAAGACCAAGTCACTCGCCAGCCACTTCGCCCACCTAATTGGTATGTTCATGGAACATACTTCAGTAAAGGATTTGTCTAGATTAGTTATTAAAACGAGCATGTACTTCCTTGAGAGCAAGCAAAAGTGAAGGGTAATTCCAATCACAGAGCGGCCAGTAGGAATTTATTCATTACCTTCTACTTCTAAGGTGAGGCCTCAAGTCAAAGTTATCTTGAAGCCACCTGAAGGAGTCAAGGTTGGGGTGAATTCAAAAGGGAAGAGCATCACTAAATGGAAACAGGTTGAGAGAGAGAGCCAGTAGTTCCAACAAAACCAATAGTACAAGCTGAGGCTGATTTGTCATCTCCAAGTCCACCTTTTTCACCTTCATCATCTCCTATCGACATTGATTTGAAGCCTAAGTCTCCAATTCACGAAACCTTCATTATGGTTGATCTGCCAATGGTTGACACAATAGCAATAGCTCCTCCTCGAGGGAACAATGTTGATCATTCATCTTGGCTCAAGAGGTCATTGGGTAGAGAAAGGCGTATGCCTTCATACCAGCTTGACCTGTCCAAATTTGGTGATCCTTATCAAGATAGGTCGAATAAGAGGGTCAAGAAGCAGGTCGACATTGAGAAGAATCCTAAAGCAGAGCTCATCATAAAGGTTGCTACACCACCAAAGGGCAAGAACTTGGACAAGGTTGATGTTGGTGATTTTACCTTCGTCAAAGCAAATCTAGGTAAGAGTACTCGACACACCGATGTGAGCCTATTCAAGGTCCTCGCAAGTAATCTACAGGAGCGTGTCATGAAGGACAGTGAAGATAAGGCAGCCCTCAAGGCTAAAGTCAGGCAGCTCCGACAGTACATCTCGAGTTTGCCTCATGGAAATGTAGGGCAAGCACCTTTACTCCCGCAGCTTCGAGAGACAGTCGCAGATTAGCAGAGGCTTGGTCATTTGTTCAGTCAAGGGAAGCTTTTGGACACCTAGATTGAGGACTCTATTGTTGCAGGTTGACTTCTCCTTACAAAGTTGTATCAGTTGAGAGTTGATGCATATGGTCTTCGTCAAAGGATTCAGGAGCTCGAGGTTTTCATAGCAGAGCATAGGCCGAAGGATCTGATTCTCATATCACAGCTTGCAGTTTCCTATGACGCCATTGAAGCAACAACAAATAAAAAGAAGGTTTTCACTTGGAGAGAATTGCATCTTTGCAAAGTGGAAACATATGACATAATTTCTACTAAGATGGACACATTTCAGGAGAAGGTTGTTTCAGCTCTCTGACTTATCAATGAGTTCATCACTCAAATCTCATGCCATTATCGGCGTGAAGATGGTACATGTGTAGAGCTAGAGGTAGTTTAGGTTGAGTTCGAAGAGCTAGTTTGTGATAACCTAGGTGGAGATCCTGAGGCGTCCAAGTTGGAGGAGTTCTCAATGTTGATTGCTAGTTTCAAGAAGGTGACTACAGAGATCAAAGATAGTCAGAAGGCGATCTAGGATGAAGACAAAGAGTTAGACAATCAGTTCATCATTGTGGACAACGTCAAAGTGCCAGGTGATGATACAATCGATAAATTCCTTGATGAGATGATAAACAGAGAGGCCCTATAGTTATTTATGAGGATGAGTCAGAAGCATCAGTTAACTCAACATGAGTTCTTGAGTTTTCCTTGTTGATATCAGGCACGCCTATCTCATTCTTGGAGATATCTTCATAGGAGGATGGAATTTTAGTTAGTTTCAGTTGACTGATGTTAGTTATCACTTAGATTTCCTTTCAATAAGGACATGCATGTTGCACATGTCCCATTAGTCTTGCTTGTATCGGTTAACTGATGGTAGCTTTCCAGTTAACTGTATAGTTTCTTTCATTTAGACTTAGATGAATAAAATCTCGCATGCTGCAAGACTGTAGTTGACTCAAGGTGATTTTAGGGTTGCCTACACCTTTGATGTCTATAAATAAGAGCTTTCAACTCATTTGTAAATAACTTTTGCATGCGATAGCAATATATGTTGAGCCTACCTTGCCTGTAATATTGTTATTTTGTATCTATTCATGAGTGATTATTGTATCAATGAATAGTTGTGCCACCTTTCCTTCATGTTGTTATTATGGTGTTTATTCGAATCTTAGTTAAATGGGGTTGCTAGTTTGATCGTTCATTGTATGCGTGTTTTGTTTATACAATTCACTGTCCTAGTTGCTTACCTTGTGTTTTGTTTCTAATAAGCCTATTAAAATGATCAAATTATTGTGCCACCTTGCCCTCATGTTGCAAATTTGTACTTTAAGCTTATCATATATTTGTATGTGTTAATAAACTTCTTCCCAGCTGAGCAAATTGTTGTGCCACCTTGCCTTCACGTTGTGAATCTGTATCTAAATTTTATCATATAATCACATTCCTGCTCCATTTCCTCATGCTTTATTTTCTTGAGGAGATTAGATAGTTTAGAGATTTTAGTTTTTAGTTATAGTTAAGACCTGCGAAACCAGAGAAAATCCTTAGTTGCAACATCCTTGGTTTTCTTAACCTTGTGCCTCTTCCAGCTGAGTCAAAAAGATAGGATTTAGAATACTTTACTTTTTCACGCATATCCACAAAAGAGGGAGATTCCCCTCCTAATTTTAAGAGCAGTCATTATGCACTATGCATAGTTGTTTGTACCAATTCACACTCCAGAGGTGCTAATTGTTACGCCAACATAAGAGAAATAAAAGGAGATGCTAGTGGAAGAGGAAGAAGCTCCAAAAAATCATCCTAAGACTCCTAAGTATGTGCAGAAGAATCATTATGAGGATTGAATAATTGGAGACAAAAGCAAAGGTGTGGTCAACAAGGAGAAAATTTGTTATGGCAGAGGAACGAGTAAACTTTTGTATACTTTCTAAGATAGAAGTTCCAAAAATAGTAATTGAGGCATGCACAAATGAAAATTGGATCAAATCTATGGAAGAAGAGCTAAGGCAGATTGATAAGAATCAGACATGGGAACTAGTCACAAGACTAGAAAACCCAAATTTGATAGGAACTAAATGGGTTCTCAAGAAAAAGTTGAATGAGAATGGAGAAGTTATCAAAAACAAGGTTGGGATTGTGTGTAAGGGCTACTCATAAGTGGGAGGAATATATTTTGAAGAGACTTTTGATTTGGTGGAAAGAATGGAAGCTATCAAGATGTTTTTGGCTTTTGTAGAACATAACTACTTCAAGGTATATCAGATGGATGTAAAGTCTACATTCTTGAATGGTGAACTAGAAGAAGAGGTATACGTTGAACAATCGAAAGGTTTTTAGTTATCAAAAGATCTTGATATGGTTTGTAGGTTGAATGTATCATTGTATGGACTCAAAAAGGCTCCTCGAACTTGGTATGCAAGATTGGATAGGTACTTATTATAGTAGGGATTCAAAAAGGGTACCACAAATAGAAACCTTTACTTCAAAGTTGAGGGAGATCAAATCCTGATTGTGGTTGTGTATGTTGATGACATAGTGTTTGGAGGAAATGAGGCAATGTGTAAAAATTTTGCAGAGGAGATACAAAATGAGTTTGAAATTTCAATGTTTGTGGAAATGAATTTCTTCCTTGGGCTACAAATCAATCAATTAGAAAGAGGTATATTCATTACACAATCAAAATATGTTAAGAAAATGTTAAAGAAGTTTGGAATGGAGGACTCTAAACTAGTATGTACTCTTATGGCTACTAGTTGTAAGTCCAGAAAAAATGATGAATTTCCTAAGACAGATAAGACCAAGTATAGATCCATGATTGGTGGATTACTATATCTAACTGCAACTAGATTAGATATCATGCATGCAGTATGTCTTGTGGCAAGATTTCAAGAAGATCCTAGAGAATTACATGTGGTAGTAATAAAAAGGATATCCAAATACTTGAAGAACACTCTAGAGTATTGTCTATGGTATTCTAAGGATACTAACTTCTCTTTGAGTGCTTATACATATGCAGATTGGGCAAGTTGTGTGGATGACATAAGAAGTACAAGTGGAGGTGCTTTCTTTCTTGGAAATAGACTAGTTTCTTGGTTGAGTAAGAAGTAGGTTTCAGTTTCATTATCTACTGCAAAGTAGAATATATTACTGCAACATCTTGTTGCACATAGGTGTTATGGATGAAGCAAACATTGAAAGACATCAGAGTTTCATATGATGAACCTATCTCTATCTTGTGTGATAATACAAGTGCTATCAACAAAAAATTCAGTAATGCAGTCAAGAAAAAAGTATATCTCTATCTGATATCACTTTCTAAGAGAGAAAGTCATTGAGGTTGAAGTAAAGTTGGAGTATGTGATTACAAAGGATCAAATAGCAGATATTTTCACAAAGGCTCTTCCAAAAAATATATTTGAGTATCTTAGACAGAATTTAGGGGTTAGTTCCCCACTTTCTTTCAGCTAGATGCATAAGATGGTGCATCTATCCAAGGGTACAATTTAAGATAAACAATTTGTCCTAGACTGATGAAGGCTACCTCTTAGGGGGAGTAGATAGTGGTGTCTTTGGTTGGTGCAGTCAGGGGGAGCATATGTTGTGTGGGAGAGAAGAGAAATATATGGGTGTTGCTCTTTTCTATTGATGCCAAAGGGGGAGAGAAGTCTGAAAAACACAATGAAAGGGGAGAGAGTAGTAGAGAGAGAGAGAGAAAGAAGTCTGAAATGTAAGAAATATCCAAGTAAGGGGAGAGTTGCTTGAGTGTTGGAGATGTAGAGTTGGTTGCTTTTGTTGTTGATGGTTTTTCAATAGGTGTTGCCATCAATAACAAAGGGGGAGATTGTTGCACTATGTTGTCATTAGTGTTGTCATTGATGTCAACCTATGCCAATCTATAGTGTGGTTATGATGAGAAGGTGTTGAGCAGGTGTTGTAGATGCAACATGGTCACTTGGTTTCCAAGTGCTTTTGAGAAAATTGTATAAAGAGTGTACAAGGTGGCAGGGTTGTGTTATGTGTTGTGCTCTGCATTTCTTCATGCTTGAATATGTGCTTGTGTGGGATGTTCAGAAGTGTTCAAAGGTTTTATATCCAGAGTTTCAAGTTCTGAATCGTGCAACAATAGAAGTTGTATTTGATAGTGTGTTGGATTGTGAGGAAGGTTGTTTGGGAGAAATGGAATTGTTCCACATTTCTCTGAGTTGAAGTTTCTTGTCTTGCAGATTTGGGAATGTGTTAATATTGATTGTATAGATATCTTCCCTTGGATGGTTTAGTGTTCAATTGTTTCGCAAGCTTGGTTCATGTGTTGTGTCTCAATGGTATTTTGATGGGTTGCACATGACGATAGTATTCTCAATTGCATGTGTTTGCGCTAGTGTGTTATTGTATATTTTTTTGGTGTTGTAATATTATAAGATGTTGTGTGATGTTGCTACGTGGTCTGCAAGATGTTTTCAGACCTAGTGAAGTGTATATTTGGTTGCTTGGTAGTGTTAATGTCAGTTTGGCCAACTTGGCATGTTAGCATTACTTATGGATGTGCTTCGGGGATTGTGGAAGCTTGGTGTAGCGTGTCGGTGTACATTTTGGTCTTGGTTAACCCTTGGTGTGGTCTGTCTTCACTTCTTTCCACCACAAAGTTTTTTTATGCGACCTATTTGTTGGTTGCACATTTGAGGTGCATACATTTCATTTAAGTTGACTCAGAGAAGGTTATTTGTGGTTGTAGATTATATATATGCAAGGTCAAGTGTGTGGTGTGAGATTATGTGTATGTGATTAATTTTTGAGATTTGAGTGCGAGCATGAACACCTATGACTACCAAAAGTAGTGAGCAGAAGGTGTCTACATTTCAGTGTGCCTGAAGTTGTTGGAGGCAATGAGCCAAAGGTGCGGATGGTGTAGAGTTGTTGTGGTGGATTATCTTGTTACTCTAATGTGGTGAACCTACATGTAATAGTTCCTTTCTATTCTCTTTCTACCCAAGCATTGAGCCAGGTTCTTTCTTTTGGAAAATGATTCCTTTGAGTAGCGAGCCCTTTCGATAGTGAGCCTTTTGTAATCGGTGTTATTATTCATATATATGTGTTAATCCTCACCATGGTTTTCCTTGATTATGGTTTTCCATGTAAATTTGGTGTTCTATTGTGTATGGTTGTTGATGTGTTGATGTTTCATTTGTTTACATTCATGTTGATGCATAATAAGGGTTTGAAGATTAATAGGGTTTGAAGGATTTAATGTACAACTGATTCACCCCCTCTTAGTTGTCTTATGTGTCTAACATGCATTAGTTTCTTGCTCCTATGTATAGTGGTGTAGAGAAGGGGGATTTTCTACTCATGAGTCTCTTTATTCTCAAGATAATCCTAAGGGGTGAACTACCATAAACTACCTCAAGGAATAGAGCAAGAGTTCTAGAATCAAAATGAGTAGGCCACAAAGGTTTTTTGGACAAACTAATGGGCTCTTGGCCAAAGGAGGGTAGTGTGAAATAGGGACGACAACACAATGTGCTGGAGTCCTAGAGGCGCACTGGTGTCTAATACAAACCAAAAATTGAGTTTATCACACAAAACAACTTAATGACTACTAACGATCAAATTTCTAAGAACTTATAGAATACGAGAAAGTAACAAAATGTAACATAATTTAAATAAAGTGAAGTATAAATGATAAAGTAAGAGAATAAAAGATAGAAACTGCTCACAACAACCTAAGAAATGAAGCCTCCAACACATGAATATCTTCAATACCTGCATGTTTAAGATCGAGAGAAAATATTGGGGTTGTATAGGGATTTGCCTCAGTCAAACCCTCATTTTGGTGTTCCCACCTCCATGGACAACCAAATAGATAGAGAAAGTGAACACAGTAAGCAAATATGACATGATAAAAGCAATCCCCGCTTAAGGAGGAGAACCTGTATCACGAGAGAGAGAGAGAGAGAGATGCAATCGATAGGGGATGTGTGAAATCCTAGGATGCTCACAAGCACAAGATAAGGGATATCACTTGCAAGGATTAAGCAAGACAAAGAGAGAAAGAGGTAGTTGTGAGAGCCAAGAGAGTTGCAAAGAAATCTTGAGAGTGTTGTTGTAGCAATTTGTAAAGACATATACAAGCAAGATAGCAAGACAAAGAGAAGAGAAAAAGACCAGAGCCAAAGCTAGAGAGATTTGAAACACCAAATAGATTAAAAATATTGCATTTAAAGAGAGAATAGGAGGGAAAAGAAGGTTCGCAAGCTGTTACAAGATGACCTGAGTCGTTACCACCGACAAAATTAGTTGATAAGTGACAAAAATGCTCGAAAAAGGTCATTTGAACTTTGAAATGTCACAAGACGCTAGCACGACGTACATACGTCTGTGTGGTGTGCTAGTGTCTAGACACATCATGCTACAAAATGATAAGAACGGGAAAAGCACAATGTTTGACGCAAAGCTGATGTGCGAGGGTAGTTGCTAAAAAGGGATCCAGAGCATCCTAAGAGGGGAAAAAGTCTTATGCAAGGGCTAAAATGAGCCTACACAAGTGCCAAGGGAGTTGACACTAAAACAGATACAAGAATGTATGTGAAATTGCAAGGGGTGTAATTTTATGACATTATATTTTGTCCCCACTTTAGCGGGCATTTGAATCTACACTAATATGCACGCTAAAGGAAATATACTAAACATGAATAACATCACGATACCAAAAGGATATTATAGAGGAAGCATATAACTCTTCAAACCAAGGAAGCATTCCCCCAGGCTGAAGACCTACAAAACAAACAAATTAAACAAGAAAGACCTGCACAAGACAACAATGTTAGAACATAAGAAGCTATTACATCATGGGGTTAGAACATAAAAACACACACAAGCACACAACAAACTAACAAGATTTGAGTCAGCAAAGTGAAAGAGACCTCGATGTAAAAGGTTGTCTTAGTACTATGCATCATCCCCAAATTAAGATATAACATATAGAAGAATTCAAAAACGGAGAGAAGAATACACCCAAAAGATAGGGAAGCAACCAATGTCGAAGAGAGAAAGAGCATATACTTAGGATGAAGAAGATGCAATTCTTTGATCCGATATATACAATTTAAGAAGAGAAGAGAATAGAGAATTTAAGAGAGAGGGGGGGGGGAGCTAGGAAGGAATGAAAATTCCAAGGGAGATGGATCCATGGGTACTCAATCTTGTGGAGATTGAAAAATGTGTCATAAGCCCTTGGACCTACGAAAGGTGAACAAAAACTCTTCAGGCCCTTAGATCTATAGAAGGTGAACAAAAGCTCCATAGGCCCTCAGACCTATAAGGGTGAACAAAACGCTCTGTAGGTCTTTAGAGCTACAGAGTCAAACAAAAAGATCCCACAGGATGCAAGCGATTTATAGGTCCTCAAACTTGCAAAGAGGGCGCCCCAGGTACTCTCTCTTGAGGGAAGCCCGATATGAGAGGCTCCGCAGAGTCTGATTGGTCCTTACAGGTGCTCGATCCTGCAAGGAAATCTTGATGTAAAGAAGCTCTACAGGTTCTTGGTCCTGTAGAGCAAGACTAATCAGATGAACCTATGGCTACTACAAGCTGCATTGTAGGACAACCATAGAAAAGATAGGTCTAGTTAGGCTTCCCCCAAGCTAGATGCCAATGAATTCATTCGAGAGAAAAGATTTCAAAGGGGGTCCCTCAAGAACTCTTCAAAAGAAAAAGGGGTCCACTCAAGGGACACTCCAGTTAAAAGATAGAGAGAAGAGAGGGGTTCCTTTAAGGGGGACACACATCTCCAAAACAAGTTATCACCGCCCCCAACATACAGGGGAGGAGAACCATGCAAGATACTTAGAACACACGGGATAGAGGTAGACCTCAATATCACTTGTCATTTGAAGAAGAGGTAGGTGCATCAAAAAATAAATGAGTGATGGCACCTGAATCAAGAAGTTGTTGTATTTTATCCTTCAAGGCCTTACATTCACTAGTGGAATTTCTTATGTGTAGGAGGAAGAGTGATTAAGTGGGCTTTAAGAAGCCTCAAAAAAATACGCTCTTGCTCAAAAAAGAATGAGGAGCAGGTAGCAACCCTTCCCCTTGTGGAGAAAATTTTGACTACTCACAAGAAGAAGAAACGAAGACATCAGACAATGGCAGATGAATCAATCTAAGAGAATGAGGTTGAACAAAAATCATGTCAACATTCAGCCATGGTTTCTATTTAGATTGTTTATTCGAGCAACCAAGTCCCAAATTACGCTTATGAGGTGCACATTCTTTAGGGACTTGAATGCCTTGTTCATTACACCCACAACCTTTATGCCCATAACTATATTTAGAGGCAAGTTTTAAGCCAGGGCCATAACACATTTGTAAATCTTGAGAAGGAGGATCTACATAGAGAGTATTATTCCAGCAATGGGGATTACACTCTTCTATGGGATCACCATCAACCTTCTTGATAGGATTTCCAACATTAGCCTCTTTAATAAAGGTGTGATCATCCTCCTCAGAAGGGGGAGGACCAACATTAAGAATATTACAATTATTGTTGGCATTATCCCGTGATACAAAAGAATAATCATCTTTGATAGCGGGTTTGGATGATGTTATCAGAAGGACTAAGTGGATCGGGTCGACTTGATATTCTCCAATGAAGGATTATGTAAAGTCTAGAGAACCCCAATCATCACCAAGATATGCATTCTCTTGAGAAGAGGTAAAAAGAGTAGACTTAGGATTTCTTACTTCAGAAGGGTCTTCTTTAGGGACATCTGCCTCAAGAGGAGTATCCTTTGTAACATGTACTACTAGAGTAGACATCAACACATTGGAAGTTGTTTGAACATTGAAATGTCACAGGATGCTAGCGCGACATGTGGACATCCATGCAGTGCGCTAGTGTCTAGATACATCACGCTACAAAACAACAAGAACGGGAAAAACACAAGGTTTCATGCAAAGTTGACATGAGAGGGTAGCTGCTAAAAAGGAATCCTGAGCATCCTAAGAGGGGGAAAAGGCTTATGTAGGAGCTAAAATGAGCCTACATAAGTGCTAAGGGAGTGGACTAAAGTGGATGCAAGAATGTATGTGAAATTGCAAGGGGTGCAATTTTATGACATTACAAGTGGCAATGTCAAAATACTAGCCAAACTGCCAACCTTCATATCCATGTTGAAAGCACCAATCATGATCATAGCATTTGTCCTTAGGTGGGCCTTTATGAAATTTACTTCTCACAAGTTCCACCTTTCTGCCTAAAACACCATTACAAAATATTCCAAGAAAGTGTTGAATAATATGTTTTCATGAATGTGGGCACCCAAGAACAGACTGATGTGAATGATATTTTTAATTGCCTCCTCATCAGTGGTAGAGTTTATGTTGAACAAACAATGAAGTTTCATGAATAGCCAATCTCCACACATGGGTAAGAGATTCCAGAGACTTATATTTTGAGATGCCTTCCCCACCAAGGTGTGGATATTTAAAGACCCTAGGAGGCATGTTTTAGGACATTTGAGATTTTACACTTAGATTTATTCTTATCTCGAGATCTTGTTAAATCCCCAGGCATAATACTTACTATATCAATCTTACACTGAGAGCCAAATTATATGGTGACCATTGAAACCATGGCATCAACCAAAAAAGAGTATAGACTATCCATGAGGAGTATCATGTGAAGGTCGGCATAGTTAATTAGAATGACTAGCACATATTATCTAAAAGGCCATCACTCGTGAGTCAATTCTCGAGAATACCAACATCCTTGTCATGTTGAGATGTCTACCCAATTATGAGAGACATTATGAACAATCTCCCTATCATCCAACTCACATGCCTTATTGGTAAGGAATTCTATCATTTTTTTGCCTTTCCTGTAGCAATGGGATAAATTGAAGTTCCCCATTGTGTCCAATAACCTCTAAATTGATTCTATTATATTTTGTAGCTTCTAACTTATAATATTCCCACTCCTAATGGCATTTATACATATTTGTGAGCTACCTTCTATGATGACTTCTGACAATTAGTTTTTAGGAAAAATTTAAGACCTCACAAGAGTGCTCTGAATTCAACCTCATTATTAGAACCAAATGGTAGTTTCTTTGCAATTAACTAGAGAAGTTTACCACTATCGTTCTAGATTGAAATTATAACAGCAAAAATGTCGAGATTACTTTTTGTGGCTCCATCAAGATTCATCTTTAAGCATCCATTAGGTGGAGGGAACCACTTGAACATAGCTCAATTGGCCTTATTTTGAGTTTTGGTTTTAAAGACTAGTGAAATTTAGAGGAGTTTACAACACTTAATGATCTACTCAACCCATGCGGTGAACGATCTAGGCCCCAAATATATTATTTTGGATTTGAATACTTCACACATACTTGCCTCCATATTTTTCAAAATTGACATCATTTGCACTTCTTTCTCATTAAATATTTTATTGCTTCTCTCCTTCCAAATCTCCCATATCAATAGTGAGGGGCTCGTCACCCATATGCCTTCCTAGACATATTATCTCATTTTCGGCTAACCCACAAAAAGTAGGGATGTCATTTTGGAGAGGACTAGACTAGTTAAGGCAATTTTGGAGCCAATTCCAACAAGCACTATCAAAGAGGCAATTCACTAGTAGGTGATATATAGATTCCTTGCTTTCTTTGCACATGACACATCTAGAGGGTCCAACCATTCCTAGTGTTTTGAGGTGACCAACAATTAATATTCGTTTATGGATGATAAACCATGCACAAATGCCCCAACCTTGGGTAGTGTCCATTTTCTCCAGCACATATCAACCAACTAGTCTATAACTTGATTGAGTGCGGTTTTGATTTTGTAGCCCATCTTCACAAATAATTCCCGCTCTTTGAACCATTCCATATGACAATGTCCACCTTTGTGTTTGGAACCACTCTACATTTTCCAAGTTCTTTCAACAGACTAATTTTACTATCAATCAAGGTACTTAGTGCATCAAGTTTTTGCATATCCTATGGTCCCTAACCTGAACAAGGAGGTAAGAAGTCCTTAACCCGCACATTTGGGAAATATGATATTTGTTCCTTGATCACCTTTATAAATGGTAGATCAAATAGCAATGGATGAGAATTCCATGAATCCACCCAAAATTTCATCTTGGCCCCATTGTTGATTACCCAATAAATGTGATATTTAATAAGAGCTTTGCACTTTAACATGAAGTGAACCATACATTTGATCCACCTAGAGGGTTGGAATTTGTAAGGATTATTTCCTGAGTTCTGGATATCATTGTCCATATACTTTTTCCTCAAGACATGACACCATTTTGTAGATTGGTCCTTATACATTCTCCAAACCATCTTTTCTCCTAGAGTGATATTATATTTTTAATTTCTTTGATCCCCATCCCACCATTTTCCTTTCCCTTACACATAACTTACCATCCTCTTAGGGATTTTCTTTTCCTCGTTCGAGCCTTCTCATAAAAATTTCTTTATTATACTCTCCAGTTGGTCCTTAGATTTCTTTGAAATTTATGTACTTGAGAGTTGATAAATAGGGATGACAAATAAGACTGCCTTGATCATTTTGATTTTCCCTACAATTTGATGGGCCAAAATTGGGGTAAAGAGTGAAATAGATTTGATATTTAATAAAATGCAGTTTGGTCTAAGTGTCAATCTAGGGGTGTAAACTTGTGAAAGATGGTGTGGCTATATGCACAAAGGTTGTAGATAGTGAGCCAAGCAAGAATAAATACACCTAAAACACATAAGAACTTCCTAAGTGAAAATCTAATTTAACTTGAACCTATTCTACCTTTATGAGAGGGATTACAACAAGAACTGTGACAAGAACTACTACATAACAGAAGATGAAAATAGGAAATGAGAAGATTTTTTATTTTCTCCTCCACATAGCTAGCAAGTGCATCTATTATCATAGATTCTACTCCTTGGATATAAAATATCGGGTTGTATGAATGGAAGTGAGGATGATGGAATATGTAAAGAGCCTAGCAGGAAATGAATCCATGTGGCCGAAGAATGCAGGTGGAAATTATAGCAAAAATATCACCCTGACAGTCATGATAGTAGAAAGCATGTGTCCAACCTAAGAAACACGTTTGAATATGTATTGTGTTTATAGGACGAATGTGCAATGGAGAAAGAGTTGAAGGAAGTCCATCGTTGGATAAAATGGTGCACATTCAACATCAAAGAGTGAACTCTTGTCACCGTGGAAGCTAGATTCAACCATGTAGAATGGGAAACTACAATGGTAAGCACAAGTCGTACTTCTGTGAAGAAGGCCCAATAAGAAGATTCTTGTGAAGAAGGTGACAAGAATTTTGCATGCTTCCTTCTTCAATTAGCATGTTGCACATGATATATTTTCCAAAGCTAAAATAATAATGCTTAGTAATAAAGACAATCAATAATTAATTTTCATATTTTAATCCCGAAACTATATTAAATACCACTTATATATTTAATCATATGCAACATAAAGGTGGTAAAATGGTAGGATAAGGTATGAAACCAGAATATGAAAATGGGTTAAATGGTATAGGAATATGACTTAAAATGGAACATGAATAGCTCTCATCACAAGTGTGAGCCGATTTCCCTTCCAAGATGTAGCTTCCTTCCTGCTTTTATTAATTGTATCATCCCATATGTTGGACATGTTTTCACCTTTAAACAAGGGTACCCTCAGATATTTGCATGATAATTATTCAATATTGAAATTCAGGATTGCTTTAATATGCCTTTGTGTTGACCTTCTATTATTGAATAAGAAAATACTTGAATTTTCCTTATTTATTATCTTTCCAAAGGCAACAGTGTAATTTTCCAAAAGGGTTTGGATAGTGGAAGCCTCTTTGATCTTAGATTGACCATAGAGTATTGTGTCATTAGCAAATTGTTGGTGAGTTATGTTTGGGAGAAAATATGCCACCTTCACATCCATCTAATTACTCTAGTTGGCATAATTTTTAATAGCCATCCCTAAAGATTTTGCTATGATAACAAAGAGAAAGGGAGACAGGATCCCCCTACTTGAGCCTACCCATAGATTCAAATAACACACACAATGGACCATTAACAAGAATAGAGTATCTCACAATTGATATACACTTGAATATCCATGATATCCATTCTTCCTTGAACCCAAATGTTTCTAATATTTTCATTAGAAATCTCCAATTAACTCTGTCATAGCCTTTGTTGATGTCCAATTTTACAACCATACTACTCTAATTCATCGTGGTGATGGAGTGGATGAACTCTTGTGTAGTAATAATGCTATCAATTATATTACAACAAAGTGTGAACCCACACTTCTCTTCTGAAATATTTTTGGCAATAACTGATTTTAGTTAGTTTGTTATTACCTTGGATATGGCTGTGTACATAGTGTTACATAGTGATATTAGCCAAAAATATTTGAATGAGGCTGGAGTATTTTTTTTCAATATCAAACAAACTATTAGCCAGAAATTGCTGAATGGTGGAATATTCCTGTCCAAGGATCCCCTATGTTTAGGATCTGCTTTAAACTTAAACATATTAAACTGATGGTAAAAGGATGGAATAAGAATGTGTTTGGGGATGTGTTTCAAAGGAAAAAACTGCTTGAAGGTAAGTTGAGGACCTTACAGAAAAATATGGATGAGGGTGATGATAGTCAGCGGACTCACATCTAGGAATGGGAAGTTAGAATGGAATGGGAACGGGTCCTAAAAAATGAGGAGGTCTTCTAGAAACAAAAATCTAGGGTCCAATGGCTGAAGGAAGGAGATAGGAACACCTCCTTTTTTCATGTTTTTTCCATCAAACACAGGAAAGGAATCAAATTGACAAATTGACAAATGCCATTGGGGAGGTGATTTTAAGTCAAGCTCAAATTGGGATCTGTGCGGTTAACTATTTCCAGGAGGCTTTTTTGGCCCCGGCTGAGGCGCCCAACCTGGCTTTGGACTATGCGATTCTCCAACATCTCTCTGCCTCCATCTCTCAGGAAGATAATTTGGGAATCCTTAGGACTGTTTCCATGGAAGAAGTTTGTTTGGCTACCTTTAGCATGGGGGCTTTCAAAGCCCCGGGGCCTGACAGTTTTCCTCCTGCTTTTTTTCAAATTTTCTGGGATACTGTGGGCGGGGACCTTGTGCTTGTGGCCAGGGACTTCTTCAAATCTGGTAGGATCCTCAAACAATTGAACCACACTTTCATTGCTCTTATCCCCAAGATTAGTGAGCCTCTTTCTAATACTGACTTCCGACCTATTAGTCTTTGTAACACCTTTTATAAGATCCTTTCTAAGATCTTTGTTAACCGCATCAAACCTCTCCTGAAAAAAATCATTAGTCACACTCAAAAGGGATTTGTCCTTGGGCGACATATTCTTGATGCCACTTTGACAACCCATGAACTGCTCCACTCAATGGATAGATGTAACAATGTGGAGATGGCTCTCAAGCTTGACATTTCCAAATCTTATGATAAAGTGTTGTGGGACTTCATCTCGAAGGTCTTGGCTAAGTTTGGCTTTAACAGTTCAGTCATCAAACTCATTATGGAATGTGTTAGTATTGTCAAGTTCTCGGTTATGATTAATGGATCCCCCTGTGGGTTCTTCTCTATTGGTAGAGGGCTCAGACAAGGAGACCCTCTGTCCCCCTATCTTTTCATTATGATTGCTAATGTGCTCAGTAGGAATTTCACGGGTCTGCTGTTAGAGGGCTCCATTTCGGGTGTTAGAGCGGCTTCCTCTCTAAATCCAATTTTTGTGTAGCAATTTGTGGATGACACCTTTCTATTTGGGAAGGCCTTTGTGGTGGAAGCCAGGAAATGGAAAGCTTGTCTTAACAACTATGCCTCTTGCTCTGGTCAAAGCATCAATTACAATAAAAGCAAGATTTATTTTTTTAATTGCATGCCTAATTTGAAAAATAGGGTGACTGCGGTTCTGAGATGGGTTGGTGATTCTCTCCCATCGGTGTATCTTGGGCTCCCCCTCATGGTAAAGGAGGTACCCATGAAGTTCTGGAATTCAGTTCTGGAAATGATTCAAAGGAAGTTGGTTGGGTGAAAGGGCTCTTTGCTAAGCCATGCTGGAAAACTCCAACTGCTCACTACGGCTATCCAAGGTATCCCCACTTACTTTCTATCCATTTTTAAGATGCCTAAGTACATTGTTGATAAATTTGAAAGAATTCAAAGGAATTTCCTATGGTCATGTACTGAGGAAAAAAAGAAACTCGCTTTGGTGAAATGGGAAAGGGTCTGTCAGGCTAAAAATTGTGGTGGACTTGGAATAAGTAAGATTGTCACTCTAACATGGCTCTGATGGCCAAGGTTGGTTGGGACCAGTTAAGGAACACTAAGGAATGGTGTAAAATTCTGAATGCCAAATATCTCCAAAACAGGCCCTTGATTGATTGTCTTTCAGAACCTCACCCCCAAGGCTCTGTTGTCTGGAGGAGCATCTGTAACATACAAGGCCTGCTAAAGAAAGGGATTAAATGGAAAATGGGAAATGGTATTAAAATCAGGTTCTGGGAAGATACTTGGCTAATTGAGTCCTCTTTGGCTTGCTCTGGCTTTATGGCGGTGATGGGAGGGGCTCAGAGATTCTTTGGCATACATATCAGTGACTATGTTTCTAGACCTCCCGGAGCTAGGATTTGGAAGGATCTTACCCTTTGTTGCCCCTATTCTCATGAACTTTGTTGTCTTGCTCGATCCCTTTAGGTGATTCTCTCCAGCACCAGGTTTCCTTCCTATGACAGGGAGGATGAGTTTTTTTGGACTTTAGATAAACAGGGGGATCTCTCTGTGTGGTCAACTTACAAACTGCTGACTAACGAAATTTTTGCTGTGGAACCCTGGAAGAAGGTTTGGAATCGTCACACGATCCCTAAAATTAATTTTTTCTGGTGGACGGCCTATCATAACAGGATTCTAACCCAGGACAATCTAAGGATTCAGGGTTTTTGTTTTCCCAATAGATGTTTCCTTTGCAAGAATGGGGAGGAAACTGTCAGTCACCTTTTATTACATTGCCCGTATGCTGTTAAAGTTTGGGGGTTGGCTTTTGAGAAACTTGATGTCCCTTGGGTTATAAGCAAGGACCTTTTATCATTTATTCTAGGTTGGTATGGCCCATTTTTCCACCCTCTGCTTGGTGAAATTTGGAAGCAGGTCCCCCCTGTCTTAGGTTGGTGTTTATGGAAGGAGAGGAACAACAAGGTTTTCAAGAATATTGAGAGGAGTCCCAAGGAGGTGTTTGGTATTGGAGTTAGGCTCATTGAGGAGAATATCTCTCTTTAATGGGAAACTCCCGAAGAGGGGGCCAATGGATTGCAAAATAAAAATGGCTAAGGAATGGCACCAGGATTTAAAGGCTAACTCCTTTGATAATTCGAAACTTTTAGCTAAAAAAAATACTAAATGGGAGCCTCCGGATAGAGGATGGTTTAAATTTAATTTTGATGGGGCTGCTAAGGGCAACCCAGGTAGGGCAAGTATTGGTGGAGTTATTAGAGATTCTATGGGAGCTCTAGTGGCGGGATTTGCTGGAGGTATTGGGTTTCAGTTGGCTTTAGTGGCGAAGGCTCATGCGCTGTTAATGGGCATCAAAATTGTTGTTTCTCTAGGGATTGCTTATCTCCACATTGAAGGAGACTCCAAGTCGGTTATGGATGCTATGAATAAAGACAGATTAATTGGTTGGAATACAAAGGACATTTTGTTGGATGTTAGCTTCCTTTTATCCAAATTTAGGGATAAAAAGGTGACTCATATCTTCAGAGAAGGCAACCATGTGGTAGATTCCTTGTCTAATCTTGGCTCGGGCTGGGATTCGGCTAAATGTTGGAGGAAAAAGGAAAGGCTTCCGCCAAATATTCAAGCGTTAATCGCGCGGGAACAAGGCTACCATGGTTTGCAATGATTTTTAATCTTTGGATGACGAGAGTTGAATGGGGGGCCCACTGGATTTTTTTGGGAATCTGGTGGATGAGTGTCAACATTGAAATGAAGTACAGGTGGAGGTTTCCTGGAAAAGATCTACGTGTGTGGGGCACGAAAAGGAGGATCCACGTGTCTATCCTTTGGACATGGTGGATGAGGTCGGGTTCTAAGGTTACGGTGAGGTGGCGGGGTTGGGACTTAAAAGATGGTTACAAGTATAATTGTGGCGGCTTGATGATGGATAGGTGGAAGGACGTGACTTCATTATATCTGTGGAGCCGTACTGTGCGATCTATTCCCTTGGGGATTGTTGGATTTCTTGTTTTATCTCCTCCTTGCATCTGGGGGTGTGAATGTATTTATAATGATTTGACTATTCATGATGGGAGATGGCCTTCTTCTAGGGGCTTCGGGTTGGTTAGTTTAGCGCAAGACTCTTTTGGCTCGATTTGGATGCTTTCTAATTTTAGTTATTCGGCTTTTTCACGTGGTTTTTTGTGCATCCCCTACATGTTCGCCAATTCTTGCCTTCTTGGCCGTAATCATAAATTCATTCAATTTTGTGTTAAATCACCCTATGGTGATTTTCCCCTCCGTGCGTGCGACCTGTACGCGGGTTTAATTATCCTTCACTGTATTCCTTTCCTTAACTATCACATTGTGATTATTATTTGCGGCTGCTGCAATTGGTATTTTTTGCAATTTTTTGAGTTTTTTGTGCAGGTTGGTAGTATGGGTGGTGAGAGGGTTAGGACTGAACCTGACAATTGCGAGGAGTTTCAGAACAACCCTTTGGTCTGGCACATTTGTGTGGAGGGTGGCATTGCTCCACTTATGGAGTGCTTGGTCGGCCATGATCCTATCTTATCAGGTCAGTTTGCCAATTCGTGGAAGGACAGACAGGTCTCCATTGGTGGTATATTGTTCGAAATCAGTGAGGAAGTTATAGCGCAAGCTACAGGTTTGCTGTGTTCTGGGAAAAAATATCCCAAACACACCAAGAAACCGGACCATGAAAGCTTAAAATCCTTTTTCAGAGGTGAGGAGGCCTCGGTGTGGAACCAGGTGGGGTTTGAGAGGGATGCGCTCCCGAAGCCCTGGGACCAAGTGTGCATGGCGTTGATGAAGTATGTTACATTGGAAGGTAGATTTAAAACCTGTTTCTTTTACCATTTCCCTCTGTTAAATCACCTTAGACATAAGATGCTACTCAATTTCCCATTTTTTATTTTAATGGACCTTGAAAGCTCTGTCGACAAGTGCAAAGAGTCGGCCAACCGTAACCCCTGTGATCTCCCGCCGCTCCTGCTCCATCAGGGGCTTATCCTGAGACTATATCACTTTCATCTTTCCCTTTGTCTGCCTAAAGCAATCATGACGGTTCGCATTGAGAACATTGAACCCCTTTCAACTGTGCATATTTCCCTGGCCAAGTCTAAGAGCCCTCCTTGGAAGTCCAATTCGAGCATTGTGGGGAATCCTAAAGCCAAATTTGCCACCAAAAAACTTAAGGGTGGGTTGGGCAAGGCCCATGCCAGCGCGGCGGAAGGACTCTATGAACTAAAAGCCACTCAGGCTGACTTGGCCTACAAGGCCACTTCCACTAAAAAAGGTAAGGATAAATGCATGTTGTCCCCAACTGCTAAAGATGGCAAGGGAAAGAATGTTGTTAGGAAAGATTCCAGAGGGGATACGGTTGTGGGGACCATAGAGATGACTAGAGGGGAAAATGCCAGGAGGAGATCTGGGAGGCTGGCCAAGAACAACAAAAAGAGGCTAATTATTGAAGACTCTTAGGAGGAGCAGTCTGACAGCAAAGATTAAAAGGAAGAAGAATCTGAAGATGAGGAGGAAGAAAATGTGGAGAGGCCTCAGTTTACTCCGATGGACAACAAGCTTCCTATTGATGGCTCTGCCTCTCACACTCTGCATCCCCTTGTGGATGAGCTTGGAGAGGTTTAGGGGACTATGGACGTTGGGGTGGATTCATATGATGTGGTAAAGAGAATGGACACTCTTGACAAAAGGTTTCGGGGGTTAACCTGCTTCACCATGAAGTTGGGTCACTTTGTCACGAGCACTCTGTCTAATGCTATAAAGGAGGAGCTGGAGGGGAACAACAGCTAGGAAAATAAAGAATGGGTGGGTGATGAGGCGGTGGACTTCCTGATTAAAAACTGGGACAATGCCAGTTAGCTGCTCCTTGTGCCTGTCTTTCGGTTGTTGCTCTGCAGTTGTTGTGCTGCCTTTGGGTTGTTTCTGTGTTTTTTTTCCTTTATGTTTGTTGTTTACTCTTGTTCCTTTTTGGCCCTAGTGGCTCATTGTGAAGGGTATAGTGCCCTAAAAATGCTACTTAACTTTTCAAAAACATAGTATTTGCATCTTTTAGTATCATCCTCGACTTTTTTTGATCAACAACGACCTTCCAAAAATCATCACAAATTGTGTCCCAAAAATATTGATAGAAGATCGGTGGGAAAAAATCAAGGCTAGGAGCCTTGTTAGGTGCCATGGACAAATTGATTTTTCCACTTAATCCTTTATTATTGGTGTCATCAATCATCGAGTGTCCTCCCCAATGACCAAGGTCAAGATAGCATTTAAAAATTCTTCAATGCCTTTCAATTTGGAAGCTTCTACATTTTGCAAGGATGTTATAGAAGTGATTCATTGCTCCATTCTAGATATCCTTCAAATTTTTTAACTATTGGGCACCTTCCATTTGGATCAAAGTGATCTTGTTCGAATCTCTCCTCAACTTTGTGAATTTATGGAAAAATATAGTGTTGAGGTCATCTTCTTTGAGCCATGTTTCCCTTGATTTTGACCTCCATAATATCTCCTCTCTTGCTAAGATTTTTGAGTGTACTACTGTCAGCTTCTTTTCCTTTTCATATTCTACAACTATCATCCCATGAGTGATTATTTTCTTATTCAAATCCTATAGTTTTGTTTCAATTATTTCTTTTTCCTTAAAAATGTTTTAAAACAACTCTTATTCCACTCCCTGAGCTTTTGTTGACGATTACCTATTTTTTCAAAAAATTGACCATTTTCGATTCTTTGGGGACCACTACCATAGCCCACTAGTCAGCCATTAAGCCTTTCAATGATTCATATTGTAACCATATTTTTTTAATTTGAATGGGTAGTGATCCAGTGTTTGATCATTTTCTATGTTGAGGGTGAGCAAGAAGTTATCTGATCCTAAGATTGGCAAGATCATGGAGTCAAAAATTATGTGGAAATTATCCCAATTTATAGAAATCAAGAGTTTGTCTAGACATTCAACAATAAAATTGAATCCTTTTGTCTGTTAATCCATGTAAATACCCCATTTTTAGGATGTATGTCATGCAAATTGTTGTTGCACAAAATCTGTCTAAAGTCCTTATGTTGCTGGTCCATATGGATGATACCCCCTTCTTTTCATTTAATGATAAGATCAAATTGAAATTTCCACCTACTATTATGATTTCATTACTATTGAAACTGGAAATTAACTCAAAGATATCTAGCCATACCTTCCTCTTGTCTTATGCTTTTTTTGATCCATAGAAATTGATGAGCATAAATGAGAGCTTCAGCGTGGTGTTTGTAATGCAGTGGGCTAGCCAAGATTTAGCTTCATGGAGGTCCTCAACTATAAAATTTTGTGACTACCAAACATATTCTAGACCACCTAATTTAACTTCAGTAGACATAAATCTACCATTCCATCCATAGAGTTGTTTTAAAAAGGATTTCCCTTCTTCCTTAGTGGATTTAGTTTCTTGCAAGAGTATTATGTCAAAATTTATTATTTGCGAATGGTGATTCACCAAGCATCATTTATTAGGGGCATTGAGGGCCCTAACATTCCAAGATGTCATCCTTATTATGCCCAAAGGGAGGGGTTTCCTCCCTTAGTAGTCAAAAAATTGTTTATGGATGTTTGACCTTAAGCAACAATGTCGTTTGCCCTTCGCGTGGTATTTGGTTGCCTGCCCCTTTGCTTTGAAACTTTTAGATTTGGTCTCAATATCTTGGATGTCGATTGGTCCAATGCTCAGGGGTCCCAAATTCCAACCTCCTCCTCCTCTCCTAAATCGTCAAATAGCTAATCTTTAACTTTTTTGGACAATTGAGAGTTGTGTCTTTGGTGGGCTTGTTTTCTACTACTGCCAGTGCCCCCATCATCACATTTTTTCGTGTGTTTTTTTTCTTTTAGGTCGGCTAGGGAATCCATAATTTTCTCCTGCTCTGACACTCATATTGATGATTTGGATCCTTGGTCAAGGGGTTCCTTACATAGCCCCTGAAAGCACCATGTTTCATCCTAGCTTCTTCCTGTAATTGACTTTGATATGTTGGATAGCAAAGTGGTTCCACTTTTGATAATTTAGGCAAAAGTGTACCTCCTCCTCAATCTCCATGATATGAATCCATTCTCAATTACTTAAGACCAAGGTAATTTTATTTGGTATTCTACTACTCGCACCAATTCTTAGTCTCACATAAATATAAGAGTCTTTCTCCATGTGTTGCAAGGTGTGCACCCTTGGTCTCCTTGTGTTGTGTAGTGCAACGCTTGGTTTTGTGACATGGCTTAATTGCCTCCCATGAATTCATTAACTCTAGCGATCGTATCAAGCATTAACAAGTTGATCTTTTGGTGCAACAACAACTGTCTGTGCAACAATTGGTATCAGAGCCTGGGTCACAAGTTTGAACCCCTTGCTTGTGTTGGGGGATTGTTGCAAGGTGTGCACCCTTGGTCTCATTGTGTTGTGTAGTGCAATGCTTGGGTTCATGACATGGCTTAACCACCTCCCATGGATTCATTAACTCTGACGGTTGTATCAGGCATTAACATGTTGATCTTTTGGTGCAACGACAACCATTTGTGCAACACCATGATCTCCTCATCTATGTCAATTAGTATCCCAAGGATTATACCAATTTTTACTAGTTTCTCTTCAGTCCAAAATTCTAGTGGAAAATTATACATTCCCATCCATGTTGGTTTGTTGTATAGTTCGTAGTGGAGTAGGTTGAAGCTATGAACCCATTTCTGCATATAGATCAACATGTTGTCCATCCACTAGATTCCTTTTGAGATGATCAATTCCACTTCTTCCTTGGATTGAAATACCATAATGAAAAAATGGTATAAATTTTAGAATGAACCGAAAATCCCAACTTTTTTTTCTATTGTCTAATCACTTCCCTAGGCTTTTTAGGGCCAATCACCCATGCAATTAGGGTTGTCTCCTTCAACATTTCTTCATCTACCATAGTTTCATTGGTCACTTAAATTCATACTTCAAAATATCCAATAGCATCATCCTCTACAATATTTGGGGAAATCATTCAGACTTTGTGCTTCTCCAATGTAGGGCTTTTTCCATTGCACATGAAGTCTCGTTTGTGCTCTTGCGAACTGCCAACCTCAACCGATTTTTTGCACCTACTTGTTTGTGCCATTATATGTATTTGTGAGGGATGTTTTTTTCTCCTTCCAATTTTTATATTTTTTTTACAAAAAAGTCATGAATCCAACACACATTAATCCACTCACTTCATATAATTATTATGGGTGGAAAATGAATGGATATCAATATAAAAAAATAGGGGTTTTGTAGAGTGACTATGGATACAAAACTTGAACCAATATTAGTTGTATAAAAGATAAATAGCATAATATATGTGATGAAAATTTTATGACATTATACATTTCCATGTTTCTTGATCTCCTCTTTCATGTTGAGTCTTGCACTACACCCAATTAGATTTGGATTCGTTTATAGTCCTTGTTTGAGAAGCATGATGAATTATGAGGTTATGAGTTGGATAATGAACTAATTGGTTTGAATCCTATAAATTTTGATAGCATCCAAGACTTCTTCACCAAAATTAAATCTTTCAAATATATTTGAACAATTTGATATTGATAAACATGACTTCCAATTGATTATTTCCATCCTTGTCAAGCTTGATACTAATTATTCAATTTTTGTTTCTACCTTCTATGCTACTAGATATTCTCTTGGTACTATATTTATGATGCCTTCACTTGATGATTTTTTATATATCTCATCAAGGAGTAAGAAAATTTGGTATAGATGGGCACCTTGAATCTTTCCAAACCACTATCTTTTTACAACTCAAAGTACAATATATTAGAAGGCTTGAAATAACAAAGACAAGAAATATAAATAAGGATTTCAAGAATAATGAGCAAGACAAGGAATCACATTCACATGATACCTTTGATTCATTTTCCTCTTTTATGGGGGGCCATCTAAGGAGAGACCAAAATATGCATAATATAAAAAGTAGGGACATGATGAGCATTGATGTTATGCAAAATAGATTGATGAGCTGAAACACCTTTAGAATAATACTATTTAATTACCTTCATCTATGTTATCTAGTGTATACTCTTCTTTTACATCATCTTGGTGCCAACATAATTACGGTTAGCTAGCATGACAAGTAGAAAACACAAGATGAAAGGCAATATAGTCTTTGCATCTAGCAATATCCAATTAAGATGATAGATTCTCGAGTCAGGAGCCTCACATCATATGGATTCATCATAGGGAATGTTCTATGTTATGAACTAACATTCACAATAGAATAATATGATAGGAAATATGCTGCAAATATTAGATAATAATATGCCACTTTAAGGGGCAACCTCCTAATCTGCTACAAGGGAGATACCTTCAGTAGTCTTCAATAATAACATAATACTCAACATGATGATAATAACCTACATATACGTCCTATATATACCATACTTATGCCTCATATATCACCCAATCCAACTTAGATAACCCTATATAAGACTTAGGCTGACCTAAAGAACTAAATAACAATATAGTAGTGATAATATGACTCAATCAAGAGTTAAGGTAGTTAAAATTCAACTACTCATAAAACTATAAACGTTATAGGGGTAGAGGCATAACATTTCCCTCCTCTTTACAAAAGCACTGTCCTCAATGCTAACTTTTTCTTTTTCTTCTTCTTCATATCCTCTTTTAATTTCGCTTCTTCTACTACTACTTCTTGTTCTCCTTCTTCTTATTTTCTCTTTCTCTTTCTCTTTCTCTTCTTTTTTGTGGCTACTTTTTGTTGTGAAGTTCTAGAAAAATATTTTTGCAATAAATCACACAAATGAATTCAAAATACTATAAAACATTTTTCGTAACTTACCAAGGCCTGGGTTACACTTTCCTAGAAAAATCTCCCAAAAATTAAGTGTTTTGCAACCATGAGAGAAAATTTATTGGAAATCCTAATTTTGTAATAACTCACTTAATTATGCTCCAATTACTCTTATATTTTTATTATAGTCTCCACTCTTAAATTGTTTCAAAAACCCACTAAAAAATAGGAAGAAATTCAACAAGATTTGGAAGATATGTACTTTCCAAATAAATTGGGAAAACACCATAATTATGCAATAAATCACTCAATTCTGCTCTGATTCCTTTGAAATCTAGACTGTAGCTGCTTTAATATGCTCTTAAAATCCCTATAAAAATACAACAAAAAATTGTCAAAATTGTAGAGATATGTGTTTCACAAAATGAACTCCAAATTTTTTTAAAATGCCTTGTTGTCACGGTGCCAAGATCATGCTTTGATACCACTTGTTATGAAATAACTTGTACAATAGAAGAATATGATATGAAATATGTTACAAATACTAAATAATAATATGCTACTTCAAAGGGGAAACCTCCTAATCCACTTCGAGGGAAACACCTCCAATAGTATTCAACAACATAATACTCAACATGATGATAATAACCTACCTATAACTCCTATATATACCATACTTATGTCTAGGATATCACCCACACCAACCTAGATAACCTTGTATAAGTCTTAGGCCAACCTAAATAACTAAATAACAATATAATAATGATTATATGACTTAAATAAAAGTTAAGGTAGCCACAAGCTGACTACTCATAACACTATACACACTATAGGGGTAGGGGCATAACATTCTCTTCATATGAGCCTTGCACTCTACCACACAAAATAATGGGGAAAAATGCTTATATGAGTGTTTTTCATAAATGATCAATTGATATTGATGATGACACATTTTATGATATACTTTTTATTTCTTTACTATCAACCAATCTCCTTTCCATCTATCATATTACACATAGTGGGGTAAGTAATATTATTGAGTTCACACCTGATTCAATGCTTGTTAGAGACTTGAAAAGTAGAGAGATTGTTACTGTTGGGATAGTTAATCATGTATCTTGATTGTATGCCTTTTCACACTTTTCTTCGTATGATCTTGCAATACCTTTGATAAGTATTCACTCTCATGCATATAAAATGGATTAGATACCCGAGGAGAAGTTTGGTCAATTGAACCTATGTGTACTTCCACCCACCTTAGTCCTTGAGACTTGTGCAAAGCTTCCATATCCTCCACCTCCTACATCTTTGGTAATCAATTCAATTCAACAAGATATCACCAGTCTTTCAATTTTAGTTTTGCAGGATGATTTTTTATCATATATTGTACATTTATTTGTTGTCAATATAAATATTGGGGACATGATTGAGGATATTCACTTCCTTTTTCATGATGGCTACAACACACTTGTTATCACATTATCATTGCCTTTGGAGGTTGTTCTTTAGGATTCTTCATAGTTTTTTAGATTTGTTTCATCTTATGTGGCATCTTTTGATTCAAATATGTGGACACTTGAGAAATTTTTCATGGCACACATCATGAGACCTTTTCTCCCATCTCCCTTGAGGGTTTTTCTTCTACATTTACCAATGGATTTGTTTTTTCCCAAGGGGAGGAACATTGTTTGCCAATTTTAAATCATCTTCAATATTTCCCTTTTCACATTCACCTTTGGCACATGAGCTAATTCTTTGTGGGGTGAATCTTGATTGTACATATGTGACCGAAGTAGTACTAAGGAGAAAATTTTGAGTCTTACATTCTTTTATCACATGTGCACATTTATAAATTTTTTCTCTCTTTTGGAGATGAGATTTTTTCCATTAGGTTTTCTCCTTTTCTCCAATTATGAGAGATTTATTTGATTATACATGCGTACCTTACTAGGCCTTGTAACCAAGACCCATCCATGTATTCATCACTAGTGTTTCTAGCTTCTCCCTAAGTTGTATTTAAGGGGGTGCTAGACTAAAATTAGAAAATCATCTAATTAATTATTAGGCCCCCTTTTTACTTAGCATACTTAAGCTAAACTTGGGCCATGTGATTTTTTTTGTTTCATAGCATAAGATGAGGACACATGTCATGATCTAATTTAATCCTCACCTAGAGTTTTATCTAGGGTTGCTTTTTAACCTTTTTCTTATTATAATGATTCATTATTATAGATTGTAATCATTCAAATGATTTTTTTGATCATTAGAATTCTCAAGGGTTGTGTTGGAACCCCATTTTGATGTGTCTAATCTATGATTTGTTTTGTTTCCATGTTGTTCCTTTGACTTTATACCCTCTTGTTAATATTTGATCTAAGAAATTCTAAATGGATTCACTAAGTGTCAAATGGTGCAACTCATGAAAAATCCTAAGTTTGGGTTTTTTCCATTACTTTCTTTGGTATTTTACATTATGTAAAAGTTTCAAGGGTATCCATAATTTCATGACCTTCCTATCGACCCCAAAACCCCACTTAGAACCCTCATAAAGTTTTCCTATCCTTTTGTTAGGGTTTTGGGTTACCCCTTACCAAAATACCCGTTCCCTTATTTCCCTGATCCCCAATCCCTTGTATTCAATAGATTTTATATACGTTTGGTTATTATATTCTTAGGAGGTATTGTGCTTTCATCCTTTGGTATTTGGGAGTCATGATGTCTACCAAAACTAAGAAAATCAAACACATATCAAATTGATTGTTGTGCATTTCATACTCTTGACATAATTCAATATCCTATCCTATGTTCGATATATAAGAAGGGGACTGGTTGTGTTGTAAAGTAAAGTTGTATTTAACAAAAGACCAAATTTTCTCATGTTCTCATCCTTGGTATTAGCGAGTCACCAAGTTTGATGCTTTGGGGGATGTTTGATGGGGATGTCAAATGAGTGAAGTAAGAAAATGAGCTACTTTCAATTGATATTATCAAGGTGTTGAGATATAATCTACCCCCAACCTTATGGTATGCAATTAAAGGGTGTCCCAATGACTTGATGAAAGGGGAATTATAATGTTATTCATGATATTAGGGACTTTGATACTCTCATCCTATGGGTTTTTAAGCAAGGGAATGCTTAAAGGGCCAATAATAACCAAGCTTGATAGTGATAATTGTGGTTCTTGTGTACTCATTGGGGGTCTACAAATAATAATTCCTTCACCCTATTGCACCATCAAACATTCCAACATTGATATAAGTAATGAATGGATTGTAATGATCAAGGTTGGGTGTCTTGTATAGTTTCAATCTAAGATGGTCTCTGATTTCCGAGTTCTCCATTCCAAGTGCTGAAATGCTTGTGATAGACCTGATGTTAATTAGGGTATCGTCAACATGACTTTCATAGCATAGTGAATTTAGAGGGGAGACAACATGTAGATGGAATTTCTTGAATACTTTAAGCGACAAGTAAATGTTTTGAAAGGGGTAGTTGAGTACAAAATACATTGGTGCTCATTTCTTTCACTTAACTTCCTACCGGGAATTTTTCTAGCTACCCCCATCACTTTGAAAATTTTCCCTTCAATCCAAGGCATCCATTTTGGAGGGATTGCATTGGTTCCATTGCTTTCAAACTGCTAGAGTTCCACAAGTTAGGGTTTTCCTAAACTAGGTATAATAATAAGTTTTGGGTTTCATTTGAACACATGGGATATTTGTAGTTGCAAAGCTAGTAAGTAGAAAATATTGCAAGAATCCTTAGGGTTTGTGTTTCCAATTTTGGGTAGCATCATTTTAAAATTGTATTGATGTGGGTGTATGTAAAATCAATAATATAATCATTGTACTATTGAAGAATGAGTGTAAGTTCTATTAGATCCGACATTGTTTGAGTATCTCTAGGAGTTATTTATGTATTGTCTTGATGGGTTCTTGATCAACTGGTCAACCAAAAGGTTATAAAACCATTTCAAATATTTTGTAATATATCTCCTCAAATATCAATAAAGAAATACAGGAGTTTATTTTTGGATTATTAAGTGCTCTTTATAAAGTTCTTCAATATCTGTTATTTATTCATTTGCATGTGTAGAACCTAAATCATGTGAATGGATGTAGTCTTCATGTATATCTTGATTGAGGTATCCTATTTGGTTTCAATTGTTGCATATTTTGCATAAACCCCACACTTTATACCCATTTGGATATAAGCACTAGTATGTAATGTGCTCCCTATCCTATCACCTAAACACATTTTAAACAAATCAAACTCTATACACATTTTAGTTGTGTTTTCCTTCTACCTTTCATGTACAATAGTAGTAGGGGTTGTTATAGCCATATTTTAAAACACTTTGTTTGGTAAGCTTTTTTGTTGTTTAGTGGTGCATATCCTTGTATGTTCAAATCAACACATAGGTGTATTATGAACCGGTATAGGGTACAATGTGTAATGGGTATGGTTTGTAGTAATAAAATTGTTAAAACTTTGTAATATCATATAATTTAGTATCTCAGGGAAACCCCTTACTCTTGTAGAGTTAGAAGTGAAGGAGGTCTTACCTACCTCAATAATTGGTCCTTAGTTACCCAACTTGAATATAGGATTTGTGGTATTCTTCCCAGTTTTGACACCCTTGACACCTAGAAAAATATCTAATATTAGAGATTTTGAGAATTTACAACTTAGATTACCAACACGTTTCATAGAAAATCAGTTGCTTTTCTCTCTCTTTGTGATAGGTGTTTTGATTGCAAGTGATTTTTGGGAGCTGTGGGGTTCAACACAACTCCAAAATTTTGTTTGTAGATACTATTGATTAATTATTGTCTAAGCCTATTTTAAATGAATGTTAGACACTACTCATTGAACCTTTTTGTGCTAGTAGGTTTTTGATGGAGCACTCATTATGATGAACATGCATGGAATCATCATCCTTATCTTTATATGAATGCATGAATATATACTTTTATGTTGACTATTTGTTTATTTTGACATACATTTTTATAGTAGTTCACAAGCAAGCCAAAGTGGAAGTAAAATGCAAGGGAAAAAATTGTATACCACACACTTTTCCCTTCTATTTTGGACTCACTTAGATTGGATTGTCCCTAATGCAATGATTAGTGTACATGTGACACTTTCCTACATAAAAGTTGATAATCTAATCCTACCTTCACACATCCTTAGGGACTAGTTTCAATCAAAAAATTTATCTATTCATTTACTAGGTCAATCCACAATGTAAAAATGAACTCAATTCAAATTTGTGATGTAGAAATAATCCCCTGCTTTCCAAATTCAAATTTTATTTTAGACCTAAGTCAAACCCCTTCCAACTAGTTAGTATTTTCTAATGTGTGTGGAATGTTTAACCTTGCATCTTAAGGTGTTGTATAAAAGGATGAGCCTTAATTAATCTTGTTGATTTTGGAATTATTGAGCACATTATGATAGCTAGGTCAAGAAGGTTTAAGGAGTAATATGACATCAAAATCTTCATATTACATTGGCATGACATTAACATTAATTAGGCACATTATATGATCACTTGGCATGTCTTTGATCATTGTTCAAACCACATTAATTTAGTACAAGGGATTTGACTGAAAAAGTATCCTCATGTAGCAAGGTCTTAAAAGTGTTCATCAACACTATTAATTAGCTTTTAGACATAGGCTCTAGAGAGTAAGGTAGGCATATTCTAGGTGTTCATAAGTGTGTAGACCATTTATTTCTAATTTGATAAACATTGTTTGATAAATTTTTACATAAAAGATACAATAAAAAAATATTGAAGGGGTGGCGTAGTTGGTTAAGGGCTTTGGGTTTGTCCCATATAGGTCTCGAGATCGACTCTCCGCCTCAAGTTTAAAGGTTGTCTTGTTGTTCGGGCCAGTTAGCAGCCTCCAGAGGACTAGTCTCGCCTCATCTCGCCTCCTCTTACCCCCCAAACTTGGCATAAATGTAAGACCAGGGAAAGGGTGGTGGAGTTCGCTAGGCTAGATCGCACGACCTATGCTACCCATGAAAGCATTATCAGAGGATACCTCTGAAATATTAAAAAAATATATAATAAAAAATTACCAAAAAATATTAGCAACCGAATATTTTATATGAAATTTTAAAACTAAATACCCTAATTCTTCACATTAATTTTTTTTTTCTTTTTTTTGCTTAAAAACTAGCTTCAATACTTTTCTTAATTTTAATTAGATGTAAACCTCTCCACAATAAACTCACTGTGCAAAGCAGTGCTAAAATTTAGAGGGACCGTGAGCCCCAGTGCCCAATGAGACCTTTGACAATCAAAATCTCGATGCAAAACATTTATTGTCTTTTCCAAAATGAGAAAAAGAATATAACCTTGGTTTAGGATGCTCAAATCACAGTTCCTTACTAAAGGCAGCATAACAGAGAACAAGAACTTTCTTCTAAGCCACATAGTGGTGTAGATCAGAATGTTTGACCATGAAATACTTGTTAGATAAATATGGAGTTACAAATAACCCAACAAGACATGCTAAAATGTAGAATACAACAGGGGATGAAAGTTATGTAGCCTACGTGCCATCTCACATGGTATTCTCTAAATATTCTTGAAATCCATTAAATGGCAATTTGAGCTGCTTATGGTGGCAGCACTTCACTTTTTGTACTTTTCAACTTCCTCTTGATTTGGAAATAAGCCCATAAGCCTTCCTATAGAGCTTTCATATGCAAACATAAATCCTCCCAATAGTCCAATGAGACCTGCAGTATACATGCATGATCCCCTCAAACCGCATCTTCCACCTGTAAGGTACCCAACTGGTACAGAGGCACCAATAATGGTAGTCATTTCTAAATAATCTAGCAAGCCGAAATTTAACACCGTCTTTGTAGGGGAAGGATTTTTGTCTAGCATAGTAAATTTGGGCTTATTCGCAAATATAACCATTTTCACTTGAATCTTAAATTTCAGAGCAACCACCTGAACGGAGACTCGAACCTGCGACCACGCTACGAGCAATCAGGGTTTCCAAACTCTGCGTTCATAGAGGAGCCCGATTTCGTGCACTTTCTTCTGTCCAATCAAAATCTTCACATTAAATCTTAATATTTACTTCTAAACATATTTCTTAACATAATCTATCTAAACCCATAATTATTTTTTTGATTGGTAATATAATATTTTATTCAATAGCGAAATAAAAAGGCTTACAACCATTTAGTACAACTGCTTACTCCAAACCATCCTCCAAAAAACCAGGATTATCAACCAAAAAAATTCCTAACCCTGACTAACACCAGCCCACCAAAAAAGGCTAGATGAATCCATCACATTAACAAGGGCACCCACCAAAAAAACCCAACAGCTACAACCCAAGATAGCAAAAAGGCAAAACACACCAACCACCCGACAAAGCCTAACAGACAGCCTTTTCCAAGGCGACCTACATTGCCTTCAAATTTAGTAGATGAAAAGCTCGCTACCAACCAAAAAACCACTACCGCTTTTGTTCACTTTCCAATCATGAGCGACTACGCTCTACTGCACCAGGGAATACCATGAACCACCCAAAATACGCTTCACCAATTTGACCTAGCAACCAAAAAAAGGCAGGCAAAAAAATCGACTAACAGCCACACCATCACCACTAACCAACACACCTGCCTACCATAGCCCGCCGATCACCTCCTCTTCTTTACGAGCGCTTCCTTCTAGGGAAAGAATGAGGAATTTCCACCTCCACCTGACTAGCTTTAAACCTGTGGCATCTTAGCACCATTTTCAAATTTTCTTAGGTCGCAAGCATATCCAATTTATATGTGTCTTTATCTAGCCGCCTACGCCACCTCACAAAAGGAACCACACCCAAATCCTCTGCATCCTCCATGTCCTCAAAACCTTTAGAGATATCAAATCCAACCCCCGAGATTGCCCATTCCAAAAAGGAATCCATCCCCAATAATAACTCCTCCTAAAAAGGAGACTTCATTACCCATTTAATTACCCCAACTTCTTCATTCAATTCCAGACCCCATGAGAACAACATGGAAGCAATGTCCATGTTTAATTTGCCCCTATGTGTTGCTTCCATGAAAATATTTCCCAAAGCCTCCATCACTGCCTTTATAACGTCATCATATGGACATTTTAAAAGGAATTTTAGCCTGAACTTAGTGACAGGACTAAAAAAACCTTTCTGTTGTAGCTTTGTCTTAAAAAAATACATTGCTTCCATAATTAATCTAACCACGAAGCGACAGCCTAACACCTGACTTCACAGCTACTACCAGGGTACGCACTAATACACTTAGCCTTCATTAAAAAGACCCACCACTTGTGCTAAGCACCGCCATCAAAACCACCTCGTTTGATCATCATTGATGAAGATCCTACCCCCGTCGTCGAAAAAATCATCACAACATCAGTTAAGATATAAAAAGGTCTTTTCCAACATCATCCCAAGGACATCCACCAACCCCTCATCCTGAATAAAATTAATCATCATGCCAGCTCCCCGCCACTTCACCAGAAACATAAAAAATCAAACACACTAGTCGTTACACCCGCCAACATTTAAGGAAAAACACACAATTCTCCTCTAGGCTACGACCCTAGGAAAACGAACAAGCAACCACACCAACACACTTCCCCCAAGAATTCAAAACACTCACTAATCATCATCCCCTAGATGCACAAGCCTGAAGTCTTCCAGTTTCAATTCACCAACACTGGAAAAAGAAACAAACCACTTTGAGAGACAATTAGCCTCTCTATTTCCCAACTGAAAAATATGACTCACTTGGAAGTCTTCGAAAAATTCTAACTCCTTTACAATTGCTCGGACTAAACTTTGCAGATGCCAAGCCTTTGCACCCCTATTCGCAATGGCTTGTGTAATAATCATGGAATCTCCTTCAAGGTGTAATTTGTGAACACCCATGCCATGGGCCAGACCAACCCCTAGAAAAGTTGCCTTTGCCTCTGCAACATTGTTAGTTCCCTCTTCTAACCTTTTCGCCCCAAAGGCAACAAGATTCCCTTGCCAATCTCTAATTAACACACCAGCCCCTGAAGGGCCAAGGTTCCCTTTAGAAGCCCCATAAAAATTCACCTTGTGTCATCCAACTAAAGGATTTTCCCAACAAACATCCTCATAAACAACTTTCTTACCAATTAAATTTGCATCTTGATGAGACCTTATCTTTATTCTTGGCCATTCTTTTTGCACTCTGCTATCTTCCAAGGTATAGGGATGCCTAAAAACCAAAGCCTGAGAGACTACCATGCCCACCACTTCCTCAATCGAATTATCAATCTTACTCAACAATCTATTTCGAGACTCCTTATCCAAAAAAATCCTCCTATTCCGCTCTTTCCAAATCTCCCAAATCACAATTGACGGGTTGCTTATCAAAATACTTGAAAGTAAATATTTCTTATGAGAAGAAGGCCAACTCTCAAAGACTTCTTTTAGAGTCCTCTGAAGAGGACCATGCCATCCTAATTTCCTCCTCAAGCTCTCCCAACAATCTGTTGCTATGTTGCATTGAAGAAGCAAGTGATCCACTGATTCTTTAGCTGCATCACACATCACACACTTCGTTGGCCTAGCAAAGCCAAGCCTCTTTCTCCTCTCACTTGACAAAATCTTTCCCTTCACTGAAAGCCAAGCAAAGATGTCTGCTTTCGGTAAACAAACCTTATTCCAGCAGAGATTCTTGGCCCAAAAAAGATCACCACCTTGATTATCCAATAATTGATAACCGATTTTGACAGAGTAGCTCCCATTCGCAGACCCACACCTAACCACTTTGTCCTCAAAATTAGACAAAAGCACCTTCCTACCTTGAAGAATTGCTTTCATCCTTTCAAGTTGCTGCCTAGATAAACCTTCAGCATCAACCTCCTCCCAAACCCACTCCCGACCAAGAGGACCCATTTTCAATTCAACATAATCCCACACCTTATCACCCCACCTCTAAATAAATATAATCCTAAGCTCCTATGAATCAAAATTTTCATGCAAAGCTGGCTGCCCCTCCTAAGAATCATCCCAAAAAAAATCTTTAAGCCCATTACCAATCTGCCATGTAATTTGGTTTGTGATAATCGACCTACAAGAGACTATGAAGTTTCATATGGCAGAACCTTTAGGTGGATTATGAATAGTAAGAATCCTATGATCCTTTGTGGAATCCAAATATTTAGCCTTCAGTATTTTCACCCATAAAAGATCTAGTCTCAAATAAATACTCCAATCCAACTTAGCACCAAGAGCTTCATTCATTACTTGCCAATCCCTAAAACTAGCCCCACCTTTCTCTTTAGTTTGACAAATCTTATTCTAGGCTAAAAGAGGAATTTTATTCTGCTCACTTGCACCATTCCAAAAGAACTTACGCATACGTTGGCCAATGATTCAGATGACCTTCTTAGGGAGCTTTAAACACATCATAGAATACATCAGAATCACTGAAATTACAGATTTAAGCATTAAGAGCCTCCTTGCAGCCGTTAACCATTTACTCTTCCAACCATCCATTCTTCTCAGACAACTATCCACCAAATCCTTCCATATCGCAGCTTTATTGACCCCTTTGAAGAGGGGAATGCCAGGATACTTATTAGGAAGAGTACCTGATCTCATTCAAGGATCCTACAAATTTCCAACTGTTTTTGAATGGGGGTGTTAAAAAAAAATATTTTTGATTTCCTCCAATTAATGCATTGCCCCGATGCTTTACCATATGCATCTAAGGTCTCCTTCATCACACAAGCTTCATGAAAAGTTGCTTCCCCCAACAAGAACGTATCATCAAAAAATTGCAAATGCGATAGGGGATCAAGACCTTCAACAACTTTTATTCCTTTCCAAATACCAGCACTACGTTTCTTGCAAATCAGCCTCCCTAAAACCTCTGCCAGAATAATAAAAAGAAATGGTGATATAGGATCACCTTGTCTGATCCCCTTGTTAGATTCGAAGAAACCTTGAGGACTACCATTCACTAAAACAAAAAAAACGTGGAGTGCTAATACAACTCTTAATCCAGGGGCCACCCACTCATTAGAAAACCCAAATTTCTCAAGAATGCTCAGCAAAAAGCCTCTGTTTACTTCATCATAGGCCCTTTTAATATCTAACTTGACCATCATTCTCTGAATTTTTGCCAAGCAGATGGAATGGATAGTTTCATGTGCAACAATAATCCCTTCAAAAATGGATGTATTCGGTGAGAACCCACTCTGCTCAATAGAAATCACCGACTCCAAAACTCTCTTCAACCTATTGGCAATGACTTTAGAAATTAACTTGTAGTCCGTGTTGCACAAGGAAATCGGTCTAAAGTCCTCAAAAGAATTCACAACCTACTTTTTCAGAATTAAAGCAATAAAGGTGTTATTGAAATCTTTAAGGATAAAACCTTCCCTCCACGATTCCTCTACAACCTCCCAAAGATCATGGGAAAAAATGTCCCATAATTTTTGGAAGAAGATTGCAGAAAAGCCATTCAGGCATGGGGCTTTATCACCGCCCAAACCAAATAAATCCTTTTTAACTTCTAATAAGGAAACAACCTCCATGAGCATCACATTTTGGGCCTTAGAAATGCACCCAAGAATCATATCTAATAGGTTAGGATCAGACAACAACCCATCTGATCTATCAACAAAAATCTCCGAGAAAAAGTTAACAATTGCCTTATTGATCTCATTAGCATTATTCCACACATTACCCAAAGAATCCTTTATTGAAAAAATCTTGTTACTAGATCTTCACACCTTAACAGAATTGTGAAAGAATTTAGTGTTTCTATCGCCATCTTTTAACCAAGTCTCTCTAAATTTTTGCCTCCAGTAAATCTCTTCCTGGGCTAAGATTTCAAAATATTCTTTATTTAGGGACTTTTCATAAGCAAAATCCTCCTCATTCATTCCATTCTCAATTACTTTTGAATGAAGACTATTCAAATCCTCCTCCAACCTAAATTTCTCTACAAAAATATTCTTAAAGGACTCCCTATTCCACTTCTTCAGCTGCTCCTTAAGAAATTGGAGGTTTTTAAAAAAGATAAAAGCTTTGTTACCTGAACGAATTGGAGTATTTCTCCACCATCCAGCCACAAAATCCTTAAAGCCTTCAACCCGGAACCACATAGCTTCAAAATTAAAAGGACATCGATTTGGTGTGGCCTCTTCTTGAATTCTCAGACCTATGGGGTAGTGATCTGAACCAGTTATAGGAAGAATCTCTATCTCACATGTCCAATGATAATCAGCCTAATTCCTAGCCAACAAAATACGATCCAACTTGCCACCCCTATGATTGGTCCAAGTAAACTCACCATTTTTGAAAGGCAATTCAATGAGGCCATTACTCATAAAAAAATCGCTGAAATCTTGTTGACTTTGCCCAACCCAACATAAACCGCCCATTTTATCAGAAGGACTCAAAATAGCATTGAAGTCCCCTCCCAAGATGAACATCCTTTCCTCCTTAAAGCCTAAGATTGCATAAAGCTCTTGCCATAACAAATTTTTCTGATTTGAATTAACCAGGCCATAAACATTAATGAGTGAAAAGATAATCCCAAGTTCTTTGGAGTTAACTCTCAACCATTGCCAAAACCTATCTTGTCTCACAATCTGAACATCAACCACAAAATCATTCCATAGGACACCAAGGCCCCCTGAAGCACCCATCACGTTAGAGAGAATGCATTTCCATCTACTAAAATACCTGTAGAACGAGCCAAAGTCACACTCCTTAATTTTGGTTTCTTGAAACAACACCAAGTCGGGCCTCATTTGATCAAAGCACCTTTTGATCAAACGAACTTTGACAGGGGCATTGCAACCCCTGACATTCCATGATAGGATTTTCATGGCTACCGGGAAAAAGGCATAGCCTTTTCCTGATCTTAATTTACTTTGACCAATAGCATTACCAGCTATCTCCAACCTCATTCAATTGGTTTTGGGAACACACCTCTTTTTTTCACCAACCTTAACCTTCGGATTTGAAGCAAAAGTTTGTTCTAATGATATTTTCTCCACAATCCTTAAGCTTTCCTGCAAGCCTAGCAAATCTTCACCTCCCTCCTCCTCAGAAACCGAATCTGAATCAAAATCTTCCATATTCCCCCACTATCTCTGACTCCTTCAAACTGACTCTCAATATTACAGATAGGAGAGATGGGAATATCTTTGAATAAGATTTCTTCCTCCCCAACCACAAGGTCCGCTTTAGAAGGATTAAATTCAACATGCCTGTCCTGCCTATTACTTCCTAAAGCATTTGGATCCTCGATTTCACCAGGCTTCTCAGCTCGGTTAAGCATACTCCTAACATCACTTCCAATCTTGAAAGGGGAATGAGAGGATCCTTGCATAACTGGTTCAGCTTCAACTTGCTCCTCCACTAACTGAGAGGAAAAACCAGGGACAAAAGCATTAGCAAAGCATTGGGTTTCATTTAACTCCCCATTACATCCACTTCCAATGTTTTGAAAGCTTTCATCAAAAGCCTGCCATGAAGAGTCCACCAGAGTGTTTTCTTTTTCTACACTTAATACCTCATTAGTTTCCACAACGTGATTAACTTGCAGCTCTGAACCATTTTAAAATTTGAGGTCAATTTCTACCCTCTGAGTCCCAACCCATATATCGAAAGCTCCTACTCCGGTAGAGAAAGAGCAGCTCTGCTGCTCTCCCAAAGATCCCCAAACCTGTAAATTCCATTGATCTTCCCCTACAATAGTTTATGTCAAAATCATCAGCTCATTCGCTAAGGAATTATGAGCCAGGCCTTTCCCCTTTTCTATACTAGGACAACTACCTTCAATGTGCTCTTTTCCAAAGCACTTCGAACAAGTTACCATTGCTTCCTCCACCTCCACAACTTGACGCCAAACCCCCTCCCCAGTCTTTAACTCTATAAACTCTAGAAGAGGATGAATAGGTTGCCACATAATGCAAACCCTAGGGAACATACTAAAGTCTGATTTTTCCACTGCTTCCTTCGACTTCACAAACACACCTAGTTTGTTTCCAATAAGTTTCAGAGTTTCTTGATCCTAGTACTCCTGCGGGAGGTTCTTCAACCTAATCGACATGGGCACTTCCTTGACAACTGTAGTGTTCGGATCAAAATTAGGAACCCAATCCTTAATATAGAAACCCCTCTCGCCCATCAAGAACGAGCCACTATTCAAGATCCATTCTTTGTCCTTAGCCTTTTGACAAAACACCAAATAGAAACCATTTTCAAGGGTTTTAAGACCACAAGCTTTACCCCAATGTGTGTCACACCAAGCCCCGACCTTAGAGAAATCCGGCCATTCAACACCCCCCTCGCCCAATTTCATAAAGAAAGCATGGGCCTTAAGATAGCTGATAGAGTCATTCCACTCCCTACTTTCTAACAACAAAGACACCACCGAAGCATGATTAGGATTTACCTTGCTTGAGCCCGCCTGGCTTTTTGGCCTCCAAAACTTTGCCTGCAATTGCGCCATATTCAAATTTTTAATTAGTGCCGTCGATCTGAACCTTCCAGCATTCTGAACGACTTGCCAGGTTTGACCACCAACCTTTTCTGAACCCCCTGGCCTTGAACTTTGATTAATCGGAGCCTTCCATGCCCCATATGGACCATTCAAACTGGATTTCTGAGCGTTCCTACCCCTTCTATTATTGAAAGGCCACCTGAGCTACGAACCTCCATCATACTGTAACCCTGGTGCCACTGAAAGACCTGCCGTTGCTCCGCCATTAAAAATATATTATCTAAACCCATAATTTTAAAATAATTTATTTATTACAATCAATCAATTAATTAATATTTATTTTCCACACTATACCATACATAACTAAACTAGACACACTTTATTATAAAACCATCTTTATACTCTATATTTTAATTTTACATTTAATAAAATATAATAACAGCCTTTCTAAAATAAAAAGTAATTTGTTCATTTTTTATTAAAAAAAAAGGTAATGCATTCAATTAATCTAAAATATTAAAGGGTAATTAACGTCATGTTCATTTCTAATTTGAATGAGGAGGCTGTACAGGAGGTCTTCAGTAGTTTTTTTCACTGAAAATTTCTGCAATCGTTCTTTGCCTTTTTCCGGCCAGTGAATGCGGAGTCGCACACGCCATCTGAGATCTACAGTTGTGGATTCAAGGTTTTTTCGACTTTAATGGCGAAGCCTGGAGGGGGCGGGGGTGCAGTCGTGACCTGGTTGGGTGTTCCGAAGCAGTGTATTTTTCTTGCACTGCTGCTGATTTTCTGCATTTCCACAGCCCTTGCTCTCATTTTCAGATCTGCCTGCGACGAACAACAATCTCATATTCACCCGCAATTAAGAAGTTATGTACCCGATCAACAGAGATCCTCCAGAACGAGTAGCGTGACTTCCAATGCACTGGACTTCATGAAGTTGAAGCTCGTGCTTTTGGTCTCCCACGAGCTCTCCCTTTCTGGTTAGTATCAAATTCTCGTTTCCCTACTATTATCATTCTGGGGTTTCGCCAGAACCCTAGCATGTTAAAGGAGTTTACTTAGCAGCCTTGGCGAAGAAAAAGATCACTTGTCAAATGCACTACTTCGCCCAAATTTTTCAGGAATTGTTTGATCTTGGGAATGCATTTTAAACGATCTAGTTATAGCAAATGAATTTCGAGATAGTTTTGCCATTATAATTTTTAGATTAGTTTCTTACCAATTTTCCAAAGTCCAGAAGTAACGAGGCAAGTTTTTCATTAAAGTTCTATTGAATGTAGTATACAACATCAGGAGGACCAAAACAAGAATGTAGCTATAGAAACTTATCTGCTTTAGGTGCCTGAAGTTCTGAGGCTTTCATTTCTTCCTCTCCAACTTGGTGAGGTTTCTTTCCAATTCCAGCAGGACCTTGCCATTGCACCCGTGGTGCTCGGTAAAGTTCTTGAGGACATGATTTATCATACTTTCTCTTTCCGTGCTCATGATTTATAAAGTGAAGAATCTCCTCTCACTGCTGCTAACTGTTATGATTGAAAGACTTCTTCAAATTGGTTTCCTTCTTCTCTACCGATTTCTTTATACTATCTAACAAGTTTCTACGTATGTGCCTTGTAGGCAACTTTTTTGAGAGTCACTTCTCGTTTCTTTTTTTCAGGTGGTCCGCTACTCTTGATGGAGTTGGCTTTTCTATTGAGAAATGCAGGCACTCAAGTTGTATGGATTACAAATCAGAAACCGGATGAAACTGAAGAGGTGACTTACAATTTGCAACAAAGAATGCTGGACAGAGGAGTGCGGGTATTATATTCATCCATTTCCAATTAAAAAAGATACTTTGCACACATAAATGCTGAACTATCCGATGATGATGACGACAACTCCTTTTAACATCATTTAGACCAGATTTGTCAGTAGGTGGTCCTCCAAAAATAGGGCAATGATTTTTTTCTTCCCTGAAAAGTTAATAACGTACTGACATTTAACGAGTTGTTAACCTATTTGATATTGTTTACTAACATGAATACATCATTGACTACGGTATGATAAATTAACTAGTTTATCTAATCACTTGTTTTGTTAAATGAATTATATGTCGAACAGAGTCATTTGGTTTTTAAATCTTTGGAATCGACAATCTTGATATGTGAGATCAACCAAGTTAACTTGCAACTTATTCCTCTATGGTGAGATCATTCATATTTGAGCAATCTCGAAATGTTATGATACTTTGAAATGTAGTTGGAGTCTTTAAGACTTTACTAGATGAAGATTAAGACTATGTACTGTCTCGTAGAAGTTTTCTTTTATGAATGAGGAGTTTCTAAAACAGATTGTTCAATATAGTATAGAATAAATGCTGTCCTTATGTCAACGAGTCTATAATTATATATTGCTTAATTTATGACTTATGGTAAGTCCAAGTTTGTTGGAACACTTCACAATAACTCTTAAGGTAAGAACATTTTATCCTCTCGATGAGAGGGGCGTAAATTAAGTATATTACCATATTAGATCAATAACCAGAAGTGATTGAGAAGACAACATAATTATCTTGAACCCATATGGATTTTAGCAAGTTGGTAGCATATAACTGAATTAATCTAATAGGCACTGTATTTTATCACATTCGTTATTTCTTTCGTCATTCATTCTACTTTGTCATAATCATTAACTCATTGTTGAATCTAATAAAACTCACTAACATATTGATTCCATAAGTCATTTAAGATCTAAACCCCTTGATTGGTGGAGTACAATCTAATCAAAATGAAAAATTCTTTTCAGATTACAGTATTAAAGTACAGAAGAAAAAGACATTGTCAAGCCTTGTTTTCAAATCATTAAATGAAATAGATCTTGCACTTCATCTAGTCAATTTGGGGTTTACTTTGTATGCAAGAGTTTTCCGTACCAGTCTAATTTATAAGCAAATTGTGTACTAGTTTATGTGTATTCTAAGATTGATGAATATGTATGATTTACGAGAAGATATTATTGTATACCCCTGTTTTGTGGCAGTGGTCTGAAGTACCAATTGGATTTATTATAAGATACAAGAGTTTGACAGAGTTCGTAAATTTACACAAGGAGATCTTATTCTTAAATCTCATTCATCATGTTCAACTTTCCAACCAATTCAGAGATAATCAGAATATGGCAGTACAATTGATAGCTTAAATCTAGAAAGCTGAATAACTGAAATGCCTATGTGGGCTCTTAATGCTTGTAACATGTTTAGAAAAATTGACATTTGATACACCATAATGATTAGATCAGGTCACATCTACTAGAGATTCAAATTCTGAAGCTAATAATCAAGATATTTGGAATCATGGAATCTCATAGAACAGAGGAATCTCATAGAACAGAGCTAAACATCAAAATTCAACATGCTTGTTTTGTTCAGATTTAAGGCAGTTGTATCACTGTAGTGAGTATGAATCTTAGGTGAAGAGTGGTGACCTTAATCTTAAGGACAATCGAGAGGCTACAGATCTCTAGTGGATAAATACTGATGCATGACCAATTTTCCTCTCAAGAAACTTCAAAGCACAGGCATGTCGCCTAGGCTTGTACAGTCATCCATGTTACATTGAGACGAACATTGTATGCTGGCAATCTTAATAAGGACAGAAGTTTAAATTCTTTGCACAATATCTCAAAAACACGTAAGTACAATAGGAGAGAAGAAGGGTTAGAGTTGCATTACTTCCATCCACTCTAAGCTCAATGTCAACGTTTCTAAATCTGCAAGAACTCAAGGCGAGGGAAGTATTTGCTTACAAGATATTGCGAAATTAAGATCAACAAGATTCAATCATATATAATGACAGATTGGGCCCACTGATAGAACTATTCTGAAAGCTGAAATGCTACATTGCAATTGTTATGTGAATTGATTCTATATGGCCAAGGACATGGTGTTCTTAATCTTGACATCTCCAACATGATGCCACAGTTCAAGCATATGATTCAAGTACCACAAAAGTTTTCCTATCTCATACAAACTCATAACAGGATGCACAAACCTTATTCAAATTTTGTAAGTCAGGAACAATCTGTGAAAAGTTCTGATGACACAAATCCTGTTTCAAGATCCACAAATGTTTTCCTATCTCATTCAAATTCATAACAGGGTGCAAAAGCCTTATTCAAATTTTGTAAGCTATGAACAAATTGTGATGAAGTCTGATGACACAAGTCGCATAATGTTAGATACATTAATGGACATCCTTGTGAACCTTTATGCAAGACTAGCACCACGTTCTAGTGTCTTTCCATACTTAAGAGATCTAGATCTGATGATCAAGGTGTATTGATATGATTCTTAATTAGGCTATGCATAGTAAAGAAAATGCCATCCTTGGTAATTAAACTCTCTGCTGTCACAGGAAGAGAACTTCTACAAAATATCACAGTGCTTTGAAGATGACATGAAACTATAAGGAGTGTCATCCACTGGAAATCCATCATTATCATTAAAAGTATGAAGCTCTATTTCTGAGATTGATGGTAGTCCATAATAATAAGGGTATACTGAATTTCATGCCACTGTGTAATCGTAAAGTATGGATATTAAAACGAGGATATGTATCTTACAATCATCTTATTCTTCTTGTCATGTGACAGAGATTACATTTAATACAAAGATGAAATCTCCTAACCACAGCCAATTATCGTAATATTCAACAATACTGTCATTATAGCCTTTTGGTACAAAAGGTTCAGTACAAGTGGGACATAGTCCACAAGGATGAGAACAAGTCAAGAGAGATTCTTCTTTTAATCTTATCAGTCTGTTACACTCCACATCACCAACCATCTAGCATAATATCCAAGTGTGAGAGAGAAAGGACATCATGCAGGCACTTTACCACCAAACACAGAACATAACAAGCTCCCTCATACATCATCCACGTTGACGTGAATCTACCCTTCATGGGCAGCATCAGATTGAGACACCATAGAGCAGAGATATGGATGAGATCACATAGTGTGAATGCTTACGACAAAACTGTGAGGCATTGAACTCAAGTAATCATAGTGATTTTATGGTGCCTTGGTCAAGGTCTTACAACATCATTACAATACATTTGCAATATGATTATAATTAGTATGAGAGCATGCCCACCACATTGCATGGATATATTGGCGCAATACAATTGTAACTCAATGGAAGGCTTGAGGCCACGACTCATCCCATCACACAAATATTTGCACAATAAAAGTATAGAGGCACAACACACCTACAACATTAAGTTCAAGCTAAATTCATTCACAACTATGGTAGCTATCACAAGGTAGATAGAGTGAGCAATGATTTGACTAAAGGAGAAATGTTTACCCATGTAATAATAGAGAACTAAAAGAGGAATACTTGCAGCATTACAAAGCCATAGACAAATGATGCATTCTCATGGTAATTGTGCCTATTAAATAGGTTTACAAAGGGAAGTCAAATTAGCTATTTGTGAATCAACCTACACAAACAAAATACAAGAAATCACAACAAAGTAGTAACAATGCTTCTAATTTGGCTGCTAGATTAAATGTCTAATTCCATCTGTAATGTATCTAACATCCCCTCAATAATTAAACCAAATTCAATTCCAAGCTATCTCTGAATTTGACAAAGTTATCTCTACTAAGTGGTTTATTCATTATGTTTGCAATGTGTTCCATTGTAGGGAAATAATAAAGACAAACATCTTCATTATCTACCAATTGGTGGATGTAATAGTGATGAATCTCAATACACTTGGTGCGGGCATAATAGAAAAGATTCTTCAACATCTTGTGGACTCTATTAATATTTACAATGAGTGAAGTCATTGTAGTGGGATCAAGATGAATATCAACCAAGATCTTTCACAACCACATCACCTCACATCTGGTACTAATGTTTGTTTTATAGATCGCTTTAGTGGAAAATAACTATAAGGCAACTATATGCTATACTTTGCCTTGAAATTGCTCTTGATTGAGAGTAAAGATATATCTAGTTGTAGATGTTTACCAATTAATCCAACCCAATTTAGAGTTAATATACCGAAATAGTATGAAATTTGGAAAGCATTAATAAAGAATGCCAAAGGTGAGTGTTCCTTTGACATATCGAAGAACAAGTTTTGCAACTTCAATGTGCCTCTTGAGACTTGGACATGAATAGAGAAGGCCATCTTACTACAAAATACAATTCCATTGAATGGGAATGAGATAAAATAAACTAGCCACTAGTTGACAATACATTGACTCATTGAATGGTGATGAATTAGTGTTAGTTGAGAGTTTTATCCCAACTTCCATGGGTGTAAATCATAGATTACATGCACACATCTTGAACCTTTGCATAGCAACTTTGGCATTCTTAGTTTGTGACATAAATATAACATTCTTAAGTTGCCAAAATTCTACACCTAAACAATAATGTAGGATCCTAAGATAAGTCATTTCAAAAATAGAGCAAAGATTTGATTTCACCTTTTGATTTGACTTGGATTTGATGTTGGTGATGGTAGGATCATCAACATAAATTCCTAGTATCACAATGTTGTCACCAATGGTTTTTATATAGAGACTGGATCAAAACTATTTCTTTTGCATCCCAAATCTTGAAGGTGTTAATTGATTTTTTATTTTTATATAATAGGTTCTAGAAGCTTGCTTAAGTTTGTACAAAGAGTTAACCAACTCGCAAACCAAACGCTTGAACTTGGAAGCCATGTGACTGCAACATGTAGATCTCTGTTAAATCTCAGTTCAAGTCTATTAAATCTCAGTTCAAGAAAGACCTCTGTTAAATCTCAGTTCAAGAAGGTTCTTTTGACGTCCATTTGGTAGACTTTCCATTCAAATTGAGAAGCAATAGAGTTTTTTGGTCAAACAACCATCCTTGTAGTAGGGGCAAATGTCTCCCCATAGTCTACCACTTCCTGTTGCGCCTTTTCTTTTGTGAGAAGCCTAGCTTTCTATTTGTCCAAAGAACCATCTAATTCACATTTGACCTTGTATACCTATTTGCAACCAATGGGATTCTTCCATTGGCTAATTTAGACAACACCCAAGTCTTATTATGCATCAAGGCCTTAAATTCTGCTTTCATAACATCCTCCCATTCAGATTTAAGTTTGGCCTCATTGCACATGCCAGTTTCAAATACCTGCAAAACAACAGAGATAAGATCAAAATTACTTGCTCACCACCTTGTAGAAGTTGTTTTCCTAATTGTGTAGCTTGACCTTCCATTGATTTTGGCATTTCATCTTATCAACATCCTTTAGTGTGGTATAATACGCTTTGGTCTTCATTGCTCAGTGTCTTAACCTTGCTTTGAAAGTTGGCTATCATCTTGTTCATCATCTAGTTCTTCATCCTCGCAAACATCATACAAACTATTGTAATGCCATTTTGGTTTACCTCGTTGGCTTTCCTTTGAGTTTTGCATGATATCATCAAGACTTCACCTCTTTGATGTTCTTGAATTTGTGGTTTGTGTGGAGCCTTCTTTAATTTTTACACCATATTTACTAGCAGTAATTTCTCATACAAAACTATTTGTAGATTTACCATCACCCAAGAAGAATAACTTCTCATCTACAACCACATCTCTACTAATCACAATCTTATTGGTAGGGACATGAGCTAACTCGTATGCCTTTCACTATAACCAACAAACATATACCTTTTACTCTTTGCATCCAACTTATTTTTATTCAATTCAATAACTAGTGCAAAAGCAACACAATTGAAAATATGCAAGGCACTTAGTGTCATCTTAGCCTTCAAGCCCTTTCACTGACTGATGTTACAGAGGCATGTGCTTACATTCCATTACCACCATTTCTTGCTTCTATTGAGTTTAGAGTTGCTTCAGCAGGAGCTTCCAGTGATTTAGGGAAGCAGGTCCATCCTTGGTTTCTAGAGGTAGTTCAATGGGATGAGTAGTTTGTAATGACTACCCCTGAATTTTTGTTTTGTTTTTGATTTGTAGAATAAAATGGACATGCAGAATGTTTGTTTTATTTTCCATTCATCATGATGAGTTCATACATGGAATAATTTCATAATTTTGCAAGGAAATATAGAGGTAATACATCAAAGATTAATAACATTCATCTCAATATCAATAATCAGACGTAAATGAACTTATATCAGACCTTTTAGAGCACCTTAAATAGCAGTTTGTAGACATCAGAAATGCTGATCAGAACTTTTTGTGAAGACCAAACATGGCACAACTCCCTAGGAGGGCGATTTGCTTAGAAAAATCAGAACTCCACCAAAACCCACAAATGAATGCTCAAAATGTAGTGCCCAGCTATGAGGAAACTGATGAAACAATACCCAGATCAATATACTTTCATCACATGGAGATAGGAGATGTTTAGAACTTCCCAGCTACTTAGAAAATGCAAGTTGCAGACCTCTGAAAATGGATAGAATCGGCTGCAAACTCACTTCAAATTGGAATAACCCACACACTAATGCCAAACTCAAAAATCCAACTCAATACACTGAAAATATCTTCATATTTCACCATCCAAAATGCACCCTAAATATCAAAAATCCTTGAAAGTGTGATGAACTGAACTTCAACCAGCTAGGGTGGATATTTCACCATCGAAACCAGCAACCAAGAAGAGGGTTTTCATCCTCAACCAGCAATGTGGAAATTTGGAAACAATCCGGCAGAGTATCTTTATGTTGTCAAAGCTTGCATGACCAAATGAGAACTCAAACTCATATTTATAAAGTGAGGGAAAAGTTAGGGCAACTTGCATTTGAATTTGAATGTTTTTTTCCTCTCATTTCACTTTATGTAATGACATGAAATTAGCTCAAGAGGGGCGTCCGACTTTTGCCTCCAAAAATTTCACTTTTCATTTTATTTTTAAAAATGACATTAAGCCCCAACTAGGCATCCCACCTTATGAGGCATAACATTAGCCTTAAAAAAAGATAAATTACCTTCATTCTAGGTGCCACACAAGGAAGAACACTGACCCTCTTTTAAAAACAATGTCATCTTACTAGGCTAAGGGGTACACTTCATGAACCCACGCCCCCTCACTTAAGTTATAAAGCAACATTATAAAACTCAAGTGGCAATAGATCAAATATTAATCCGACCATCGAGAGAACTCACCACTGCCATAAATAGAAAGCATTGCATTGAGCTGCTGGATGAATTGAGCGAAGACCAGGTACTAAAAATAGCACTTACTAAAAATAGTGAGTCAAATCACCAAACTGACCCAATCAGACCCTAATTGAAACTTACTAAAAATAGCCATTCTGCTATTAAGGATCCAGAAAAAAACCCACAAAAGCTCACGGGTAACATCAATTTACTCTTCTGAACATGCTGACTCAAACTGATAAAGTGAGTGCCAACTGCAAAGCAAGGGAACTCGGAAAAGGGGACATTACATAATTGACAAATCTTTTTGGTTTGTTTGTTGAATCCCATCTTGTAGATTTGGAGAACACCATTGAGGACATGATTTTCTTCTTTGATGTGAGTTCCAGAGCAGCTATTGTCCCTTCATCTTTGGCTCTTGTCCTATAACAATTTCCACAATGTTTTGAGTTGGTACCGTCTCTAGTTAGGCCTTGGACTTCTAATCAGACTGTGACACCTCTCATCATTGACTTGGGGATTGATGCATAGTTTCGAGAGGCATACATCTTGTGTTTTCTTTCCTCTTATTCCTTCATGGATTGGGAAGACCTTCTACACGCATCTACGGGTCTACTTCTTCATAAGGGAAGGAATGTTGTTTAGTGTGCATGGATCTCCATCAGCCTGTTGTATCATCCTTCTATATCTAGTGCATGAGGCATCACATTTGGAGGGGATACCTAGTCTTTCTCTACTTGTCTCTCTTTTGGAGGGGGGTTCTTCTCTCTCTCTCTCTCTTGGAGGGGGGGGTTCTTCATTCTCTCTCTCTCTTTGGGCATTTATCATTGTAAATTGGTAGCTAACATGGCTGTATATTTGTTTGACCCATCCTTTCCTTCCTAAGTTGCACTTATGGGGGGGCTGTTGGTGTTAATGCATACTCCACCTTGGTTATGTTTCTAGCTTAAGTGTAATATTGCATCTAATCAATAAGTTTATTTAAGGTGTTAGGAATATTTACTTATCCTTACTTAGGTAGCTAATAATACCACGTGTACACTTTGACTTAAGGTACATAAGTGCCACCATTGCCTCATCAATTCTTGATCGATGGTAATTAGTTGCCACCTGTGTCTTAGTCAGATTGAGTTAATTAATCCATTGATTGGGAGTGACTGAGAGTTAAAGTCATGACTTCTTGGACATGTCATCTCCTTGATTCATTATCCAAGAGGTCTATATATTTGTAAGCAATCTTTTGTATTGTAATTTTTCACACCATCTACATTGGAATAGTTGTTATTTGCATTCTATATCATTTGTTTGTATGCTCGTAGCTTTTTGCAACTCGTCTCCTCTCACCTCAATCTTGGCTTATGTGATTAGATTTCACCGAATCTTACAATTGATGATGATATTGTAATGTCCCTCTCTTGATTTGCCCTAGAATTTGCCTATTGAACACCAATTGCAGCAACTAGGGTTAGGATTCGTCTTACCAATTAAAATACCTCTTCAATAATGCAATCTCAGGTTTGGATCCTGCAAACACCATATGAACAAGATATGCAAATATATATATATATATATGCTTAGTAGAGTTAGACAATTACATCACATCCATAGATTATCAACAATGCAAACATATTAGAATGTTTGGAGAAGGGACATGATGGGTCCGCCTGAAGCCATATACCAAGTCTAAGAGGGTGTATACTACAGCCCTCCCCCTTGGCGACTTGTCTCTGCTTTCCCCATCAATGCGTCAACTCCCTGAAGACACTTGCCCTATTTCCTAATTATATCTTCTTTATGCTACTTCCCTAACTTACCTCTCCTCCTCTCCTTAGAATATGATCTATTTTAATATCCCACGGTGGGGGCAAGACATGACTCTTCAAACTTAATTAATTCCTTTTTCTAATTACCGATTGTTATCTTCTTATTACTGATCGCTGCCTTTCAATTCATTACTGTTGTCTTTAACCATTGCTCTCCACATTCCCAATCTCTGCCTTTTTGAATGAATATTTAAACCCTTAACTGGTGACCCTTGGAATATTCTTGCTGCCTTTTGAATAGTAATAACCATTAAATGAATCGCTGCCTTCATGTATTAATCGCTGTATACTGCTGCTTTATATATATGTATTATTATATTAATATATTTTGTTATTTTACTATTATATTTATAAATTTAATTTATTGTTAATAAATTTTATTTTTATATTGGTTTTTTTTATATATATATATATATATATATTATAATAATATAAAATTGTTAATATTTAATTTTATATTTTTTTATAGTTATACTGTTATTTATTTTATTTGTATTTCAAATTCTGGGGGCATGACAGATATTAATGTTGTTGATAGGCTTTTGTAATTGACAAGTAGCTAGTGTTACCCGGGGACACGTCCCCGGGTCTAAACCCCCCTGTCCCCGTCCTGGAAACGGCTAGGGGACGGCAACAGTGGAATTTGTTCTTTTTATTTTGATTTTCATATCATAATTAAAAAAAAAACTATATCGGCAATGAATTCTTAACAAAAATGTTATATGCTAAGTTTCTATAATGTATATATGCATGCTTTATCCATGTTTTCATATGAATATTTAATGTTTCCCTATATATTTTAAATTTTTCTATATTTTATATAGCCGTCCCTAAATTTGGCTTGAAAAATTGGAAACTTGGGGACTCGTTCTGCCGTCCCCGTCCCAGAAACTTGGGGTAACACTGTGAAGTAGCCTTTGCTTCTATGGATGGTTTAATTCTTCTTCTACATCTACTACCTTTTGTACCTGATAGGCCTACACATATTTTGCATTTCTTTGTAAAGATCCTTTAGTCGTTGACTATCACTAAGGGGATACGAGTTAGGCAATATACTCTCTGTCAACTTGCAGATGGATGCAGCTGATATGGATAGAACTCCAAAACTTTTGTGCCTATGAGCATTCTTGCATCCTGCACCCATTTGTGATGACAAAGATGATGTTGGTGGTTCTTCTGGTCCAAGTTATTGTAGACATGTCTGTGTTCATCTCCTTTCATGGTCACTTGCTTGATATTCTTCACCATTACCATGATTCTTCGAGATTACGTTATTTCACACGATTACCTGTCTTATGGATCATGGTTTAACCACTTAGGTTTGTCACTTTGCCTTGTTCACTTTACTTTTACTTTGTGTTTGGAATTTAATCATATTCTTGTGTCTTTCTACCCTAGTACTTATCTTTTATAATTTATTTTAATTTTTCATTCCCATTAATCTATTGTGGTCATTTGTGGGCATTAATCTGTTTTGTATATTTCTTGGTTGGCAGTGGAAGGTGATTTTCTCCTTAAGAAAACTGTATGGTTTGTATTGCCTAGAAGGATTTTGAAATATTTTTTGAAACAATTTTGTACATAAATGTGCGACAGCCTTAGAGGCCAGATGATTTAGCATGTATGATCTAGATAATGTCAGTTGAATTTAAATATGTTCTTGTTATAGCAATATTATGAGAAGTGATCTGTATGTAAAATCACAGATTCATAGGCAACAGTTTAATTGGTTCTTTTGAATTTGACAATTTAACTTCTTTATTAAAATATTGAAAATAAAGTATCTTCATATTCTGCCAATATTTGTAAAAGATCATTTTTATAGGTTTGTCTAGAATAACAGATTGATTTGTAATAGTGGATTAGCACTGCCGTTATATTTTCAGGATATGTATTTTTTGTATAAGTACTTGGGCATGGATATGAAGTAGAATTTAGTGTCAGAAAAGAGATGTTTTATAGCATAGAGTATCACTAGAAAATAATATGGAATATTTAAGCAAAGAAAGATAACTAATTTCATCTTTTCATATGAGGCTGCTTAATTACTAATTTCTGTTTGTTTTCAGCAGACATGCATTTATAAGAGAACATGCTATTCCTTAAATATTAGAGAAAATATTACAGCATTTCATGGATATTCATGAAAATCATATGATCTTGCAGATAATCAGTCTAACTCTAAATCTAAATTGTCATACCATGTAGTATTATTCCTGCATTTTACATGCTAACTTTCATTTCTTTGATGTGGTTCTACACATATTATACTTTCTATCATGAGTCGTTTTAATATCTAATGTGTTTTTTTCTCTGTACAAGCATCTCCTTTTAATTGATTTTTACATGCTAATTTCCATTTCTTTCATGTGGTTCTATACATATTATACTCTCTATCATGAGTAGTTTTCCTATCTAATGTGTTTTTTTCCCTGTACAAACATCTCCTCTTATATTGATTATTGTTTTTCCACATTAGGTTTTGCCAGCTAGGGGTGAGGAAGCTGTTGGCATAGCTCTGAAAGCAGATTTGGTTATTCTAAATACAGCAGTTGCTGGGAAGTGGATTGACTCTGTTCTCAAAGACAATGCCCCACATGTTTTGCCTAAGATTCTTTGGTGGATTCATGAGATGCGTGGGCACTACTTTACTTTGGAGTATGTCAAGCACTTACCAAATGTTGCGGGTGCAATGATTGATTCCTATACCACAGCTGACTACTGGCACAATAGGACTCGGGAACGACTTGGGTAAAGGCTACTTGTGGCAAGTTTGCTTCCTTGTTTCAAAGTTTGTTCTATTATCATTTGCATGGAATAGCTGTAACTATTTATGTAGTCCATGATTTTTTCGGTCAATATTTTACATTGAAATATTAGCTGTATGAGATTTTCTTGCAACAGTTTTGGCCAAGAGAAATACCACAAGCTTATTGGATCTGTTAAATGATTTGAATAGACTCACATTTATTTTTCTTCTCTTGTTTGTGGATAAATTTCACAAAACAAATAATCACAAACAGACAGAAACTTTACATGTAGTGTGCTAATGCCTGATTTTCACTTCTAATGGGGCCTATAATGCTATAAACCACAGTAACATTCCACTTACACGCCATTGACATGGTGTGGCAAAAGTGTAAATGGGATTCAATTACCTGGGTTAATTAAGACAGGAAAAACTTGGGAAACTACAAAATGATATAATATTTTAAAAAATAGAGAAAATCTTGATTTGGTTATTTCATGTCAAATTTAGTATGTAGATATTAGAAATAAACACAAACGTTTAAAAATATCCCATTACAAAAGAAGAGTGGTTTTTTAAAAAGCAATTTTACTTTCACCTAAGAGGGATTATATAAAAAGCAATTGTCTGGTCTAAAATAGTAAATGGCTAAATGCCTACCACCATAGAGCACAACCATTAGGGGGAGCCTCATGTTTTTAATCTAAATCCTCATTTGGGTATAAATTATAAGAAAAACCCTCCACGGTGTTTAAAATTTTAACTCTAAAGCAAATCTATTCAAATTCAAACTTAAAATGAAAATTTTAAATGCCTCAGTCTTAACCCTAAACTTAAACATTCCAGTTCTCCCTTGTCTTAGTTTTTCTGACCCTAAGTAGAAAAATGATCCAAAAAATGAAAGCTATGCATAAAAAAATCCCTTGGGTAACAGCAGGCAAATATGGCTGGTTGTGATCACTTGGGATTGATCGCAAGTTTTTGGATTGTAATGCTACTATGCATAAAGTGATTTCTTTCATTTTAAAGTATGATATGATTTGAGTACTCACATTTTATTCTTGTGGACAGGATAAAAATGCCAGAGACATATGTGGTGCATCTTGGTAATAGTAAAGACCTAATGGAAGCAGCAGAAGATAGTGTTGCAAAGAGAGTCCTACGGGAGCATGTTCGTGAATCTCTTGGTATACGAAATGAGGATCTCTTATTTGCAATCATTAATAGTATGTCCATGACCTTCTAAAACAATCACTCGTAACATTTATTTAAACTGAAAAATATTATTGTCTCCCTATGTGATAGCAATTAAGTTATATATCATGCTTGATTCTTTAAATTTTAATGTTATTGTGAGTGCATTTCTATTTCTAGGTGTCTTGAAAGAACTGTAAATGAATGGCATAACGAGTTCAAACTTATAAATCATGATATTCTAGTTTAGAGTTTGGCACTCTTGTTTGGCTCACAACCTGTTGCTGAAGACAATTTCAATTCACAATATGATGGCCCAACTACTAGGTATACCATACATATTTGCTCAAGAGAAAGGTCTAGCATATCTGGTTTACAATTAAATCTTTTAATGAATCTACGTTTTTCTTTCAGAGATAGATAGGTTGTCCACTTTCCTAGCATATGATTGATGTAAGTCCTCTTATATTCAAGGAATGATTACTATTTAAAATTTCTAAAGGCAAGCCCAAAAGCTCAGAAATGGAGGAGATGGTCATGATTTATTGGCATAGTGTTACTGATGGTCTACAGACTATTTCTTATGTTAAATCTTACTCATATTGGAAGATATTCTGCAGATATGACTTTTTTCTGTTGTACAATTTTGCACTTATTTTGTCTGTTATCTGAAAGCATACAGGTGTTTCACGAGGAAAGGGCCAAGATTTATTTCTACGCTCATTCTACGAGAGCCTTCAAATAATCCAGGACCAACGACTACAAGTGCCTTCAATTCATGCAGTAGTAGTTGGGAGTGACATGAATGCACAGCCTAAGTTTGAAAAGCAGCTGAGGGATTTGGTGAAGGAAAATAAAATGCAGGATCGTGTGCATTTTGTAAATAAAACATTGAATGTAATACCTTATTTAGCAGCAGTTGATGTGCTGGTCCAAAATTCTCAGGTATATTACAATAGCATTGCTACCTTATATTGCTTGAAACTTTTGAAGTATATCTACATATGTCTTTATGAGACCCAATTTGATGTCTATGAGATAGATAAGCTCTTTAAGTTAGTCTAGTTTTATCTGGATGCTATAAAATATCTAGGCAAAGTCAGGAATAAGGTTCCAGAAGTCTTTATTTTTGATAGACTGCTTTTGAAGGCCCTTCCTATGATTGGAAGAATTACTGAGGGATTGTTTTCAGACTCAATTGTCTTCTAAGGGCTAACTGCTTGAAAGGATGGACTACTTGGAAAGGTCTATTTCACATTTAGCATACTAGCCATGACAATAAAGTAACTATTATGCCAAATTAGCTAGAGAATTGAACATGGCCTGAGTCATGTTAGGATGTTGAGGTGGGAGGACATCCCAAGTGATGTTGATTCATAGGGTTTATAGAATTAGACACACTAGTTTTATCTTATAGTTTTTAATTTCCTTGTCATAATTTTTATCTTTTATAAGTACTAAAAAGTGAAAAGTTAGATTCTTTTCACTTCTAGTTGTAATGAATCTTGGGTTGTTAGACCTAAGTTAGCTAGTTGTTTAGTTGCTTAGCATGTTTAGTCCTTTTTATTCAGTCTTAATTTATACTTATCTTACAGACAGCAGTATCTCCATATCTCCATAGGAGATTAGCAATAGCTAGAGACTAAAGGAAACACGGGGATTTCTCCACTGTGAGTCTTCACCCACAAACCGTACTAAACTCAGAAGGATAAGGTTATATAAAATCCATAAATCCCTTATAATAAGCAATGCTTGAATATACTCATTGTTTGAAAGAAATATTCATACAGAAATAACTATTATTCTTTTTTTTGAAATGGAGATTCACTCATATACTTAGAAAACCTAGCCAAGCAACTAATAAACAGTTCATAGCTGAAGAGTAAGTTTTTGCCTAGTAATGACACTTACAAAGCCTAATAAACCATAAAGCCTTGCTCTTTTCTCTGTAATCCTTCAAAGGTTAAATATGCATACCTGATTACAATGTAAATCCTGAATACTGGATGGTGAAGGGCCAAGCATTCCCCAAAATCCTTACAAACTGATTGCAGACACAACACTTTGAGATCTGCAGCTGAACAATCCCCTAAAACTTTATAGACTCAGGTCAAGTTAGCCAATTTCTTATGCAGGATAACTGCTGCCATAAGAATAGCCTTATCTGTCTGATGCGTGGAGATCAGTCTTCATTTAGAGCCTAGGTAAGGAAAACCTAATTTTGTAAGAATGACAAAAATCTCAAACAACAAGAATTAACTGTTCTCAACGTTGGTTTACTGTTTTGACTTAGGTTAGGTTACATTTAGCCTGGTTACCCCAATTTTGGCTAGAAGACCATTAAGTATCTATAATTAACTGACTACCACTTCTTCATAAAATTTTGTACTCAAATAGATCTCATATCCGTGAGGCATGGGATGGGTCATGCTTATCCCATCAATCTCCTTTCTATAAATATAATTCTCTTTTCAAGTTTAGACTTAAAACTATATTCTAATCTTATTTTTAAGTGTTTTCAATCACAACATTAGGGTTTAGGATAAGTACCTACCCTTCATTAATCTTAGTTCTTCATAATTCAATATGTTAGGATTTGGGCTAAGGCAACTCAACATCACAATACAAAACCCAGTCAACTCCAATCAACCGACTAACAACTTAACAATTACATAACTTCCAAACAGTACAAGACACATCCTCGTATGTTCCAAGAAGATGAAATCATGCTCACATATCAACAACAATGTTGGGGTGTCAATCCAAAATCAACAGACATTATGCCAAGTAGTTTTTTCATATACTAGTGGTCCCCCCAATGAGAGCACCACCACTCCTATAATGTGATTTTGGATCCTAGGATCTGTAGAAACATAATTTCTCTATTAGTAGCATCCAGCCAATGAAAAATAAACCAGAGTTAATCAATATCAATAACAGCTGTTAGATCAACAGTATCCACAACATAAAATGAATAAGCAGTAATAGTCATCAATATCCAAATTCAGTAGAATAAAAAGAGTTCCAAGTTTTGGGGAAATCATAGGTACCCAAAATGGTCCGTCCTCTTAATATCAATGAGTATGTTGCTTACAAAACATGAATAAATTTTTTGATTTGTGTGCTTATCCTTTGCACGTAGGTCCAGAAGTTTCCCAATCCTTATTTAAGGTATTTCCTGTTTTTAGAAAAGGCCTGTTGGACTCATGAAGATGAACCCCTAGGTTGCTAAGCTGTCTGCTACTGCATTCTCAGCTCTTCTAACATGCCCAAATGACGTATCCTTTAATAGCTGGTGAAATGACGAGCAATCTTGGATCACTTTATTAATTTGGCAGTTTTTGGTACTGCCGCTAATTGCTGCTTGAATGACAATGTGAGAGTTCCTCTTAACTATCAGCTTTGTCCATCTCTTATCTGTTACTATCGTCGATCCTCTCTGGAGGGATCCTATTTAAGTGAGGGTGCTAGTCATGCAGCCTAGTGCTTTATAAAAGATCAACACAGCTCTTCCTTGGCAATTTTTAAATACTCCTTCCCCAGCCAGGTCTGGATCTGCTTTAGATGATCCATCATAATTCAGTTTTAGATGGTTGGTTTCCAGGGCTAGTCACTGTGACATGGTTGCCTTCCTTCTACTTCCACCAGTCTCCTTATTGGGAACTAATATTTTCATTTTTATTTATGCTTTAGAACTAAAACTGAAGTGAATATGGAGCTGCCGTATTCAACCCCCTTGCTCTATGTTATACTTTCCTGGCCCTTTGCGCAGTTTTGGTCGCTGGAGTGTATTAATAAACTTTCTTTTCTTCTTTCTATGTGTTTAACAATATTTGTTTTTATGATATTGGAGTCGTTAATTTGGTGATGCAATAAGACACTTGAACAAATTATCATTGAATTGTGTGATAGAATGTACTTAATTTTTTGTTTTATACCAAATTTAGAGGAAACCGTTTGATTAGGTTAAAAACTATGCAGTTGAGTCCTGATATAAATATCATAGGTTACAAAAAATCAAGCAACTGGCATGCAAAGTAATATGATTTCTTATGTTCACTTAACAATTTTTTGTGCGCATATTCTGAATCACTGAATACATAAGTAATGAGCACTTTGATCAATATTATATTCCAAATTTCATATCTTTTTGGAACAGCTGCTTATTCTTTCATGTATACTATGCAGGCACGAGGGGAATGCTTTGGTAGAATAACAATTGAGGCAATGGCATTTCAGCTACCAGTATTGGTAATCTTGTCAAACCAAACAGTTCATGACTTTGGAGTTGATAATTCGAACAGCTTTGGAATAATTGGCTTTCTTTTTGGTAACTTGTTAATTGAATAATATATTAATAGGCTACACATATTGTAACATTGGCATCTAATGTAACCAGCCTGGTGCTAATTTAATACTAATTGACTGTAGGAAAAAATTTCAATGTGATAAAGTTTCCTTCATTCCATAATTACAAGTTAGAGAGCCATGTAGGCTGTTAGGAATTAGTACATACTTTCTGTGTAGATAGACTGGTTCAATCTCTCTCGGTAGTGTTTTTTAATGTGGAACTGAGCAAGTTAATTAAAGAGTTGAATTGCCATTTCCCAAATTAATAAGTTTACATCTTGCATTTTGAAAGGCACTCACTGGTAATTCATAGTAGATGGTTAATGTGAAACAAAAGGGTTCAGTATATAATAGACAGGCGTAATTAGTCCATGATAGGGCTACATTTGGCTCAATTCAAACTGAGATGAGCTGGAATCCCGGAAAAAACTACAAATTAAGGATTGGCATGGCAGAAAACAATTAAATGAGATCAAATAAGCTACAAGGACTTCTCCAGCAACCTGTTTGGTAATTTAATCATTCAGATTTGGCATTTTATCTCTCATGTGTTGCTCCTGGCTACGATTGTTTTGGGCATCTTTAATTTGCGGCAAGGTGACCAGCATTTGTTATGAAGCTAATATGCTTCCAAATTTAGCAATTTGATTTGAAAGAAATTTGGTTTCATTTTGAGGGCTGCAGGCTATGCGTGGATCATTCTCAATCAAAATTTACCTTCGATTTTCCCATGGAAGTTCCACTAAATTAAAAGTTTCATCTTTTGTCTTTTCAGTTTTCTGCTATTTATAGATTGTAAAAAATATTTCAACATACATAAAACAGATTTAGAGTTTTAAAGATAGAAACAACTAAGTTTAAGAGGGCACTAGCCAGTATCGATTGAGCCATATTTCTGAGCCATGGTTCAGAAGGTTGCTTGATGAAGTGCTTAGCAATGCATTTTTTGACTTAGAGGTGTTCGTAGCCTATTTTCCAAGATTCATTATGATTTTTGTGCTATAAGTCCACAATGATATGCTGTTTTTATGAGTCTTGTTTTTCCTTTATAACTGAAGTATATCATTTCTAAATTCTTGTTGATGTCTATGCAACAGTTTATGATAATCAGATAATCTGATGTCACCATCGGAATTTATTTATTTTGCCTATAGCTTGATTTCTTAGGGTTGACAATGGTCCCCCATGCCTACCCAAGGCACCATCTTGTTTGCCACCCTCAACACCATCACCATCTGAAGTCTGCTGAAGATGCATGACATCACTTGAAAAACTTACCGTAACCCCACGTCTTCCATCTCTTGTTCCAATTTGATTGAAGTTCATCCCTGATTAGGTGCCAATGGGCCACAGTTGAAAAACTTGGACTTGGCAATTACTCAGCTGAATTTTTAAAAACTTGGGTCTCAGCAAATACTTGGCAATAATTCAGCAAATTTATTGAACTTTTAAAAAATACATAAAGTTTAAAAATTACTATTTAAAAACATGCATATTATTGAATCGATGGAACACATTACTGATTTCCTTCATATATAGATCAAATTTGAGTTCAATACACATCATAGACCAAAAAAGGAGTTCAATAAATTAAAACTAAATTAAAAAAATACATCTTTGCTAAACAGTCATATGAATATATATTTTTTAACTATGATTTTAAAAAAGCATAAAAACGTCTTTCAAAGCTTTGAGTTTCGGACATCCATCAACCGTCAATAGGATGCAGCAAAAAAGAAATGCAGCAAAAAAGAAAACCTTAATCATATTTCACTGCAAGAGCATACATGTAATATCCCTTGCAAGGTGTTAGCTCAAGTCTATAAGAATTTTTTGCAATTGCTCTTTTTGATCTTTGTTCCCAATGTAGGCAAGGTGAGATCATATGGAGACTAGAATAAGGACAATGGAATTAAAGAGAAAGATATTTGTGGTTAGCCTACCAAGTACACTAGAAGCAAAGTCATAGAATCGATCAATGCGAAAATGGTAGATTGTGATATACAAATTTTGATCAAGCCAAATTAGCTGAATACAAGAGAAAATGTGTCAATGCCAAAATGATAGGGTATATCACCCATACACACCAATGACCAAACTGATAGATAATAAACTGAAAATTAAATGGATCTAGCAGATAAACCAACTAGGATCTTTACAATGAAGAATAGGGATCTAGCAGTGAACCGTCTAGTTATCACAATATTGTATGGAAAACAATCATTTCACTTCAATAACCAAATTTAGGTGTAATGTCAAACGATTATCCATCATAATGAAAGAAGACATTTCATCAAATAGATTGAAAGTAAACTAAAAACACATAAAAGATACACCCGGATTGTGTTGATATACTTGAGTGATGATCAAGTGTTGAAGTTGGACCAATCAATTGATAATCCAATTGCCTCCAATATGTTTCCCAGGATCAAAATAGTATTTGCAGCATTTAGAAATGATAAGACAGCAGCTACAATAATTTTATGTAACCCACAGCCATTATCTCCTTAGAAATGTTAGTTATCTACCACCACTTGCAAATAAGGGCAGCAAGTAAACCCATACTGAAACTGTATGTTTTTTGCATGATAACTGATCTACTTATATCTGAAAGTGGCAATCATTCATGCAACACCCAACCCAATATCTATCATTGAAATCCTTGATTAATCTATATTCTGAATATTGCAGTAGGCTGAAATACTAATAAGCAAAATGACGATGTTTTTTTCCCAATTATAACCTTATGGTGGCAAAGAAAACTTTTGACATACATTTGGAACTACAATGGGCTTCCAAATAGGCATGGCAGCTTGAAATAGTCCTATGATACTCTTTATAATTTGCGGCTGAATCAAGGGCAACAAATCAGAAAAGGGAATGCCAGGTAAGTGTCAGATATTTTTCCCTTAAGAGCTGCGATGAGACTTTAGCAAAGGTGTAGGAGATTTTTGGTTTAAACTTTAAAGCCATTCTTCAAACTTGTATGGTGGATCCACACCCAACCATTCAATATACAAGAAACATGGTGTTAATTGTTGTTCTCGCCAGGCCTACGAACTACCAATGTATTCAGATAATGACAAATAATGCTGCAACTGGGTGTTAGAATAATACTCAAAATCTTATAATTTAATATTAACCAAAGAAACCACTTATCATTTGATATATGCCCTCAAAGACAAACCAAGAGAGGGACAAGTCAGAGTTTGTTTCCTATGGAGTGGCCAGCATTATCATAAAATTCCTTAAAATCCATAACAATTAACAAATTGCTCATCTAGTACAGTGGTTCCTTCAGAAGAAACATTATTTAAACTCTTTAATAAGGATCTGCCAAATCTTAAAAGGAATAACCCAGCATGGTACGACCAGTACTATTAAAATATCAGAGCATCATGAAATATCAAACTTCAAATCTCAGATGTATATATATTCTTGATAGAGTCACCATTCCTCAAATTAGGAGAAATTAACCTTTTATCAACAAGGTTTTTAGATAGTATCAACAAAGAACCAAATTTCTTGGCTACACCATGGTTACTAATTAGCTTGGGTCTTCAAGTTGAATATCAATTTAAGTGTCCTTGGAAACAACAGCAATTTTTTAGTGATCTAAATTATAAATACCCAAATCCCTAAGGTTGGATATTTTTCCAGGTGTCAAGGGTGTCAAGCCTAGGAAGAATACCACAAAACCTATATTCAATTTGGGAAACTAAGGACCAATTGTTGAGGTAGGTAATACCTTATTCACTTTTGGTTCTGCATGACCAAGGGGGAATCCCTAAGGTCCTGAGTTATATGATATAAATGGGATTAAATAGTTAGCTTGCTTTAAACCATACCCATTGCATGGTGTACCCCTATTTCAATTTTCACATCGTACTTATGTACTAGTTTAGAAATATAAATCTATGAACCTTTACATAGTAGAAAAGGCTTATCATGAAGAGTGTAAAATACACATGAACAACCCCTATTGTTATTGTTTTTATGCACTCATGCATGAGAGAATGGACAAACGAATACAATACAACTGAAAGAAAGTGATTATGATTAACTTTTTTTAATATGTTGGGGTAATGAGAAGTGGAGTCAACAGTGGATCATTGCCAATTCCAATAGGGCAACAAAGTTACAGATTCAATTCAAACACATAATAATTGATATATCCATGTGACACCTTAATAAAGGTCTCATTGAAGACTATACCCCTTAGAATACATAAGTACACTAGGTTCTACACATGCATTCAAATAAATATTATAGTTTTTAGAATAATAAATTATTCTACTTAACAATCCATGGATAGACCTAAATATTTTCTTTATCATTGTGAAAAAAGATGCCATTCAAAAGATTTTCAAGGTTTTTACAGTTATCTGGATGGCCAATTGATTATATATATACATTCAAAAATGAAATATTTTTAATGGAGACACTCAATCAAGGTCAATTCTACACTTCGAAATTATTATTCAAAGATTACAATAAATTTATTACAAATTTAGGATGAACCTAGATCATCAAAATACAAAAGTATGTGTTTTTCCTTTGTTGGAGTTGAAACCCTAGATACTTAGAAGCACAATTTTTTTAAATAATCACATTAATTGGATATAGTGTGAAACTCAATCAAAATAAAACTAGAAATTTGAAATTATTTTGTAAAATCAATTGGAAAACTACAAACTATCCAGAATTTGGAATACCACAACCAATATCTGAATAATTGGAAATCTTCACACAACACCCAATTGAAACTAGAAGCATTTAACACTTTGGTGATCTTTGGATAAAAGTAAAACCACTCAAATGGCTAGGAAGGTTTTTTCATCTGTGAAACCATCTTGCCGAAGGGTTTTCATTCTCAGGTAGGACAAGAACTCATGTTTATTCTTTGTAGAAAAAATTCGTAAAATGAGCAAGCAACCCTTTTCTTGAGACAAAACCTCCTTTTATAACCTTTTAAGGGAAAATAATATTTTAATCTATTTTACTTTTCCCTCAAAATTATAAGTTAACAAAGTGTCCTTTTTCACTCACATTTAGGACGTTTTGTCTAGCTACACTTTAATCATTCACTTATATCGACCTTTCTAAATAATTAAATATAAGTTGTCTTTTGATATAAAGTTACTTTTTTGACAACTTAATTTAATTATTTATTTATTTCCATAGTTTCGAAAAAGGGGACATGACCATATACATGAATATATATGTTATTGACCAATGATTTAATCCCATGAATACATTTTAAACTTATGTTTTTATGTTTTGATTATAAAACCCATTATAAAACCTATGATTTTTCATTTTGGTTTCAGGGTTTTATCATACCTGCGATTTTATTAGTGGCCAAACTCCAAATCTTGGCACTTGCTACTGTTGACCAAACACCAAATACTCATCGAAATATGGTGGTTGAGTTTTTCATGAATCACGAATTATGGCTATTTTTTTGAGTATGGCAAGTTTTCCAGTAAAAAATTGGGTGAGTTTTTTAATAACTTGATGCCAAGTTATTTTTGAGAGTACTCATTTGCCCTCTGGATGTGCGAGCACTCACAGAGTTTTTCAAGAATGGTTTGAGGATAATTTCCTTCATAATTGCCAACTTTGCATTGAGCCATTAGAGATTTGTATTATTAGGTTGTTGGTGTTTTGGAGGAGTTTGGCCTTACACTAGCCAGTTGCTTTTGCTTAAAAGTTTCAAAGGCCTTTTAACAAACCTTTTTGAGTATACCTTGCAAACAAGGTATTCCATGAGATCACTTTTCTTTGAGGCATTTTGTCAAACAATTTTAGCCTTGTGTAAAGGCTCACCTACACAAGGCATTCTGTCACAATGCGATTGCCCTGTTCTAGTTCTTTTGTTCACTATGGTTTTCTATAATATTATTCCCTGCCTTGCATATAGCAGTATATTATACATTCTATCTACTAGGACAGCTATAATGTTGGTTTCTAATGAAATTTCTTTATCTCAATATGTGAGGAATGTCCAAAACATAATGATAGCTATGTTGTTTGTTTATAATCATTGTTAAACTATGAAAGATCTGTAGAAAACATGATGGCATAGATAGATAGATAGATAGATAGACAGACAGACATGCATATACCTTGGATACATCAAGGTAGTTAAATAGCTCATTTGCCTTGTGCATGCTTGGAATCTTTAAGGTATCTTGGCTTCAGTGTGAGTTTTGTGAATGGCTACACGGTGCATATGAACGCTTATACGCAAAGGACTGTGCATGTCAAGCAAAAATTCTATTAAATTAAACAACATAATTGAATAGGTCATTGCTCTTTAAAAATGTTGCAAGTATTTGTGACTCTAGATTCGATAATTTAGATTATGTAATTGAATGTTCTTCATATGTAAACATATGTAATGATTGATCAGGATATGCTACTATTACTAAAATAAATTCAGTAGTTCAATGCCTAAATATATATAGTTGTTTTGGACAATTGAATAATCTGATTTCCTTTCCCTATGATAAATTACATGGAAACAATACATTCAGTTATGATATATGATTATGTAGCTCTCTTCTAGTGAGATTTATGAGGTCACTCATAATAGAATGAGGTTTTATGATATCACACCTTGCTTATAATCAACACTATGTATCAAGTACTTAATCACAAGGTGATGTCTTGATCTATGAGGATCTATGGGGCAAGTGATAGACATATGTATGTTGTTATTATCGAGGTACCAAATGTTTCACAATATCCTTGATATATGTTTATTAGGGAAAGACTGTCTTGAGTATGACTCTGGTATTGTTCATGTTGAAAGCAAATTTATAAATATTGTTGTGAACCTTTTGAAGTATTAGATAGTCTTTATGTGGCCTTGTTGATGCATGCTGTGTTTCCAATAAAGAAGAACATCATAATATAATATGATTATGATATTGATATCATTGAACCATATTATGATAGGACGTCATGTGGAACCGTATTGGGGCTTCACATAATTGTTGTATTGTGAATATATTTGGACTGTTGTTCTGTGCTTTGATATGATTGGATTTATTTTATATTGATTATATTGCATAGTTGCCGCGAGACTGGTACCTGTACTGGTACGGGAGACTAGTATTGGTATCGGTACGCCTTTTTTTTGAAAATAGGAGACGGGGGTACTTGGAGACGCCATTTTTTTTAATATAAATAAAAAATAAAAAATTAATAATTTATAGAAAATCTGAAAATAAATTTAGTAATTTATAGAAAATCTGAAAATATGATGACATTGAACTTTCAAAACAATAATTTAATCACTCTTAGACGCGTCAAATACATTATGCTTTAATTTTTAAAGTTTCAAATGTTTAAACTTTAAAGATTTTTTAAGTATTTTAGCGGGAGACATCTTTTTTTGCAGCAGGAGACGGTAGGGTACTCGGGAACTTCAGCGGAAGTCTCCAGCCTCTTGGAGACGTCTCCGGAGACGGTACCGGTCTCCGAGACACATCTCTGAGGGAGGGAGACGCGTCTCCCGGCAACTATGTTATATTGTTATGCATATTTTTTCACTGTTCTTATATATATATATATATTCCCGTACCCATACCTAAGGATATTTTTTTAGCTGTACTGCCGTACCAGGTTCCGGTACCTGTACCCGAACTGGTAACTTAGAACTAAGCCCTTGGCTGCTGGAAGCAATCCCTGATAATATCAAGTGGCCACATCTACTAGATTCCACAAGGCAGAACCTAGTGGTGGGAACGATTGGGCACGCGGGAAACTGATGCAACCCAGAGATGAAATCATCAAGTTTCCTAGCAAAAATAAAATTCAGGGTCTAGAGTATTCAACAAAGCCAACCACATACAGACCATACTTTGTCTAGAGGAAGATGTGGTCAGAGGGGATAATATGAAGATAGTGGTCTAGATGTTAGTTAAGCCTGGCTTCTGTGAAAATTACCACTGGAAGAAAAACTAAGGGGGACTGACTAGCTCATAATACAAAACTATTCAACTTGCAATGTACAGTATTTGCATTAAACTAAATCTGAAAATAGAAACATCAGTATTTTTCTGAAGGGGTACCATAATTCATGCTCTACAATGTCCACTTAAATTGATTGACAAAAGGAAGGATATCTTAGAACAGCCTCTCATTTTCTTGCTTGACTCCATCCGTGACCTTCACACTCAATTCACATCTCAAAAACATCCATGGTATAAATAGCTGAAGCATAATTATCAACACGTCATTCAATAATAGACAAACATGATGTGGACATGCATATTATTTCTGACCATATGGAAATTTTTTAAGTCCAATACAAAACATGATATTCAATACAATTAAATTTTAAATATCAAATTCAAGTGTAAAGTTAAGTCAGTTAACCATATGAACATTTGTAGATAACATTAATACAATCATCAATCACAGTCACTAGATCAATATCAAGATACAGGTTTCTCCAAGTATAATTTAGCATACAAAACACGCATGAATCTGAGCTGTCCAGCTTAAATGTCACACATGTTCACAGGGCAGAGAGTGCGTCAACTGCAGACAAGTCGTACAGGTAACACCACATCTACTTATATGTAGTATGTTGTTATCCATCGACTGTATGCTTTCAGCATAATGCATTGTTACCAATTGAATGCAAATGTGCATGATGTTTAAGCCTAGCAAGTCTAAACAGGAGTAGTAAAATATAGATACAGATAGCACCATTAGGGTTGCAAATAATTGTGCCTCACACTAACAAATAATTGTGCCTTACACTCACAACAGCTAAAAGATGAGTTACCAACAAGTCAAATGAGGGAGGAGCCATACCAAAAGGAGAGGTCCAAGTAAACATGGATCATAAAATGAGATGGCAACACAATTTTCTTCCACAAATCAGTTTTAAATAGGCAGCATATAAACATCCTCCAATCAATCAAGGTGGAAATAACAAATTTACTGAACATAACTTGCTGAATATTTTAGCCAACTTCTAATTGAAGAGTCACCTAGCCCCTATCAAAGCATGAGCCCCACAAAGGATTTCTTAAAAGCTTTCCTGAATGAGTTAGTACCGTGAGTGATGAACAAATCATGAGGATATTTGAGGACAAATTTCAGCTCAGTTTTATTAGCATTTTTGTGACATAATAAAACTAGATCTGTTGGCTGTGGTCGAAGGATTTAGATGAAACAAATAGATTTAAAATAAAATAAATGCCACCCTACTGCCTCAGTCCCTAGAGTCACAAAAACTGATTCAATGGACTGGTATCTACCAACTGCACTCTAGGACATGGTCTAACTCTACACGATAGTATAAAGTATCCATTGCCAAGAGACCTAAATCATTACTCTCAAAGCTGATATTTGACAACTTCTAATATCAGTATCATGGATTCCAAGAATGTCTTCACTCAACCAAATTTCAGCATAGACTAGGTTATGTGGTAAAATAAAAAATTATTGGCCATTTCTAGATGAGACTTTGAAGGTCTCTGGATCTAATACTCATATTTTTAGCTAGATTAAAAATTGCATCACGAACCCTACTTCTGTTAGATTTGTCAGTGGTCATGTTGGTGAGTGGTTTACACCTCACCGATTGCTGCAATGAGGAGACCCTCCATTTTGTTTATTTTAACAAGGGAAAATCTTATTTGCCTATTCGACAAGCAAAAATCTTCTTTGCTTATTAAAGATTTCGTAGGAGTAAAAATCATGGATTACAGATTGGATGGTGGTTGTGGGTATGCTTGCTACCAATTGCAAATAACACTATTCTTTTCTCCACCCTCATGATAAAAATAAATATATCAGTTGGAAATAATTCTCCAAAATTATGGGCTAGCTTTGGGACAACAAGCTGGTGTCAGAAAATCCACAGTTGTTTACACCAACATCAGTTTGCAGGACAAAAACAAGTTATATGGATTCTGGGATTCATGGAGGGCCATTTACACATGTACTATCTGGGGTTTCTTATACATTGGAAGCCTACTATAGCCCTTTTGGGAACTGTCAAAATTAGAATGTAGAGTGAGTTTGTATGTTTGACTAATGCATGATTAACTTTTTTGCTGGAAGAGTCAGATTGGCAAGGGCAATCCTACAAGCATTACCTTCCTTTCTTCTCACATTTTACCTCTTCTGAGTTTTGTAGAATGAGAAGTGATGGCCATTCAAAGAAAATTCATTTTGACAAGGAGTAAAAGAAGCCTTTAAGTGCCCTCTCATGGCTTGCCATTCTATCACCAAACATAAGGAAAATGGAGTGCTGAATATAAAAAATCTCAGGAGATTTTACTAGGCTCTGGCAAGAAGACTAGTATGGTGGCTAAGACAAACCAGCAATTCACCCTGGGCAATAATAGTTCAACACAATCTTTCCATATGCCAAATGAATATCCAAAGTTAACCACCTGGAAGATTTGAGTTCAGTCAATTACAAAACATATCAAATTAGGCACAACATTGTTGGATTATGGCATTGGAGGTGACCATGCTTCATTTTGGAAACATAGTTGGAATGGTGTAATCCCCCATTTCTACAGCTGATTTAGGGGAGCTGCAAACAGCAATAGAGAGGGATGGACATCATAGGGTGGACAATTATCTGCTAATCACAAGGTATGGTGGGCTACTGGAATGTAGAAATCATTCATGTTGAAAATGATTAAATTTCTTTCAGATTTGATCTATCTATGGCTTTTCTTTTCAGAATATGATTCTTAGAATCACTGTACTTTCTTGCAGATTATAATCAGAATATTGAACTTGATAAATATGAAGTTGATGCCAAATCAATATTGAAAAATACTGATCATGAATTCACAAGTCTGAATTTTTCTTTAATGGTATTCGATCTACAAGAGCAGAACATTTATTGATTTCAATATCTCCTCTTGTGGATCGGATCTGCATTAAATATATAAGGAAGAGACACATTCCATGAGCGGACATGTCTCCACAAAGTGGAGGCATGTCCGTTCATGAGATGTCTCATGAATTGTGCCTTTTCATCTTAACTAAACACCCGATCTCTAATCGGGGTTTGTTTCTTAATAAACATAAATGCTTACCAAGTTCGATCTGTATTTATCTTGCACAAATAAATAATATCCAATCTGGGAATGATCACCGATAATAATGCTCGATCGGGATCCTATATGAAACATGAAAATATATACAATTAAATATATATGTGTGTATACATATGTCAATACATACTGACATATATGTACACACACATATTATCAAATCGATCATCATTTCTATATCTGACCGAAGCTACCATATTTCAACACTCCCTCTTAGCTAGGGAAGATAAAACTAACCAAGTATATAGTAATATCAGCTTACTCGTGATATCGGAAGATATGGTATGCTTCTAAGAGTGTCGAGTCACATGACATTCTTCATAACACATCTTCATTATGGTATGTGCACTGACATCAAGTCTCATGATGTCTACCATAATAAATCATGGCATATCCAAGGATACATTTATCCACCATGATTATCTCATAAGGATCATAATGATCTTCAACTGATAACAAGTCTCATGATATCTATCAAAATGTCCAAAAGATACTACCATGGCATATCCACAAATATCAAGTCACATGATATCCATCATGATAGCGAAACTAATCATTGTAAAGTCGTCACCTTACAATGTCAAATACAAGTGTTCATTATCAGAAAGATCGTCACCTTTCAATAATTGGGGGGGGGGAGGGCGGGGGGTGTCATAAAGTCATGGAGTCACACACATGACAAAAGAGTTTACACATTAAACATCTTTTAAATATATTAGTACAAAATAAACAATTTGAGTCTCAATCTCAACAATAACTTACATTTCAACCATACCAAGTTTCTTCTTGAAGTGTTCAACTTTAACTCATGATAGAGGTTTGGTGAGAATGTTTGCTGTTTGATTGCTTGTACTAATATACTTCAACTGGATCACATTCCTTTCTACCATGTCTCTCACATAGTGGTAAGGAATCTCTATATGCTTTGATCTATCATGGAATACTGGATTCACTGAAAGCTTAATATAACTCTGATTGTCATAGTGGATAATAGTAGGATTCAGGGGCTCACCAAATAATCCCACAAGCAATTTCCGGAGCCATACTGCTTCTCTTGCTCCCATAGAGGCTGTAATATATTCGGCTTCTATTGTACTTAGTGCCACAAAAGATTGCTTCCTGCTACACCAGGATATCATCGCAGACCTCAACCTGAAACAACATCCAGAGGTACTCTTTTGATCATCTTCTTTAGGTTCAGTAGGCTCCCTCTGGATCTTCAAGCACTTGCATCAACCTCCTGACCTCATCTTCCAAGATTGCCTGCAACACTTGCTTTAGAGAAATGGTTTCCAATGCACACCTCTGTAGAGATTCAGGGCTGTCCTCTTCAACCTCATCCCAGATCACTCTATTATGAATAGGTTTGCGGAGCTACCAATGTTAAGTCCAGGTTGATTGACTTGAGCAATTCTGATCTCAACTGTTGAAGAGGTACTTCAAGGATTCAACATCAACACTGCAACCCTTACTTATTCTTAGTGAATCATAGAACTCCCTTTGAAGGTTAATTCTTCCTCTTCGAAGAGATGTCTTCAGCCATTCATTTAGTCTCATGGTTGCAAGCAGTGTCTCCATTCTCTTCTTCTTTTGAAAGCATTCTCTTGGTCCATCCTAATGCACATTAAGAAGAGATTCCTTAATAGTTCATATGACTCAACTATTTCGAAGAGAAATACAAATGCTAGAAGCATACAAGATTCACTTATCCAATGTTATATCATGAATTAATGACTACATAAAAATTCATGAGCATTATTAAGGACATGAAATACCTTCTCTCAATCAAAGATGCCTATCAGATTTCAATCTCCATAACTTTCCCTTCGATGTATTAATGGCTTCTTTTCCGCACAATCAGTACTGAAGCAAATAATTGAAGGATGAATTCTGGACTATACCAAATACCGGTTATGCCAAACACAAAATTCCAATATGATACATTTAGGTGAAACCTCCAAATCTTTGAGTATGAAATTCTTCTGAAGATAGGCGCATTTCAACCAATCGAGACCAAGATTGCCTCTGCCGTCTAGGCAGAGCCGATGGCTTTGGCCGACGCTCATTGAAGATTTCCATCATCAAGTTGCATACCAGACGATCACTCCAACACTTCTCCTGTGACTTTAAGTTGGGAGTTTCATTCATCTGGTGTGCATTGGATTCATATCGAGCCACAAATATTACCACATCGCTTCTCCAGCCAGGGTCAGATCCAGAGAAAGCGAGTAACACAGTGGTCTCTTCCGTCTAAGTCTGAGCACATTGGAAGCCCACAAACTGACAGGGAATTAGCAAATAATCAACACTTGCGCCATAGCGATGCCACTCGTGGGCGGAGCTATATCGCTCATTTTGTTCTAGACACTACAGAGTCCGATCATATAAGTGTAATCGATGTTTAATATCTTCCTCCCAAACATAACAAGAATATCCTCACAAGAATTCAGCAGAGATTCCGTCGGCGGCTCTAAGAATATTCCTGACTTCTTCTGGCGAATTACAAAGTCCCGTCATCGATTGAAATAATGAGAAGCACAATACTCCGCGTTTTAATACCATCACGAGCATCAAGAGATAACCATGAAATAGGATGCCGCATTTCGTTCTTGTAGAGGAACTCGAGGCTTATTCAAAGACCTTGATTTCATGAAGCGACTCCTTAGTTGGTTGGTTACACCTTTAGATATATGCCACGATTAGACTCTGACAAATCCGCTTCCCTGAGCCGAATAAACTATATCGGATGATCTTTGAATGTGAGATTGGAAGCACTGGCCGGCATCTTAATAGAGGCATCTTCCTCCTGAGAACCCGATAGGAAGCCCGAACACTCAGTTCGACACCGATTTGCCTCAGTACGCTTTCTCTACAGTGGCATAGAATTTTAAATTTCCTGATGTGATACTGCTTCTGATGTGAGCCCTTATATCTCCCGTGTGATCTAGCAAGGGCGACTCCTGCTGCGATCTTCAAAAGTTTTGATCAGACATAAATGCTAGTCTTAGACCATGATTTCCTTAATCAAATGGCTCTGGTGATCCTTGAATCTGATTACACTCGACATTATGAAGAATGAAATGTGTCTGTGATTTCAAGAGAGAATATGGTTTTAAAGTAATCTGATATCTTGAATTTAATTGGATCTTCCTTAACCTGGCTCTGATACCATGTTGAAAATGATTAAATTTCTTTCAGATTTGATCTATCTATGGCTTTTCTTTTCAAAATATGATTCTTAGAATCACTGTACTTTCTTGCAGATTATAATCAGAATATTGAACTTGATAAATATGAAGTTGATGCCAAATCAATATTGAAAAATACTGATCATGAATTCACAATTCTGAATTTTTCTTTAATGGTATTCGATCTACAAGAGCAGAACATTTATTGATTTCAATATCTCCTCTTGTGGATCGGATCTGCATTAAATATATAAGGAAGAGACGCATCCCAGACATGTCTCCACAAAGTGGAGGCATGTCCGTTCATGAGATGTCTCATGAATTGTGCCTTTTCATCTTAACTAAACATCCGATCTCTAATCGGGGTTTGTTTCTTAATAAACATAAATGCTTACCAAGTTCGATCTGTATTTATCTTGCACAAATAAATAATATCCAATCTGGGAATGACCACCGATAATGATGCTCGATCGGGATCCTATATGAAACATGAAAATATATACAATTAAATATATATGTGTGTATACATATGTCAGTACATACTGACATATATACACACACACATATTATCAAATCGATCATCATTTCTATATCTGACCGAAGCTACCATATTTCAACAATTCATCATCATAGTACTCAATATTCCACTCAATGCATGCAGTTGCTGAAGGAATTTTCTCAGATGCACATAATATTCTCTAATGCTAAGGACAAGGTAGTTTGGAATGTAACTCACCGGTGAATACTTTGTGGCCTTGGCATACCATATTCTAAATGGGAATGATAATCCACACAATAGGCAATGAAGGAAACTTTGGTCCACACATAACCCAAAATCAGGCACTTCGTATGGCTAGATTTTCAAGGCAGAAATCCAATTTGATTTGATGAAAAAAGAGGACGGGTTGGTCCAACCATGTTTTTATTTCTGGAGAGATGAAGAAACAGTATGGGATAAAATGGTGGGACAAATACAATTGTGGTACTCTACAAAAGGCAGCACACGTTTCATCCATGCAGTGGCTTGAAAGCACCTCAGTGAGGCACCATTACCTTCAGCTTAAATCCCCTACCTCTGAATGGACTCGGATGTCTGGGAAAGGTCATTCCTCTAGTTCTTTCAATGGCTTTGGGGATCCCTCTACTCAGTCAGAAGACACATATATTGGTTGCTATAGTGGCATATGGTTACACTATCGATTATCATGGCTTCTCACTGTGCTTGGGATTTCTATGCCTTCTATATGCTAGTTTTTGCTATTATGTATCTTTCTCTAATTGCTGCCTGGGCATGCTTTTACTATTTTGTAATGCTCTGGTTTGATTGTCTAGCTAATGTCCCTCTTCCTCCAAACTAGGGGGAGTATGTATGGAAGTTTTTGTAACGATTCATTTCAATAATACATATTCTAGCCATATTTAAAATAAAAATTTGGTACAAGAATTGTCTAGATGGGTGAACTTGAAAGCTGATATGGAGGTAATGAAAATAATGCACCATCTCCTGTATTTTCCATATGGAGTATTTGGAAAGAATACAATACAGGATCTTTTTGAATACATTGTGGGGTGCAGAAATTTCAGTGTGCAGCATTAGTAGTCAAATGAATGTATGGCATAGGTGTATTCTAAAATTCAGTAAGGAAAGTTTACTTTTGCAACAAAGCTGGATCTCCATATTGCCAAAGTGTGGGGTCAACCATACTTATATAAACTTATTTCCTTTTAAGTGGGTGCTACAACAATCTGGGCTTTTGTCCTTCAGATTGTGTGATTATACTGAATTTTGATGGTACTGCCTGAAAAAATCCAGGAGCTACTGGGATAATTGGGATTTTGAGTAGACCTGTGGGACTACACTTGCTCTCCTATCAGCAGTATATTTGCTAGCAAATAAGTAATGTAGCTGAACTCTTGTCAATTGAAAGGACTGCAAATTGTGCTTTGAAAGAATTGACACTAAATGGAATGAGATTCTAAAATGGTTTTTAGATTGGTTAGCAGAGAGTTCAATTCTAGAATACTGAGTGAAAACATGTTTTAAGGCTACATCTAGAACAAATGTATAATGGAGCATGTAGTCAATCATATCAAAAAGTTGATGGGGGAATCCATACACTATCAACTCTTAACATAAAAAATAAGACTCCTAATGCTGTAGCTGATCTGTTAGCTAATGTTGCTGTCATAAACATCAACAAAGATGAACTCATTCTCTATGATGACATTGCAGCCCTCTTGAAAAACATTCAATTAGTGATCAACAGGGATCAATTAGTGATGGCCACACATAAAAAGCAAATGTCCCCCCAAGGCTCAACCTTTCACCTCCAAGTTATTCAAAACTCATTGGTGACAGTCAAATTTATTTTATATGAAACTCCATGGTCATATTAAAGATATTTTAATTAATTCTATGGGTCCAAGGGACCCCACAATGTCCAACAATGTTCTTTTGAATTTTTGGCCCCACAGCGCCCAACAAATTTCTTTTGAATTTTTGTTATAGGCTTATAGCTCTAGGCATGTAATGTCCCCTTTTTAGCTCGTTCCAGTTTTCCGATGGTTTAGCCTATTATTTGACCCTTGTAGGCTAATGGAGATGGTTAGAGGGTCATGTGTGGCAGTTATCAGGTTGTTTTCTTCCCCGGAGCTCGATGTTGTTCAGGATTGGCCTATGGGAGTGATTTGGGACTCAGTTGTGCACACTTACTATTTATAGTAAGTCACTTGGTTAATGGACTCCAGTGTTACTATTTTTAGCAGGGCATCTGGATGCGCAGTTGATGCAGTGGTTGACCTCCTAGTTCAAACGGAATTGAAAATTGATGTTTAATTAAGGAGATATGTTATTTAATTATTATTAAAGGTAACATTTAATAATAATTAATTATTATCAAAGTACATCATATGATTATTTGACTTCATATTAAAAGGGCATCATAATGATATTTAAAAAGTGAAATATAAAGCATATTGTTTTGGCGTCCAAGTGACACATATTATAAAGTGCAACAAAGGCACATTTGAAAATATATTAAATGATTAAAAAGGTCAAATATCTCTTGGAAATCGTGCCTTCATGAGAAGTATATAAAAGCTTCAACAGCAAATATTTTATTCATTCAATGATTCTACACTTGTCGTTTATGAGAATTTTGCTTTGGGAGTGGAGAAACCAGGGTTTCTGCTATTTCTTGGCTTTGGAGAGAGTAGCGTCTTCATAGTTACAGCTGCCTGAGGTTGTGAAATAATCTCTGAGGGTTGCAAATCGGATTGGCTACATCCAGTAGTCATACTTGGGCTCATTTGTGAAGTTCTGTAAAGGGTTTGAGGAGATTAGCATTAAAAATCTGGAAGACATTGTTGATGTTTGCATTTATTGCTGATTGAATGCTTGCTGGGCTGTACCATTGAAGGCAGCTAGGCCGTACCATTCTCCTTAGCAAGGCCGTACAATCTCATTGAGGCAGGATTATTATTCTTGTTTGGAAGCAGAGAATAGATTATTGAAAACGTAGTCACTTAAGCTCTTTATTTGCTGTTATCTGAGGTTTCTACAGCCACATGGGAATTAAATAAGGCCCTACTTCATAAATCTGGGCCGTACTGCTGTTACTCAGCTGGGGCGTGTGAACTTGAGATCAAAACGCCTAAGGGTTTAGGCTCCTTACACCATAAAAGAGGGCGGCTAGATCATAGAATCAAGTCAGCACGAGTTTGAGGTAGAGGAAGTCTTCATTGGAGATTGGCATTGAATTCCAGGCGACTGGCTGTAGCTCGTTATTCATATCAGACTTCCAGCATTGTATTTATTTTGGCCTGGCCTCCCTTTATTCCGTCCCTAGGGGAAAATGATCATTCATGGAGCTAGGCGCTGGTTTGTGATGCATTAGTTAGCTGTTATAAGTTTCCAGACCTGCATAATAATCAGCTTCAGACTTGTATTCAATTGCTATGGATCCCGGGTATGAGACATTGTAGAACATCATTAAATGCATCTATTATTAAGAGCTAATGTATTTGAATATTTTGAAAACAAATCTGAGGATTGGAGTTTGAGCATTTGTTACTCTATTAGCTGCAATATTATTAGTTTGGTTGAATTTGCATTACCTTTAATTTCCAAGGATTCTATTTCAAAAAAATACAAAAAACAAGAAAACTTCAAAACACAAAAAAAAACAGACCAGCAGTTGCAAAGAATTTATATCGGGGAGAACAAGGGTTCTTACAAGGCATCACCATGTTATGGTGTCAATGGTCATTCACGATACCACTTCTTCCTCAAGTCATGACCCTTTGGCTTATCTTTTGTCTTTTCTTCCTTTCTTCCTTAACATTTTCTTTTCTCACTTATTAACATGCTCGTCTCTTCATTAAATACTTCTCCAGTGTTTGCTTAGTAAAATCATATGTTTCTTTGTGCTTTTGGGACAGAGGTAAGGGGTTACACGTTCTGAGACAGTATTTTCCAAATTTTGGGGATGGCAAGAAGAAATCAAATCATATAATTATTTAAAACAAGAAATTTTTAAACAAACATATCTTGTAGCTTGTCAATTTTATAGTTATACCATTAAATATTAATAAATTTTTTAAAGAGACAAAATTCAAATAACAATGACATCTATGACATTAAACAATAAGTGATGAATCAATTGATGGATGATTGACAATGCACTCCATTGATGTAAGATGAATGATGACCCTCAAGATTGAAATTCAATATTGAGTGAAACAATGAAATATGAAAATGAAACTGTAAATATGATTGTGAAAATAAATGTGGCTTCTTTTGACATTAGCACATCTCAGGTTTGGCCCTAGCAGATTGGGGACATCCTTGGAAGTCTCAAGGATCTTTGGACATCCCCAAATACTCCCATAAAACAGGAAATTTGGGGATCGCAGACAAAATTCCTGACATGTTCCAAAGATGGGAGACAAAATTGATAAATAAAGGGGATGCCGGGTGAGAATTCCTTCAAAGTCTATGCATCCTCAAAATGTCATAGACAGCCGTGGTGGTCAGGGGACGTGTTTGCATGGAACAGTGGGCTATAATCTGTTTATGATGACACTTAGCTAGCTCACATTTTTCTGATGTGGCCCCCCTTGAGGATTGAAAAGAAAAAGAGGAACAATTGAAATAACTGAAAAAAATTAAAAAAGAGAACAAAGGAATATAAATCTATCATTTTTTGGATTGGCTTGCTTCCCTAATTCCAAGGACACATTCCTGGATTAGAATTTACACGGTTGCCAAGGATTCTAATCTCCTTCTAATATAATAGTTGTGTAGTGTATGTCTAACCCACTTGCCTGATTCTAAAAATATAGCATTTCCAACAATGTTTCTCTGAATTCTGGGGACAGCAAATTCTTTTCTGGATTTTGGGCATGGCTATTAAAATGATATATAAAATTAATATTTGAATTTTTTAAAATAAAAAAATTAAAATACCTAAGAATAACTTAGACAAATTAAAAGGAACTGTAATTAAAAAAATTGGACATTTAAATATATTTTCTAAAAATATAAATATGAGTCCATACCATGTCAGTCTGAAACAAATTTTGTTATGATGCCAGTGAAATTAACTTGCTTGGTGTAAGTTTGCTTGGTCTAGTGAATTTAACAAAAGATTATGTTTGAATGGTTCAATGTAATTCCTCTGGAAAGCATAGTGTAATGTTTATTTATTTCGTGTTTGTGTTTGTTGACTGACTTACCATTGAAGTTGTTGTGTCATGTCATCTTACTCATAGGAATTTAATCTGCCATTGGCTCTTTTATATTTCATTTGTTATACTTATTTCTACCTTTCAAGTTTCATCTACATGCTCAGATCTTTATCTTGTTCTCTAATAATATCTGTACTGTGATTCATCTTATCAGGGCACAGCAGCTGGAGGTACCACTGAAATTGTTGTCAATGGGTCGACAGGTTTTCTGCATCCTGTTGGCAAAGAGGGTATTAAGCCACTTGCAAAGAACATTGTGAATTTGTCTCGGAATGTTGAGCGCAGGCTAACAATGGGAAGAAAAGGCTACAGAAGGGTAAAGGAACGCTTCATGGAACATCATATGGCAGAGAGAATTGCTCATGTCCTTGAAGAGGTGTTAAAGAAATCAAAGCTTCATGCATAAGCTTTTCCATTTTCCCATTCTAAGTTTTTATACACCACAAAGATGGATGCATTCCCAATTCTTGTTGGGGGAGACAACTATTCGGTAACTATCCTGGCTGTTTCATTGTTAAATCAATTGTCAGCATTAATGAAAGAGACGACTAGTAACTGGAAAATGTCACTTATTCATTATTCTAGCTTCATAGATTTGAAATTGAAGCTAGGACTCCAGCGAGGATGCTGGCAACAGTTATGGTGTCAACAATTGTGTAGATGATCAATGGTGACAATTTACGGCAATCTTATTTCACATAGTTGTTGAATATAGAGCAAAGAAGTGTCAGCAGAGTAGTTCTATCCATGCAATACAAAGCTAAAAGTAATGTAGTTAAGCGGATGGAGAAATATTTTAGATTGCAGCTGGAAGAGCAATTTTCCGTTGAACTTTCTGTTTGTTGAAACTTTGTGAATAGTTCATGTTTCTCAAGAATTTTCAGTTTCACATGATGAGACTCCTTGTGTTTTAACTACAGCCATTGTAGGTTATAAGAAAGCTAGTATGAGGTGAAGTGGAGACAAAAGGGGCTGGTAAATACATGCATTTCACTGTCTATTATTGTCCAGGTGGACAAAAAAGTGGCTGGTAACTTATATGTCACACTGTATTATTTTCCAGGTGGACATAAAAGTGGCTGGTAACTTATACGTTACACTGTATTATTTGCCAGAGGGATATAAAAGTGGTTAGTAACTTCATCATACCTTACCTTGTCTATTATTTGCGATGTATACAAGCAGCTGGTAACTAATACTGACACATTACACTATTATTTTCTGCTTGGATGTAAAAGTGGCAGCTACTTGTGGACATTAAACACCATTATGTTCCTCAAAACATTCCTTTGATACACCAAACCTTCAACTCTTTGTAATGTGATTTGTGCTATCAACACTATACAATTGAATAATAAGAAATTGATTATCTGTAAATTACATAAATGTGCAGGTAGTCCAAAAAAAAAACATTATAAGTGGGAAATGCATGTATTGAGAATGGTGGATTTAATTAAACAAAAGTTGGTAAGGGGGGAGTGTTCATTATGGGTATGGTTGACCATACAATGACAAGAGGACAAAGAAATTAGTTTAATAAATAGATTTACATCCGAAAAATGTATACAAAAATAAGAGAACCTAAGCTCAATGGATGGAAGATATGAAACCTACACCCTGAAAGGCTTATTCTAGACACAGTTCTGTAAAACATTTCCATGTGGCATTTTAGTTTCTTAATTGAAATATTATTTTGCAGAAATATGAGAATAAGCAATTGTAGATAAATACTTGACCAGTAGACAAATGAAATTTAGTAGTTTTCACTTTAAACTCCACTTATCTTCTAATTGGTTACCGTTAAATACTTGACCAGTAATATTAATTGTCATTTTTGACACATTTGAGTGTTACTTCTCACTGGTACCTCCTAACTTTTGAAGACAATCCAAAGGGGGAAAAAAATAACTTTATAAAACGAATGGGTTATTTATTTTATGTAGAAAGAATACGAAGCTTGTATGTGTATGCTTCCATCCATAAAAATGTATGAATAAGCCGCTGTAAAGCTTGCTGGCTTTCTAGGAAAGGCATTTGGATTTTTGCCAAGTCTTAAACAAGAAAAAACATTTGTCTTCTATTCAGCAAAATATTTTAAGCTTGGCTTGGTGCTTTGATGCAAACAATAAGTGGGTTAGATGAAAGCACAAGAATAAGGAATTACAATGAAGAATTTGGGAAAACAAAATCTCTATCATATGCTGAACAATTTTACACTCAATGACACCGCAAACAAATACCAGAACTGAACAACCCATTCTGCCCAATTAGCAAATATCAGCCTACAGGTTAGATTACATTACATTTGTATGTTGGTTTTGAGCCTAGCTATGCCAATGACCTCTTAAGTTCTAACTTCAGTTCTTCACTTAACCTTGTCTTCAGCTCAGATTTTCACCAACTCTAGACAAATAAAATGTCGAGTACCATACTAATGCGATCTTGTTAGGTCTCTCCACAATTGCTGGAATTGAACATCCGTTATGCTCCATTTGTCTAGAAATCAAGCTTCAAGATTTCATGTCACTTCACCTCTCATTCGTGTGTATTAATTCTTTGGCTATATTTAAATCACCTTTATAAGCTACCTCTGCATAACTAACAATATGAATAATTTTATACAACTGAAAAGGTGTTTGCCATTTCCATGTGTTGGCATTCGAATGGTTTCCTCGCATATTCATTCTCCAAGTTGTGGACTAGATCCTATATGGCATAATTAAGCTTGTGTGGTAACACACCATCCAAATAGCATACTCTGCTTGTATGGTTCTATGTAGGCTTATATTTTGATTTTTCAAGGCAAGGCTTTGCTTAAGCCTGTGTGCCCATGCAGCACCATTGTCTCTACCACGATCATTGTGTTATAATTGTAGATTTGTAGGGCTTCAAAACCCATACACGTAGAGTCACAAACCAAAATGGTGAAAACCCACTTAACAAACACAAACAAGACAGTTGATCCACTATGTTGACCCACTATGTTGACAACTAAAATAGAACAAAATGAGGGTAAATCTTTTTAAATGATGCAAAAGTGCTTGACACCTAGGATGGTCTTGCATTAGACACCAAAGGAATTTAGGAGAAGACTAACTTGACCACCCAAGATGACTTAACTCTCCTTTAGTGATACATGAATCTTCTTTAGCCTTTTACCCTTCCAAGAAATGAGATATTACTTAAACTTACTTTGTCAAGTTTTCTTGTCAGTACGCTCATCAAGAATGTGCTCTATTTCATCTCACTGCCTTTTAGGTATTTGCTCTTTCTAGTCAATACTATTTTGTGATTGTGTTGCTTCTTTAGTCATATCATTATGTTTAGGAAAAGTTAAAAAAACAATAGGCACATTGATTAATAATGAGATATCCAATCCTTTTAGGAATTCAATTTCATATGTATCTTTTTAGAGAATTGTAAGACATTGCATGAGCCAATCTTTTTGGGTTTCAATTTATTACGAGTTTCTCTAAGGAACCATTCTTTCCTTAGGTACACCATGACAAACTTTCCTTTTTAAGCAAGTATTCTTTCTTTTGTGCACATTTGTTTGTGCCTTGTATTTGGAATTACTCACCTATAGCTACTTATTGACTTGTGCATGAACCTCCTTCATGTGTCACACAAAGTCTTCAAGCTTTGCATTGATACACATCCCTTCTATCCTCAAAAAATTCGTGACACCATACACCACCTTATATGATGTCTTTCCAGTTGATATGTTCATCAAGTTGAACACAAACTTTGCTTGCACCAACGATGGAGTCCCACAAAATGAGCTTATCTCCCACCAAATATCTTAAGTTGCTAAATATGACAATTGATTACCTATGCTTTACCATATGTCTATAGATGGTATTTGGAGCTATAGTTGAGTCTTGTACCCAACTTTCAAAATGTTTGTTAGAAGTGACTAAGGAACTTGGTATTCTTTTCAAAAGTAATTCTCTATGGTAACCCATGTAATCACACTATTTTGTTGAAGAACAAATTTTTTATTGCTGGCACAACATTCATTTTCCTTTAAGGAATGAAATGCATTGTCTTTGAGAATCTATCAACAACTATTCATGACTATGGGATGACATAGTCCATTGATAGTTCCTCCCAAGGTCTATCTGGTACTGGCAATAACTTGTATAACCCTATGTTTTGCACCACATTGTTTGCTACAAAATATGTTCTACATCTCTCAACAAACTTGTGCACATATTTTTCCATGTTAGGCCAATAATCTCTTCCCTAATAAGGCATGCATCTTGTTTGCACCAAAGTGAGCTCTTGATTTGCCACTATGTAGCTCTCTAATGATGTTCTCTTTCATCAATCTCTATTACTTGCACATTTGATGTTAATAGATTAAGTAAACCTCTTTCATGAAGTAATCCTCTTATGGGCCTTTGTCTTGAGCCCACAACTCTATGCATGTCTTCCACACAATTGCAAAATTCAGATTTGCAACATACAAATCCTTCATTTCTTCCATACCCACTAACTTCAACAATTGTAGTGGGTAATAACACCTACATCCTACACAAGGTGTTTGTGACCTTATTGGACTTGCCAATTCCATGCTTCAACACAAAAGAATAACCCTACAATTACTCTACACACCTCATATTCTTTGATTCAACTTTGCTTGACTATTGATGTACTATGCATAGTGATCCATGTGTATACAAATTGTTTGGCCAACAACTAGCGCCTCTACTTTCACAAAGCTTAAACAATGGCATAGAACTCATGGTCATTCACAAAGTACTTCTTTATGACATCATTTAATTTTTCACTAAAGAATGATATTGGCCTTCCTTCTTGGATAAGAATTGCACCAATCCTAGTTCCATTGACATCATAGTCCACTTGAAAAACCTTGTTGAAGTTATGGAGTGCTAACACAAGTTCCTTTGTCACCTTCATCAAGAGCTCAAAACTCTTTGACTGTAGCAATAGTCTAGTCAAACCCTTTCTTTCTCAAGCAATGAAATAGTGGCACACAAATACCACTAAAGTTTCTATAAACTTCCTCTAAAAGCTTGCCAACACATGGAAACTATTGACTTCCTTGATACTTTGCAACATTGACCATTTGATTGTTTCTGTCACTTTGTCTTTGAGTCCATCCTCAACCCATTTTGTGATATCACAAATCTCAAATTTACAAGTTTACTACATGCTTTTCTTCAAGTTCACACACTAATTTTCCTTAGCTATGTGAGAACCTACTATAGGTGCATGAGACGCCCCTTCGTCTTGTTGAACACTAGTTTGTTACTAAATATACAACCACAAATAGAATAATAACAATTTTGGGATCTTGTTCATTAGTCTCATGCATGTGCTTGGCACATTCATCAACTTAAATGACATCACCATCGACTCATACACGCCATCTGTTGTCTTGAATGTAGTCTTCCATTCATATCCTTCCTAGATCCATGTTTGATGGTATCCACTCTTTAGGTTAATCATGGAAAAGTAACATATCCCACTCAAACAATCCATAAGATAATCCATCCTTAGTAAAAGAAACAAAAATTTGATGGTGAGGTTTTTAATTGCATGAGTGTAATGTCCCCATTCTTTGAGTGATATCTTGAAGACGTGAACTAGCTCATTCACCATTCCCGTGAGCTAGTCATCCTGGTGAGAGAGTGTTATTTGGCCATGAGAATCATAATTTTGATGAGTTGCATTTGGAGATTAAAAAAGGGTATTATCTTTAATGGAAAATAAAATATAATGTTGATTATATTTTATTATTATTTTATGTTCCACTTGCAAGTCAAAGCAAAATCTTATAAGAGATAAAGGAGGAGAGTTTAAAACAAATAAAATATTATTATCCTCCTTAGTTGGTTGGCCCAATTGAATGTTTTGATAATACCAAATCCGATCTTCCCTTATGGTGGTTTAGACAAGGGCGGTTTAAGTAGGCATCAAATATTTTAATATTTGAAATCAAATTTGATTTCCTTCAAAATCCAATCCTCTTCCCTAAGTCAGTTTGGTCAAAGGCAATTTAGAGCCTTATTAAAGAGGCATCAAATATTTTAATATTTAAGATCAAATCTGATCTTTTCCTAAGTCGGTTTGGTCAAAGGCGGTTTAGAGACTTAATGAAGAAGGCATCAAATATTTTATTGAGATCAAAGCAGATCCTCCCTATGGCAGTTTGGACTAGGGGTGGTTTGGAGCCTTATTTAAGAAGGCATCGATTGCTTTGAGAGGCATCATGTTGAATTGATCTTTTGGTAAACATTGTATTAGAGAGTTTTCTATTGCTTGGAAGTGAATTCTAGTTGATTCAAGGTGGTGTTCCTTTGAAATATTAGTGGTTTGGTGATGACCCCATTCCACCATGAGGTGAATTCACATGGAGTTCATCATGGAGCTTAATTGACATGCTTTAATGGAGTTAGGGCTTTAAAAACTAGGGTTTGAAGACTTGTTTTGTTGTAGGTCCAAGGAGGACTTAAGTAGATTGGATTGCATCTTGTCTTCAAGGAACAAATCGCTTCTTTTTGGCATATTGGAGTTTCATTTTTGAAGAGTTTTGCGTTGTGGGTTGGTTGGAATTTCATATCTGGTTATCATAGGTTGTGTTGGCGTTTCAATTAGCACCTTTGAAGTGCTTATTGGAAACAAAAAACTATTGCAAGTGTGTTAGTACATGCTCTTCAGATTATAGAGGAAGATCTCTCTTTGCTGATTTTCTATGTAAAAAAGTGTACTAAGGTTCCTATCTTTTTTACTCAACGATAGGACACAAGGGTGCATAAACACAATGCGCCGTAGCTAAGCTTTTCTCTGGTTTCCGTAGATCTTAACTACGACTAACTAGCTTCTAGACTATCCTACCTCCTCAAGATAAACAAAGCATGAGAGCGTAGGAGCGAAATGGATGGGTTGGATCACTCGAATCCACCGTCTCTGTAGTATATGGTTGAGGCTCTAAAATCTCGGATATATGCCAAGATAAGGTTCGACGCAAGTAAACACTCGTTATGGTAAACTGGATCTAAGACTTGCCAAGGAGGAGGAACCCCTGTCCGAGGTATAGGCTTGGAAACAACTCACTAGAAACAACAAAGCACGATGATTTGGCTAACAGGATTCCCGAGGAGGTGACGACACCCATCCAAAGTGTAGGCTGAAAGACAACTCATTAAACAACATCACACGATAATGATCGACAACAAAATATCCAAGGAGGTGACAACACCTGTCTGAGGAGGAGATTGAAACAATACACTATTTGAAAACAAGACTTTGAAAGAACTCAAGTATTTAGATCAAGCAAGCATGCACCATCTGTTTTTTTTCTTCAAGCTTCTCCAAAGAATTACAAAGGTTGGGACAACAAAGTTATGAAATCATGCACAATTACGATCAACCAACAAACTCTCATCCAAGAGTGAACATATATGAACAAGCTAACTTTGACAACAATGGCGCAACAATTTTGCTTAGCAAATAAAGGTTAAACAAATAATGAGTCCAAGGCTCTTATTTATAGAAACTCAAAGGAGTAGGCAACCCTAAAATCTCTTTGAGTTAACAATCAGTTCTTGCCAATCAACAAGATTTATTCCTATGTCTAAAAGTAGGTGAGCAAGTAGTTAACTGGAAGACTACTTCAGTTAACTAATACTAAACAAGAGTCAAACTGGGAGTCTACCTCAATTGACTGACACCTAACTAAAAGTGAACTATAATTACAAATGTGTCTCCAACTAGACATCCACCTTTTAAGGAGATCTGAGATCCATAAATCATGGGAGTCAATTAGACATCCTCGATCAGTGGGATTTGACATGCATGATTTGTGGAGATCTGGAGTCAACTTGGAAAGGGGCATCAAGTTGACTTCAGTCGTATTTATTGCTATTTGGAGGGTAGGACATCCTTCCTTGGTGCTTTACACCTCTTCACCACTGGTCAACAAAGTCTCAATCTGGTCATTGACCTCTTCGGCCCTCGGGCAATTAATGCTTCTTAAGATGACTGTGTGGCATCTTAGCATCTCTTCGCCTGTCACAAGCTGCTGCTGATAGTTTATGCATTGGGCAGCTGCTTCATCCAACTAGATAGACATGGCTGCAATTTTGGCTAACTTGCAACCATTGGGATCTTCAAGGAATGAACCACGGACGACGTCTTGAAACTGTCTCTATACCATTCTGAGCTCAATGTATTCCCCTCCCTCATGCTGATATTCTAACTCAAAGAAGGATACTACCAACGTTCTCGCGAAGTTGATAATATTAGCGACAAAATGTCTGTAATCAATCAACTCCACTGAATAGGCATCGTAGGGGCTCACCTTGTATGCCAATTGTTCTTTCCAATCAAAGAGATAGCGTTTGTTCTCAGTGGTTGTAATTGACTGATATGCATGTTGTAGATTAGCAACTATTGCTTCCTCTCTCGGCCTCTCTTGAGCTACCTTCAAGTCTGATTGCTGGATCTCTGATCAGAGTCCATGTGTTCTATCTCTCAATTGGTATGCCTTTGCTAATACACACCGTCCTTTGACAACAAACTCATCCACTTGACGTTTCAAGTGTTTACCATATGTAATCAACTGATGATGGTTTCTCTCTGTTGGGAGATCTAACAACTCTTGAGGCAAAGCTGAGGAGTTGGGAGTGTCGTGCATCAAGCTAGAAATGTACATTCTTAATTGACGGTTCTCAGCCTTCAAGGCTGCTTTGTCTTGTCCATCCTTTGTCATTCTTTCCTTGATGCTTACTGAGGCAATTCTGAGAAGGTTTGCCTCCACCTGTCAAGTGGTCTTTCCAAGGTTCACCTTTGATAGCGTGAAATCCTCAACCCTCACATTGTGTATGTCTTTATCTTTAGGTGGGGCAGTAGTCTCTATGAAAACCTTGTTCTCTGCATTCCTCTCTACATGTGTCTGTTTCTTCAACTTCTTTGCCGACATGTCTTGGGGGACATGGTGGAACTCAGTGAAGTCAAGCTGATAAGAAGGTCTTTCCCTTTTCCTTCCAAGCGAGCTTTCTAGCCAGATAGAATCTCGACTAGCCTCGCTGGAAGGAGGAACATAGGCCCCCTGAATGCTGGAAGAACGAGATTGTGCCGTGGCAATGCCTCGTGGTGGCGAGTCCAAATCAATGAGACTTTGCAACCTTTGTGATGGTGGTGAAGACAATGGATCTGTTTCTATCATAGGCATTGTTTCTGCTGCAACTGCTTTTGCAATGGGTTCCATCTCTGCAGTGATTATTCAATCACTGGCTCTGGTGCAGCTGCAATGTTCTCAACTGTTTCAGGTAAATTGATGGCTGTCTCCACTTGTACCCTTTGCTGATTTGTACTAGCAATTCCTCTTCTTCCCCATGTGCTCTTTGACATTCGCATTCCTCCGGGGAGGATGCTCATCTTCTTTTGTCTGGGTTTCTTCCTAGACGTGGAAGGTAGTGTAGACTGAACCATTGGCGGCTCTGATCGGGGAAGTACTACCTTCCTTGTCCTTTTACTGTCAAGGTAGAGTTGACTATGTTAGACTACTCTACCAATTCTTTCCTCGATAGATGTACTCTCTTTCGCGTACCAATCTACTTTGCCGAGTGGTTGTGCATTTACTTGATCCGTGAAGAAGGAAGAAAGAATGACTTCTTCTTCGTCATCAGATAAGCCCTCGATGTCTTCTGACATGAAATCTGCAATCTGTGAGAGCTTGAATCTGTTGTAGTTTCTTCTTCTTACTTCGAACTCATCTTCGCAGTTGACCCAAAAATCCTCTATGGAAGATTCATGTGATGATCTTTGCTTGATGTGTTGCGAAGAGTCCTCTTGGATCATATGATGACCTCCTGTCAATGAGGTACTTGAGATTAAATCTCACTGTTTCCTGGCTTATCAACCTAGCATCGGCTGTAGTCTTACATCTGTAGAGTCCCATGTGAATAGGAAAGTTTGCAACTGACTTCTTCTTTTGGCGAAGGTAAGAGTGAACCTCGACCAATTGTCTTAGGAATTCCATGAACACTACCTTGTCTGAAGGGTAGCGTGGAATCATGGCGGGGTGGCCATTGTAGCCGTACACATGTATGTAGGTGAAAGTGGGGAAATGGATGAACCAATCTGCCTAGTCCACCATTGTTGCCTTAGTTGCTGGTGAAATACAAACGTGCATCTCATGGTCTAGCTCGCACATGGTGTGCGTAGTGAAAAGGTTGTTCATCTTCTTGAAGTGTCTTTTCGCTAGAGTAAACTCAAGGCGAGGAAAGTATTCTTGGACCTTTTTCACACCCAATGTTTCCACAGTGTTTAGTGTTCTGAATTCGCCTTGGAAGGCTATCAGGTATACCAGGTAGGAACACATGTGGAAACAATGCTCTTCTAGAAACCTGGTAAATTGTTGGTGGATCGTGTCACTGATCAGAGAGGCCCAATCATAATGTTCTTTCCTGCTGTTCTTGCCAATAATATAGAACATCCACAGCTGGAAGGATTTTCCCTCTTCTTGTCTAGTGACTCTGCTGAGTAGAGTGATTAACACTGCGTACTCATCTTTGAATTCTCCTCGCCCAACCAATTTGGGCAAGCTGGTTTTCTTCACTTTTAACCAATGTTCAACCACTATTAGTGAACACTTGTCCTTTGAAGCCTCGAATGCCTTTCCGCATTATGTCACAGATACAACCTTCCTGGTAGGGCATGGTGGAATTGCAAAACACGTCTCTATGTCCTTCGGCTTTAAGCTACAAATCACCTTTCCGTCCACTGACAGGATTTCTCTTGTAGTAGGGTTGTAATAATTTGTGCAAGCAGTTACAAGCTCAATTCTCTGTAAAGTGATAGGAATGGATGCAACTTGGAATAAGCCGAACTCTTCAATGTTCTGCAATGTAATCTGGTTCATACCCTCCAAGTCCTCAGAATTGACCTCTAGATTTTTCTGCCATAAGTTCGTGTCAATTGTCTTTAGATAGTCATGGTACAAGACCGTCTTGGTCTTGTATTGTACCTGGGAGTACTGCATTCTGCAAGACTTAAAGATTGACTAGGCACTTGACTTTGTTTTGACACTTTCTCGAAACCCTTAAATATAGCGCCTACTGAGAAGTATTTTTTCAGGAAAAATCCGACATGTGGGTTTTATTCGTGCTTGGAAACTGAACAAACCCAGTTCCTTGGATTTTTGATTTGGAGACTTTTTCAGAAAGATCCTTAAAAATAGGGGCAACAACTTTGCTGATTCCTGCAATTTTGAGAAGATGGGATTTGCTGGAAAAATGTGCTGATCATACCTAGCTGGTTAGATCTGAGGTAATTTGTCATTTCCTGTGACATGAAAAGAATGATAGACATAAATAGAGGAAGTAGAAAGAAGATGGATTGGAAGTTATAAATTGCCACTTTGCAATAATCTGCTTCTGGAAACAATCTTTCGAGAAGAATACTTTTGGTGCCACTGATCTTCAGAAATATTGAAGATCCGTCCAAAACCTCTGCCAGATCTTGAAAATGTGTTCTTGGGAGCTATTTTTTGTTTTATCCTTCAACCTGCAAAAGAATAATGAAGAATGGGACGCCTAGCAAGAATATATGATGATTTGAGTTGAGATCCACCAAGTATGGATGCCAACTCGTGATTTAGGTCTAATTTGGAGTTCCAAAAGGTGATTTCCATTGATTGTGGAGTGTTTGGCCTCTTTTTGCCTCCAAATTTTCTAACTCAAGTCAACGTTATTGCTTTGAATTCCTTTAGGCTTCCATCCTTGGATTTGATCTTTTTTTGTCAATTTTGCAAGTTGAAGTGCCTCCGTTTCATCTTTGATTCTGGCTATTCAGTTGATCTTTGGCTGTGGCTGGCAACTCCATTGTTGAGGTAGGATTGACCTGATGAGATATGTCAGGGAGAGATCTACTCAGAAAACTGAGTTTGGGCCTCCAGAATGAAGGGTGCCTTTCCTTGAGAGGGGCACTTTTGACCATGCCTTAGTTAAATTTCATTGACTGTTCTTCGTTCTGTCCTTTTCAGACCTTCCGTGCTTCAATCTGACGTTCATGTTGATAGATGAATCAAATGACCCTGCTCGATGAGGCATTGGGTAGCCAACTCAGCCTTGCTCAGGATGACTGACTTCTCAGTTGAAGATGGCAAGTTCAGGTCCTTTAAACTTAAGGGCGCCCTTGCTGGCTTTTTGACTGGTTTTTGATTGTTGTGAACTGATTGTCTTTGACCTCCTCCATCACATGACTGATTTGTCAGAAGTTCTCGCTGATAGTTTCATTGATGAGACTGGTCATAGTTGAGAAGGTCATCCTGGGAAGTAGTGAAGATTCCAACTGAATCTGGATGCCTTTAAGAAAGGGCACCTTTCTTCAAGAGGGGCGCTTTTGGCAATGCCGTAGCCAGTTTCTGGCTTGTATTTTCATCTTTTCAATTCTGGCCTTTTCTGCTTGATCTCAATTGATGATTGTTTGGCATGTTCGATGGATCTATTGTTAGATTGATCATGTAGCTAGGAGGAAGCTGAAAAGATGCCATGTATGGTGTAGCTTCTTATAAATTCATTTGATGCTTTCAACTTAGGAGCGCCCTTGGCTAGCAGGGGCGCTTTTATCTTGAAGCTCTCTGATTTGGCATCTTTGTTGTTTGTAGATCCTCCATACTTTGTTGATGCTTCGCCAGTGATCCCTTAATTAGATGATCTTGCTGGTGATTCTGTTGTTGAGACAACACGAACGTGAAGGAGATGACTGAGCTAAATATGCAAAGTGATTATGTTTTCCCTCTGAGATCCAAGGCCGCCTTTCTTCAAGAGGGGCGCCTTTTTCACCTTTAGACTGTGTTTTGCCTTGACAGCAAAAACGTGCACCTTCCAGAGTTAGCCGAATTTTGGCCTTTTTTGTTTTGAGAAACTCCCTCGCTATAACAACATCTTTTTGACCTTTTCCGCCATGGCTTCTTCATTGGAGCTTTTGAGGTTTAGCTTTCAGCACCTGGTACTGGCCAATCTGCCATTAATGGCTGCGAAGCTCCTAACTTTGTTCTTGAAAAACGAAAATAGACCCACCAGAGTAAAAAATGTCTTTTGATGATTCTAACTTAATTAGTGTGATCGTGAAGTCAATTAACCCTCTGAGAATTATTTTCAATCATTTTTGGGAAGGTCCTATTTTTAAGGGTTTCCCTAAAAATAGGGGCATAAAACCCTAATTTTCAGAATTTTAACCATAGGTTCCTTGACAGAAACCCACAAAGACTTCATGTTTTTTTTGACCTAAAACATACTTTTGATGACATTTTTACATTGTTTAGCTCAATTTAAGCAGAATGCCAAAAAAATCATTTTGGTTAAAATAGGTTGCTAGTAATCAAGATTCAGACTTGATATTAGTCATATCTCACCCTTTTTCAACCATAGGAGGCAAGCTGGGCTACATCACTACCAATCTGAGCTAGGAGAATTCATGATTTGAGCTACTTTTGCAATATTTGATGAGTTTCAACATTTTTGGGTCATCTACAGACAAGAACAGGTATATATCAACTGCTACAAAGGTATTATCAGTCATATCATACCACCAACAGTGCTGCTACAGTCCTATTTCAACCAAGGATTGAAGGATATTTCATCAAGACTACCTAGGGTTTCATTCTTCAATCATTTGGCTAGGGTTTGGTATACATTTTGCCCATTTTACATGTATGTGATTTGATTTTTAAAATCAGGCTATCTAATTGTAAGCTACAACCAATCCTCTATTTGTAATCAGATTGTTCATTCAATAAGAAGCTATCAACATTTTTTGGGTATGTCATTCTCTTGTTTCGATTGATTTATCATTTGGTATTTGTTTCATGTTATACCTTTTCATCTACATGGTTTAATAAACAAACATCTACATCAAAACATTAAGCCAGTTAGGAGAAAAATTTGGTAGAACCAAGGTTGGCTTCTTACAATGGTATCAAAGCCCTGTGCCTACCAGCCTGGAGGGTTAAGGTTATCTTATGCAGCCACAAGAGATTGGTCCACATAGGTATTATACTCGTAGAAGAGCAGAACAACAAGAAAATCCCTTTGCAGATACACAACAAGACACCATGGGTGATAGAAGAGGTGGCAGTCCACCAGGACATGATGCCAATAATGAAGAAAGAGAAGCAAGAGATATCATGAGGGGTCTTGTAGTAGGGCAGCAACATGTAGCTGATGTTCTGCAGCACCTTACAACAACTATACAATAAATTAATGCTCGTAGAAGACCAGTTTATGAGAATGAAGATAATGGTAGTGTTGTTGGGACTCAAGGGCATAAAGAGCATTATTTGCACCACTGATAGACCTTTGCAACCTACATTTTTGAGAAATGAACCAGAGGAAGAGAATGATGAAGAAAATAAAGAAACACCATTCATAGATAATGTCATGTCAATGCACGATGAATGGGATCTATTACCTCCACAATTAAATGATCATTTGACCTTTGACTACTACATGAGTCAAAAGATGGAGCACAGTAGAGAAAGGCGAGATAGAAGACCAAGGAATCAAAACAAGGATCCAAGACATGCCACAAGTAAACTCACATTTCCAACATTTGATGGTAAGAGGAAGATCACAACAAGAGCTTGGATTCACAAGCTGGATACCTTTTTGACCCTACGGCCTATGGCGGACGATGAGGCAATCAAATTTGTAACTATGCACTTAGAAGGCATTGCATACAATTGGTGGCACCATGGTTTGGTTACTCAAAACCATGGATTGATTCATTCCTATGACGAGTTCAACAGGAGGTTGATAGCATGGTTTGATAGGAAGGACGTGGAAGTGTATTATAGGGAGTTGGCACAACTTAAGCAGAGTGGACATGTGGAGACATACATAGAAGAATTCTAGAACATTGCTGTTATGGTTCGTGATATGTCCGAGAGAAGGGTAGTCATGTTGTTTATTGAGGGTTTGAATAATAGGTTGAAAGGCATAGTTAAGACACTCAAGCCTAACACATTAGATGATTCTATTCAACTTGCCTTAGACCTTGAGACTACACCTACTTCCTTGCAGTCCGCTAAGAAGAATTTCAAATCAAATAAGAAATCAATCAATAAGCCCAAGGTTACACCTTCTTCAACAATCAATGATGAGAGGAATGAGCTCAGGCAGAAGAAGCTATGCTTCACTTGCAAACAACCATGGGAACCTAGTCATAGATGCCTTGGGAAAGGCAAAGCACATCTTATTGAGGTCATATCTGATGATGAGGAGATCCCGAATACAAACTTAGAGAGTGAGGAGGAGCATGAGGATCAACCTCATATTGAACGTAAGGAGCATGATGATACTCAACATGTTACCATTGCTTCACTTTTAGGGGTTCCATGATACCATTCCTTTCGTATGAAGGGAGTTCTGAATGGACAACGAGTTGTATGCTTGGTTGACAGTGTAGCCACACATAACTTCATTGATGAAGTGTTGGTGGCTAGGAGAGGTATTCATGCAGAGGAGTTTCCAAGATTTCAGGTGACAGTGGTCAATGGGTTTGGCATGAGTTGTACTAGGAAAGTCTCACAACTAAGCATACAAATGGGGGATTACACATTGATAGATGACTTCTATATGCTTGGTATGGGTGAGATAGATGTGGTGATAGGCATCTAATGGCTTCAACCTCTTGGGAGGTACGTTTAGGATTTTCAGAGGATGGAGTTGGAATTGATATCGGATGGAAATAAAATTATGTTGAAGGATTTATTAGATGGGAAGCCTAGAGTGATTCTAGTTAGGAGGATGGAGACACTATTTAGACATGGAGATATGGCATGGGCAGCCTAGTGCTTCGTTTCATCTAAATCTCCTTCTAGTGATACGCCTCATGTGGATATTCAAAAGGTTCTGGATAGGTGCAATATTGTGTTTAGTGACATACCTCCCGGGTTACCTCCTGACCGTGGATTTGAGCATGTTATAGAGATGGAAGAGGGCTCTAAGCTCGTCATTATGACACCATATAGACATCCTAGACACTTCAAGGAGGAGATAGAGAAAACAATTAAGGAGTTGCTTGAGATGGGACATATCCGACCTTCATCTAGTCCCTTTGCTTCTTCAGTAGTTTTGGTGAAGAAGAAAGATGGGACTCTACGAATGTGTATTGATTATAGGACCTTGAATAAAAAGACCATAAAAAATAGGTACCCTATACCCAGGATCAATTAGCTTCTAGATGAGTTACATGGGGCCGTGTACTTTTCCAAGATTGATCTCAGATCGGGATATCACCAGATTCGTGTACAAGCAGAGGATGTTCATAAGACAACATTTAGATTCCATTTTGGTCACTATGAGTTCCTTGTTATTCCCTTTGGACTCACTAATGCACCTACTATGTTCCAGTCTTGTATGAATCATATATTTAATAAGCAGTTGCGTAAGTTTGTTTTGGTATTCTTTGGTGACATCTTGATATTTAGAAAATCTTGGGAGGAGCACCTTAGACATCTAGATGACATACTTGGCATCATGGAGACTCAGTAATTGTTTGCTAAGGCATCCAAATGTGAGTTTGGACATCATGAGATTCTCTATTTAGGCCATGTGATTGGAGCTAATGGTGTTCAGGTGCACTAGGAGAAGATTCAGGCTATACTGGATTGGCCACCTCCAAGGAACGTTTTCGATTTGCGAGGTTTCTTGGGATTATGCAGTTACTACATGAGATTTGTAAAGGGGTTTTCATAGTTGGCAGCACCTCTTACAGATCTTACCAAGAAGGGGGCATTCAGTTGGACAAAAGAGGCACAAGCAGTATTTGATCGGCTTAAGGAAGTTATGAGTTCTTGTCCTGTGTTGGCACTACCTGATTTTACTCAGCCTTTTGTTTTGGAGTGTGATGCTTTAGGGGAAGGCCTAAGATCCGTATTGATGCAGAATCGTCATCCCATTGCTTATGAGAGTAGGAAACTATGGGGTGTAGAGAGGTTATATTCCACCTACGATAAGGAGATGTTGGCTATCATGCATGCATTGGCCAAGTTCAGATAGTATTTAGTGGGTGGAAAATTTGTGGTTAGGACAAACCACAATAGTTTGAGATACTTCTTAGGGAAGAAGGACCTTAATGAGCGGCAACAGAAGTGGGTCAGTAAGATATAAGCCTACAATTTTGACATTGAGTATGTTAAGGACAAGAAGAATGTTGTTGCCGATGCTCTTTCCGAGAGACCTACTCTTTGCTCTTTGAGTGAGATATCTGTAGATTGGAAGTCTCAACTTTTAGTTGAGTATTCCAAGTCTACATTTGCATGCGAGCTCATGGATGGACTGATTCAAGATGATAGATATTGAGTTGTGGATGGTGTGATATATTATAAGGACATGATATTCCTAGTACCCGAGTCCAAGCTCAGACATCAAATATTATGAGCCATTCATGACACACCTACAATAGGGCATCTAGGTTTCTTCAAAACCTATAGACATATCAGAGAGAGATTATCATGGAAGGGTCTCAAGGATGATGTCATGCAGTATGTTAGAGAGTGTTTGAATTGTCAGCAGAACAAGTCCAAGCATACTTTCCCAGTAGGAATTTTTCAGCCATTGCCTATTCTAGAGTAGAGGTGGGACAGTATATCTATGGATTTCATTACAGGTCTTCCGAAGGTTCAGGGACGAGATTTCATATTTGTGGTTGTTGACAGGTTGACCAAATATGCACACTTCTATGCTATACCATATGACGATTCAGCTCTATAGGTGTCAAAGTTGTTCTTTCGAGAGGTGTTTTGATTGCATGACCTTCCTAAGACCATAGTCAGTGATCAAGACAAGAAGTTTCTCAGTGCTTTTTGGCAGGAGCTTTTTTGACTAGCTGGTATAGAGTTGACATCGAGCACCAGTTATCACCCCAAATAGATGGGTAGACAAAGATTGTCAATAAATGGGTTGAGGGTTATCTTCACAATTATGTTGCGGGGCATCGACATGCTTGGATTAGGTGGTTGTACTTAGGAGAATACTGCTATAATACCACCTATCATATGTCAATTGGCATGTCTCCTTTCAGAGCATTGTATGGATATGATGCTTTATCTTTCATAGACAACCTTTGATGTCAGTAGAGCTCCTCGAGCCAAGGAGTTATTGCAGGATACTCATGACATCCTTAAGGTACTAAAGGATAATATCACAAGCACAAAATCAGCAAAAAATGTATGCTGATGGACACCGTGTGGAGAGGACTTTTGAAGGAGATGACTTGGTTTTCTTGCTCCTTCAACCCTATAGACATAGTACATTGAAGAGAAGTGGTGCGGAAAAACTCAAGCCAAGGTTTTATGGTCCCTACAAGATTGTTAGGAGAGTTGGGGAGGTAGCCTATGAGCTTGACTTACCAACAAGTAGTAGAATCCATAATGTTTTCCATGTGTCATGCCTCAAAAGGGCATTGGGACAGTGCATGTGGCTGCTTCTCTAGACCTTCCACCCCTTGATGAGGAGGGTGTTTTGATATTAGATCTTGAGTCCATTGTTGATATGAGGGAGCGTAAGTTGCGGAACAGGGTAATCAAAGAATATCTCATCAGATGGAGAGACTTGCCATTGGAGGATGCTATGTGGGAAGAGAACAAATACTTCAACATCCTAATTTGCGATTGCTTGAAGACAAGCAATCCTAGGAAGGGAGGATTGTAATGCCCCCATTCTCGGAGTGATATCTTGAAGACGTGAACTAGCTCATTCACCATTCCCGTGAGCTAGTCATCTTGGTGAGGGAGTGTTATTTGGCCATGAGAATCAAAATTTTGATGAGTTTCTTCTGGAGATTAAAAAAGGGTATTCTTTAATGGAAAATAAAATATAATGCTGATTATATTTTATTATTATTTTATGTTCCACTTGCAAGTCAAAGCAATCTTATAAGAGATAAAGGAGGGGAGTTTTAAAACAAATAGAATATTATTATCCTCCTTAGTTGGTCGGCCCAATTGAATGTTTTGATAAGACCAAATCCAATCTTCCCTTATGGCAGTTCAAATTTGATTCCTGTCAAAATCCAATCCTCTTCCCTAAGTCAGTTTGTTCAAAGGCAGTTTAGAGCCTTATTGAAGAAGGCATCAAATATTTTAATATTTAAGATCAAATCTAATCCTTTCTTAAGTCGGTTTGGTCAAGGGTGGTTTAGAGACTTAATGAAGAAGACATCAAATATTTTATTGAGATTAGAGCAGATCCTCCCTATGGCGGTTTGGACTAGGGGCGGTTTGGAGCCTTATTTAAGAAGGCATCAATTGCTTTGAGAGGCATCATGTTGAATTGATATTTTGGAAAACATTGTATTGGAGAGTTTTCTCTTGGTTGGAAGTGAATTTTAGTTGATTCAAGGTGGTTTTCCCTTGAAATATTAGTGGTTTGGTGATGACCCCATTCCACCATGAGGTGAATTCACATGGAGTTCATCATGGAGCTTAATTGACATGCTTTAATGGAGTCGGGGCTTTAAAAGCTAGGGTTGAAGACTTGTTTTGTTGCAGGTCCAAGGAGGAATTAAGTAGATTGGATTGCATCTTGTCTTCAAGGAACAAATCGCTTCTTTTTGGCATATTGGAGTTTCATTTTTGAAGAGTTTTGCATTGTGGGTTGGCTGGAATTTCATATTTGGTTATCATAGGTTGTTGGTAATCAAGATTCAAACTTGATATCAGTCATATCTCATCCTTTTTCAAGCATAGGAGGCAAGCTGGGCTACATCACTACCAATCTGAGCTAGGAGAATTCATGATTTGAGCTACTTTTGCAATATTTGATGAGTTTCAACATTTATAGGTCATCTACCGACAAGAACAAGTGTATATCAGCTACTACATAGGTATTATCAGTCATATCAGACCACCAACAATGCTGCTACAGTCCTATTTCAACCAAGGATTGAAGGGTATTTCATCAAGACTACCTAGGGTTTCATTCTTCAATCATTTGGCTAGGGTTTGGTATACATTTTGCCCATTTTACATGTATGTGATCTGATTCTTAAAATTAGACTATCTGATTGTAAGCTACAACCAATACTCTATTTGTAATCAGATTGTTCATTCAATAAGAAGCCATCAACGTTTTCTGGGTATGTCATTCTCATGTTTTGATTGATTTATCATTTGGTATTTGTTTCATGTTATACCTTTTCATCTACATGGTTTAATAAAAAAACATCTACATCAAAACATTAAGCCAACTAGGAGAAAAATTTGGTAGAAACAAGGCAGGCTTCTTACAACGAGTTTGCACACATTCTCCACTTCCCATAATTTGACATGAGTAATTCGAGTACTTTACAAGGACTCATACTTTTTTGTTTTAGATATTTCTCCAACCTAACTCACACATTAAGTTCCATACACATATTAGGGCTCATCCAATGTGGTGCATTGTTTGGTAAGTTAGAACTAGGAATCAAATCCATCGAATGTGAGGTGCTTTACATCAACAATAATTGCTTTTGCATCCCACTAACTAAAACATCCACAAATTCTTGGAGTAGTGCTTCAAATTCTAGGTGATTTGTGTTGCATGACTTACTCTTTTGGTGTGGGCTTGAGGACCACCACATTGTTGTCTTGCATGCCTCCCACCTCCTTGATAAACTCCTTTTTGCTCAATAGTCTAACTTTGCGCTTCACCACATCTCTCTTTTATGTGAAATAACTAAAAATTCCTCATTTTTCATAATGGTCAATGTGTTCTTTGTTTGATGATAGATTGTATTTCATTCATATAGCCATGGGCTATCCAATAACACATGGCATGCATCCATGGGAATTACATTACACCACATTTCATCCACATACCCTTCAATGCATAATGCAACCCTATATTATTCTGTCATAGTGAGTTGCTGTCCCTTCCACCACCAAAGACTTGGTATGGTGTGGGGTGCATGCTAATTTTTGACCCCAACTTCTTAGCTATCTTAGTTAACATTAAGTTATCAATGTTGCCTCTATCGATTGTCAACTTGCAACACTAACCACTTGATTTATCACTAGTGCAAAAGATACACTTCCTCAACCATGGTTCCTTCTCTTCCTTGGATAGCTCAAGAAACATCTTGTACATCATCAAAATCTCCCTAGCCTTTGAAGTTGCACTTTCTATTGCACTCTCATCTTCTTTGGCCTTTGCAACATGCACTTATTTCTCTAAACAACCTTGCTCTCACTTGGTTACTAGGCACTCAAATGACTAATAAATTGCTTGACCACATTTGAAGTAGGTCCCTCAAAGAAACCTCCTTTGCAACCTTCTCTTCTTCTATGGCTTGAAGTTCACTCATTTGTTGGTGTCAAACTTGTTTCTATGTTCTCCTCCTTTTGTGTGTAAGGTTGTCTCCTTAGGTTGTGTTTTCACTTTTTACCCCTATCCTTACCTTTTGCCCTCTCTTGTCAATGGGTCAACTCCTTTACTTTGAATGCGATTTGATAAGCTTCCTTAAGAAAATACACTTGTGGTAGACACTTCTCTTTTGGAATTATGATATGCAACCCATTAACATACATGGAGTTCTTCTCAACATTATCTTCCATATGACTTGTGTGAATATTAAGTTAGAAAAACTCTTATGTGTACTTCACAAATGTCTCCTTTTGACACAAATTCTTTAGTTTCTTAAAAAAGTCTAGAGTGTAGTTCCTCAACCTTTGCTATGAGTTTAGTGAGCATTCACAACCAACTTGATATCTTTTTCTTACAAAGTCTCAACATAGGGTGGCATGATCCTTTTTGTGCTCACATGACTCTTTGGGGTCTGGATTACTTCAAGCTTGATATATTTATGTAACTTTGCTATCTAGTTTATCAACTCTTTTGGATTCAAGCTTCTTGAGTAGTTTGGTAAGATCAAACCCTTGTTTGTTTTTGGCTCCCATGATGGCTCTTGTAAAGCTATCTTCTTTAGTGACTTCCTCTTGAAATTCCACATATGTGATTCCTTGAACAACATCTTCCCTCTCATCCTCACTAATGTCCTCAATCATGATCACTCTTCTCTACACAATCTCCATGACATTGAGACTCTCCTAAAGGGCTCTCATAAATCATCAAGGTCTACCAAATACATTGTTCTAGGTGCTTAATTGTTTCCTACTTGTTTGCTTCCTCTATGGACCATAACTCCTTTGGTCCACCTACTAAACAACAAATGCACAAAACACACTACATTATGAAGAGTTGAAATACAAATTAAATTAAAGATTACTAAACTTTTCAATTAGTGAATTGAACTTTGGTTAAAACTTATGCTTGACGAATTATCAGATAGATTTTTATGTTAGCAACACTTTATAAAAATAAATAAAAGAATACATTCATTCACATAACTCGATACATACCACTTTCCAACTCTATTTCTTTTCTCTTTATTATATATATCAATCCTTACCAACATTATTCTCAAACTTGAAACTCTGTCTCGCCCTTGGAAAAAATCTAAAGAAGAACCCTAAATATTCAAAGGCTAAGTGTTTCAACATCAATTTTATTTCTTCTAAAATTTGTGAAAAAATGAGTGGCAATAGGCATTCATACTTGTAGGGCAAGATCTCAGTCTTTTTCCTAGATTATCTTAATTTTTTTACTGCAAATTCTTGAGTACAGCCTTGGGTTGTTTAAGATGGTTTCTAGTACAACACCTTGCAATAATGTGGGCATACCCTTATTTTACAACCTTGGTAGATCTGCCTATTGTAAATGTAGGGTATCCTCTCAACTTTTCAATTTTATATAGTCTTGCGCTTCTGCGCCAAACACAACACACTGTGCAACATCAGGGCACTTCAATCAACAATCTCCCATGTTCTTTCGCGAGCTCGGTCAGTCCAAGATGCATCTCATATTGTTCTTTCTTCAAAATCAACAGCTTGCACTTGCTTGGGAGATCTCCGAGTGCTCTGGGTGAAGCGATATTATGATCTTCTGCAGGTTAAATACTAATTAAACTGGAACCCATCGAAATGTGGCGTGATCCTTTGCTTCAACGATGGTCAATCAATGGCTCTGGGAGACCTGGAAATCATCTGGGTGCTTCAATCATGATCCTTTCATCTTTCGAAAGGCTTTATCTTGACTAAACAGGAAACATCATACACGGGAGCTTAATCCACAGTTCTTGTGCGCCCAAAAACTACGGCGGTGCGTAGAGGGGGAGATGACACGGTCCACTTTTCTGCTTATTTACATTCCACACTCCTTTAGAGATTGCTCCATGACTTAAAAAACTGCATGGTACTGCGATGAATGTCACCTGACACTTGGTGTGACTCCAAATCCTTGCACTTTCTCCTTAAGTTCAGACTTAGTCCTTCCACCTTGTGGAAGCGTGAGTAATCCTCGCCATACACCCCAAGGAGGAGAGTTCTGCACACCTTTGTGCTACTTAGGGAGAACTTGGGCCCCTTGGGCCTTGTAACTCTTAAGAAATTTAGGTTCCTAGCTACAACCCACCATGTGTAACTTTGTGCCTACAACACAACTCGAAGATTCATGATTTAGGCCTCCATGCAATTAAGGAATGCCACAACGTTTCTAAGGAGATTCACATCTTCTTAGGAATCAACTACTTTGAATTTATAGGAGATTCACATCTTTTTGTTAATCAATTACTTTGAATTTATAAGTTGTTATGGGAACTAAATGTGAGTCAACTTATTTATTCATATTAGAGCTTTGTGTAGTTTGGAGTGTTGCATATCATGTGCTAATTAATTTTAAATGATCGACAATTACTACACAATTTTCTTAAGGACTATCGCGCATGATGCACTAACACTAATCCTTCTACTAAGGAATATATTTATGACTTAGGACTTTTGGATTACTTGTGCTAAGTTATGATCAAGAAGTATAATCTTGAAGAATCCTAAGAGGACTAATGCTTAGTGCAATTATTAAGTCTACTAAAAATTCATAAAATGATAGAAGAGCACATTGTTTGTGCATACCATAACCCAAATGCACATTTAACAAAAAGGAAGAAACAACAATAAATAAATCTTCAAGATGTAATTCAAATAATTAGGAAGTTATCAAAATCATTTTTAATGAGACTCCTTAGACCTTCCTTTTATGATTTTTTCACCCTAATGGGTAAGTCCTTTTGGATAGGGGGAAGGCTTTCCCTAATGTGTGTGTGGAGGTTTCTTCAAACTATTAGAAGCTTCCAACCTTTTATATTTTGCCAATGCATTTTGGTGGTCCCCATTATGTGCCAAGTAAGTGTTATTGTACTAGTTTTAAGGAGGATAATTATGTGTTAAATTCCAAGCTCATGTTTGGGGATAGGAACAAGATCAAACCCATCTCTTGTGATGCAATAAAGGAAAATGTCATTGTTGGCATATTAAAAAAAAAGGGTGCTTTCTCCAATTACATGGAAAGAGTGAAGGGTCACAACCCTATTAGGTTGGAAGAATTTGTAAAGAATTGTAAATTTAGGGAGGTGAGAGTAAGAGGAGTGGAGTTGGAAATCATAAAGGAATTGATTGCCTTGGTGATGGGAATGCCTACAGTTGGCGACAAGATTTTCAAGGACATATGTAACAAGGAGGAATCATTGTGCTCCTTCCTTAGGGAAAGGAGAAACTCAAAAACGTATAGTTTGGTTACATTAAAGATTCTCTCTTGCGGTTGTGGAATGAAGTAGCCCTCCTAATCATTTGAAATGTTACTCTTGAAGGTTAGTTTCAAATTATCCATTCTTTCCATCTATCCCTCCTAAATCATTTTAGGCATAATGCCTTTGTCATATTTCCTTTTTTCTTGTTGTCTTCTCTTGAGTATTTGGTGCTTAAAGTTGATTGAGGCATCAATTCTCTTCCCTTGTATTAGTTACTTATCTTGTTAGTCAACCACATCCTGTATTTGAAACCCTCCACTTCCCTCCCCCCTTCAAAGATAGGGTTTGATCCTCCTCTTGTTGCTCAAAGGCTTGGGAAGAAACCTAAACTCTCCCTTTCTCCTATGGATTCCCCTACCTTTAAAGCTAACATGTGTTGTCCTTTGGGTGATAATGTTGATTTGGATACCATTTTAGAGGGGAAACATGTTTTAGATAGAAGAAAAGGTCAAGATAAGGTTGATGGCAGGGGTGGGTGAGGATCTACTAGTGAGCTCCAAGCTATAATAGGTTGAGGGATTGTGCCCTAGGCTCTCTTCTGGTGCTTCCAAAATTTCATGCTCCATGACCTTCGGTATTGTTGAGCTTCTAGGGGATAATTCTTATAATTTATAGAAGGAGCTTTTTGTGCACCACAATATTCTTAAGTGGTTTTTTCTCAAAGTTGAAAGGAAGCGGGGTATGCAAAAATGCTTCCTATACTAATATTCTAAGGAGAGTATTGTGTAAATTTTAATATTTTAACAATTACAAAAATAGTAACACATTTAACAAAAAACAAAAAATATATAAAACACATGTGTATGTGGGGAAAACCCTTTTGGGAGAAAGATCCCACACTCCAAAGCAACTCAATGTATTATTCAATAAATCACAATTACAATACACTTGCAGAGCAAGCCTTCACAGGAGTACCACCAACCAAAGATTTAGAGGAATTCTTATATCTTAAATAGTGCCTATAAAACTTTTCACTCCACCTCCATCTTAAGCACATAATATATATGAGCTACAAAACTTGAAACCACCAAATGGTATTTTGAAACCCATGAGCTAAAACCACCCAAAAGTGGCACCCAAATTATCCCCCAATTAAAAATGCCTTAAGTTGTGTCATAATACACATCATAGGTTGTTTGATAGGTGTAACTCTCATTTACAACTCTTTATGCATCTAACAACTTTTTACATCTCCTACATGAAATTTTAGGGGCCATAATTTTTGATCCTATGGGCCCAAAAATTCTTTTTCTATTTTATACCCAAAAATCGCACCTTCTATAATATTAACATTAGGAGCAAGGTTGGGACACCTTTCCCAACATTCTACCAATTGTCGAACACCTTTCAAGAGAAAAGACAGTATCAACACCATTATTTAATTGTGAGGGGTTGAGAGGCTTATAGACTCATAACACCACCTAAACTTTTCTATGCTCACTGGATTTGCCAATGCATCTGCAAAATTCTTCAAAGTGTCAAATATTTCTAGCATCATGCTCCCATCCTCTACCATATCTTGAAAAAAATGGTACTAGACATCAATATGCTTTTTCCTTGCATGAAATGCTAGGTTCTTTGGAAAAGATATGATACTCTCATTGTTACAATGAACTATAATGGCTCCTACCTCTAGCCCAACATATGAACACAATCTCTTAAGAAAGATGGCTTCCTTAAAAGAAAGAGTTACTGCCATGTACTCTACTTTTGTAGTGGACAAAACAACCACAACCTTTTGCTTACTCATCCAACTGATTGCATCACCAAACATAATGAAAACATAATTGTTGGTGGATCTTCTGTTGTCAATATCTCTAGCCCAATCTGAATCCATAAATCCATGAATACAAATAAAATTTCTATCCCCTGTAGGATTACCATGATAGCATAAGGAATACTGAGAGATACCCCACAAATACCTAAAGACCCTCTTCACTACATCCCAATGTACTTGTCCAAGATTATCCATAAATTGGCTAAGGACTCTCATTGCTTGGGAAATGTCTAGTGTTGTACATATCATAACTTGCATCAAACTCCCAACTACACTAGAATAAGGAGATCTTCTCATATCCTCCATCTCACTAGGAAAAAATGAACACTTCTCAATAGATAATTTTGTCCCCATAGTAACTAGAATACACAATGGCTTACAATTTGTCATTTTAAACCTTTTCAATATCAAGTTCACATACTTACTTTGGTCCAATCAAATTTTTCTATTAAATCTATCTATTTTGATCCCCATACCCAAGATGTACCTAGTTTCACCTAAGTCTATTTCAAACTATGCTAGAAATTGAGACTTCAAATCACAAATCAAACTTTTCCCATTACTAAAAAAATAACATATCATAAACATATAATGCAATAATGAGAATATGGTAACCATCCATATTATAATAGATGAAGTGATATGATTTGAATCTCATAAATTCTAAACTTAACATGAAAGAATCAAAATTTTGGTATCACATCCTAGGAGATTTCTTAAGACCATACAATTCTTAAGACCATACAAAGAATTTCTCAACTTACATACCAAATGTTTGTTACCTTTCTTAATGTGGTGCTTTGGTTGTGTCATATAAATATGTTCCTCCGAATCAACATGAATGAATGTTGTCTTCACATCCATCTGCTCAACCTCAAGGTCATACGTTGTTTCAAGAGAATAGAAATCAAATGGATGTCAGATTTGCTACTAGGGATCAAATATCACCATAATCTATTTCCTCAACTTGGGAATTACCCTTCACAACCAATATTTCCTTGTACTTATCAACACCACCATCAAATCCTATTTAATTTTGAACACACATTTGCATACAACATGATTTCATCCATAAGAAAAAGATACTAGGTCCCAAGTATTATTTCTTCAAAGCTACAATCTCCTCATCCATGGCCACCTTCCAAGACTCTACATCATCCATATCCATAGCCTCCTTTGAATTCCTAGCTCATCAATATTAGTAATTGAAGAAAAAATACATTTCCAATCAGGGTGAGTATACCTTTTGTTGTACCCCAATTTTTTTTTTTTTAACACTTAGGCATATTGAAAAAATGGACAGAAGTCTTGTTAAAAACTGTCAAAAGGTTAGAAAATGGAAACTTGCATGTCATGCATGGTGCTCAAAAAAATCAAAATTTTCAAAATATGAGGATCTGGTCTACTCAAAGCGAAGTCGTCTACAAAACCCAAATCTCAGTTTTTTGGCCCTAAACTTTAGGAAATTTTCTAAAACTAGAAAGTTTCTAAAAATAGACTTTTTTTTGGGTTTTTCTAGGTTTCATCTCAAATGGATGCTAGATTTTTTTTTCTAAAAATAGAATGTCTGACTCCAAGGGTTCAAACTGATTTTGATTGGCTTAAAATACTTTCTCATCGGGTTGGTCCAATTAGAATCGTCAAAAGATCAATTTCTCTCTGGTGGGTCAATTCTGCTTTTTCAGAAGCTAATTAGGAGCTCCAAGGTCATCAATGGAGGTTGTTCAACTACCAGGTGTTAGATTCAAAGTCTCAGGCATTGCATATATTAGGAAACAAAAAAATATGCTCAAGGAACGAAGAACGAAGGAAGGAGGTTGAAGAATCTTGAAAATTGAGAAAATTTGACTAAGTCTAGAAATGCTAGGCACCCCTGCCCAGTCAAGGTACCTAGCCATTCATGCCAAAATATTTTTCAACCTCGACTACCGAGCACAAGAAAAAGGATGTGAGGAACGAGGGAGGAAAGTTAAAAATTCCAAAATAAAAACTAACACTTGCCAGTAAAGGCACCCCTACTAGCCAGGGGCACCCATCTTTTTAGGGCCTCAGATGATGTTATTAGGGTTTATGCTTCCCAAGTAGCGTTGTTCAGAATCCTTTTGACTCTACAGTGAATCCAAAAACAAGTTCATCAGGTCAATCAGTCAGTCAAGATCATGGATCAAATGGAGAAGTCTTGGTAGAGGAGCAAAATGCAAATCATGAAAATCATTGAAAATATTCTAAGTCTAGAGAATAAAGGCACCCCATGTAGCCATGGGTGCCTAGGATTTTGAGCCACTAGATTCAAAGATTAGGGTTGGAAAATAGGCTCATTATCTTCAAAATTGTGTAAGATTTCCAATGGATACCCCAACTAGATCATTAGACTTGTCAGTTGCCACCAAATTCAGATCAAATAGAGGACATAACATGAGGTACAAATTTGAAGGATGAAATCAACAAAAAAAATGGTTGTCTAGTGATCATGGGCACCCCAAGTAGCCAAGGGAACCCAAGCTTTTGGGTACTCAAATATTTGAATTAGGGTTTGACACCTCCAACATGTTATTTTCAAATTTGAAGCAACTCTCCAACAGAATCATCAACAAACCCATTAGAGTTGTCAATCACTAGATATTGAAGACTGAATGAAGGGATAAAATTGTGCAAAACATAAAAGCCAAAGTTGAAAGTTGAAAATCTAAAAAAATGACTTAAGTCTGGATAGTAAAGGTGCCCCAGGTAGCTAGGGGTACCCAAGATTTTGAGGGCCCATAATCAATTTTTAGTAGAAGCTGCCTCCAGAACAATCCTCTCAGATTCAATTAGAATCCACAATGAGATAATCAACCAGTTTATAGGATTCACCAAGCGCTCGAAATTGAGGATAAAATGAGGTCAAAATTAAGCAAGAAAGTTTAAAATGGTGAAAATTTGGCTATCTCCCAAGTAATAACACCCCAAGCCAAGAGAGGCGCCCAAGAATCCATGCCTTAGTCAAAATTTTGAATTTTCATCATACATCCTCCAAACAACGTCCACATTTGATGAACCTGCTCAAGATTGGCTTCAAAAGATTTAAAGTGGGAGAATAAAGCATCTTTTTCATCCTCAAAACCTATTTAAGAAGGCTTTGGATTTCATTATTCACTTTTTATAGGTTGGCATCCAAAGGAGAAAACATACAATTTTCTGTTTTTCATGATATGGAGGCTTAAACTTAGTGCTTTTTCAGTTTTCTTCATGGATTTGGGATTGGAAAGCACATAGGGTCACTTTTTCATGCTTTATTCTTCCAAGGCATCATTTTTCAGAGGAAGGGGGTCATATTTTTTAAAATTCATTCATCTAAGTCCGCTTAGTGGGTGAACCCACAAAAGTGGTTTACAATTCGAATGAGGAAGGAAAACTTCCAAAAACTGCCCCCACTAAAAAAATAATAATTTTGGGGGGTTCAAACGAACTCAAGGTTTGAGCGAATCCATTTCAATGTGGGAACCTGCATTTTCCATTATGGAAGGGGGGTTCGATCGAACCCTTTAAGTTCACTCGAACCCCCCTTTTCCCACCTTCCCACCCTCTAACACAAAAAATCTCCAGATTTTTGACCTTCGAAGCTCAGGTTGAGGATGAAAATGGAGGAGACTTCACATACCCAACTGGAAGATGGTAGTCCTTGGAACAATCTATCCAACGAATATAATTTTAATATGTTTTGGTTTTATTATGTATGTGTTTTTTTAGTTTTATTAAACATAGGTTTTTCACCGAAAATCAAGCTCTCTGTTCTGCACATGTGGAAAAATAGAAGATTATCAAAATAAAATTATGAAAAATATGTTCGGGCTGACCATTGATGTCCTTGATCCATTAAAAAAATAAAAATTAAATTTTGATACATACAGAAAAAGTTATGTTGTATACAGTCCGCCTATGTTTGAATTATAATTGGTTTGACTTCGAAACTTGATTAAGGAAAAAATATTTAATGAAACACTATGAAACCAAATGAAAGTGCTAGATATCATAGTTACAAATCTAAATTCAAAAAAATTATAATTTTATCCTTCATACAAAAAAAATTATGTTGTATACGGTGAGCATCACTCCTTAAAAATGCTGATTTTTTTAAAAAACTAGTTTTTGAAGGAGATGGAAAAAGAAGTGCAATCTGATTCAATTTTTTTTGAAAAAAATATATTTAGAATCTATATAGACAAAACATCACAAATCACTAGTTTGCATCATCTTCAAATTCCTCACGGTTTAGCCGTTATAGGAGCCCGAAAGTGAAGATTTAGTTAAAAAAAATCAGTTTAGTGTCCAGTTTGCCCAAAAATTGTAAACCAGTATTGTGGGATCACCCTAGTTCTTGATTCTCTTCAACTTTGGAAAATTTTAAGTTTTCAAGAATCTTCTTTTTTCATTCTTTTTCACAAAATCCTCAGCTTTTTTGAAATTTGATCAACTGGGTTTCTCTAGAACGAGATTCTCTACAAAACCTAGGTCCCAAATTTTTTCAGAGAAATTGCTTTTCAAGGAAAATCAACATTCTATTTACAACAGTCTATGCAAAAAGGTTTCCAAACCTAGTTGAGTTTACAATAAAAAATCAAGATTTTCAGCATGCAGTACTCTTCACTCGAAATCAAGAATAAATTAGCTTTTTGGCAGATTGAGTTTACTAAATGAGTCACCTCTTTGAGGTGGTGATATTTTTCGACAATAGAACTCAAAAGTAGCAGTGAACTTGAAGCTTTCTTTCTATTCTTGTCTCTTTCTTATCCATTCTTTGTGAAAGAGAAATATCAAGTTGTAATAGTTGGCACTTTCCCTTTTTTTTTCTTTCATAGTGTTAGCGAATGAAATGGATCTTAACAAATATATTTAAACTATGACTCCAAGCCTAGATTTAGCACTGAACGAATTCTGCTAACATCTTCGAAAAGCTCACAATTGTATTTGTAACTTTTCTCTAAATTTTGTCGAGGTACAACTCCCTCACAAGATTTTCAATGAATCATCCTATTCTAACACAAAGGGTATGCTTTTAACCAGAAAGCAGAAAGGTGACGAGCACCAGTCCATAAATATGGAGGCTAGCTTAGATGACATAAACCAAACCACAAACTGTCAATGCAAAGATTAAAAATTTATGATCATCAAACTCAGGAGATAAATCAGACTGTAATAAATGAAGACATATAGCTTATCTTTCAAAGGAGATACAACTATATCGTGCGCATAATTCATAGATCAACATACCAAAATCATTAAATTCATAACACTCAGATTATAAATCATTATAGTCTGTAATAAATGCTTATTCGTTCTCAATAACACCCCCAGGTGTATCCAAAAAAAGGATCCCTTCATCCTTTACAATTTCAAATTTATAACATAGCCAATGCCACTGGACAGGCGCCAAAGCTGTTACTAAATCAACAACTTCTTGTCTTCCTAGTGTTTCTTAGAGGAAATAGTCAGAATCATTTGAATTTGGCAGAGGAATAGATACCGGTAAATAAAAATGATTATGATCCCACCAATAGTCGCCAAAGGACCAATCATGTAACCAAGTATTAATGCAACATATAGGGATATAAAGCGGTGGCACGTGTGTGCTGCCTAATGGGAAATTGTAATTTAGAGCAACGCGAGCCAACCATAAATGGGAAACAAGCTAACATCTTATCAAGCTTAGGAGAATGCACCCATGTCCAACCAAAAATCTATAAATTCAACCAGCGTCACCTTTCCTTCGCAATCAGTTGTATCCAATAGGGTGAGCTCTCAGAGTGATGGTAATTCCGCCAATGACTACATTGTTCTGGAGGAGATTGAATGCAATCCATTGTTTAGGGACATTTCAGACCAGCTAAAAGAAGTCTTCATATTGCAGAGCGAAGTGGAGGAGGAAGTGCTCCACAACATCCTTGGCGAGGCGTTCTTGAGCCAGGCTTATGTGCACAACACAACTATGTTGGAGCGGTTCATCTATACAATTGTCATGACTTTTGACCGTCGTGACTAGGGCATGAGAGCATTGGAGCGCCTGGTCAAGCCCAAGTTTCATCATCACGTTAAGGTGGTAATCAACGAGCTCAACCACCACCCTTGAAATGAAGTGATCGCTAGCATCATCTGCATTGCTTCAACCCTCCAAGATGAGACTTTAGAGGAAGCCGTGGCTGTTCTGCGCACAAGAGTGGTAAGAAATGATATGGGAATTTTTGCACAATTCCTCCAGTTGCACGAGAATCTGCTATCGCCAGCTCAAGTCGAACGCCTGTAGGTTGTTACAGAAGGCATTCACATCCTGATGTTTACTCTGTGTGCCTAAGAAGGAATACTCTTTTTTGGCCTTTGTCCACGAACTATATTTTGTAGTCAAACCAGACGATTTTTGTAGTGTCGGTGTAATGTAAAAACATTTTATATAAATAAATAAAATATCTCTTTTGATATCACTATGTCTTTGCACACATGGCCTCTTTGATTTTCTGTTCATATTATGCTTGAAAATGTTGGTTTCTTTTCTGTATAATTCACAAGTTAAATAAATACATTTACTATTACTGCATTAATCACTACAAAACCTCTTAGGCGGAAAAATGAATAGTTCGTATAACTTGATAAAACCTTGCCTAGGTTTGAGACAACCTAAAGAATACTGCCGAAGGTGTAACTTGTGAGTGAAGTTTCTATGGTTCTGACGAGTGACAACTTCATCAATTGGGTCATTAATGTTTGTATGCCCACCCCTAAAAAGGACAAGTTTGAAGATGGGAAGAAAATACCGCCCAGGTCTAAGACACAAACAACGCGGGTAGTAGAATGAGAGGTTCGACGAACAAGCAAAAACCCCGCCCGAGTTCAGGAGAAACAACAAAAGGCCACCCAAACATATCTTTAAGTGTCAGACTTAGGTGAAAAGGAAAGATAGTTACCAAAAAAATGGTAAGGGTCCCTTTTACAAGTAACACATAGGTTGTTAGATAGTTATCTTGTTTTAGTTTTAGAAACAAAGCTTGCATGTTGGCAAGTCTTGGTTGTACAAGCAAGGAGATTTTAGGGTTCCCTACTCCTCCGCTTGTGTATAAATAAGGGAAGCCTTGCCCATTTTTTTTTAACGATTATTGTGATAGAAAATTGCCAAGCCTACTTTTTCTTGCAAGTTGTTATTCAATGTTCATTCACTTTGTGTAAGAGCAAGCTTGCATGCCTTCCTTTTTCAACAAGATATTGTTCATTTTATGTGTTTTGTGTCAAGTGTATTCTGGTTGATCGCTAACTGTAAACCTGTTATTGCTACAAATATGTTGTCCTAGAAGTGTAATCATTGTTATTTGAAATTGGAGAAAAGGAAATCTTATGCATGCTTTGCTGCTTTGATCTACTATCTCAGATTTCTGTTTTATATGTTCTTCTTAGATAATATTTATTTCAACTTGCATCGAAAAGTACAATGAGTCTTCAGGTGTGCGTTGAGAGAAATTTTGTTTAAGTATCTGTTTCAAAGAATTGATTCCTTGTTTACTTTTAACTCTCAAGCTCTAAGTTTACTTGAGTTGTTAAAAGCATCATTAAAGTAGGCTTAGTCATAGTTGAAGTTTAAAAAGAGAAAATATCAACTACAATGCTAGAGTTTTATAACTTTGTGCTCTTAGCTGAACAAAAAATATTGGCAAATTAGTTTAGTTTACTTTCTTTAAGCAACATCAGCAAAGAGGGAGCTTCCCCTCCTAATTCGAAGAGCAATTTATTTGTGCATAGCTGTCCTTTCTCATTCGCATACCATAGGTGCGAATTGAAACACCAACACATTTTTGACACCCATTGTGGGGCACAAGGCATAAAAATTCAAGAAAGATTATGCTTTATGACATGGGAATGACCATCTAGCATCCTATTGCATGATCCATACATAAGAAATGGGTGATAACAACAATAATGCTGTTAGGAATCAAAGATGGCCACCCCCATTACCTTGGGGTAATAAGATTGGACCTTTGGCTTTGTGAGAATATCATGAATTACCTAAAGGGTCAAGGAAGCACTTTCCACAGTTTCACGACGATGGAACTCAACATCCAGATGATCATATTTCTGCCTTCTCAATGGCTTGCGTTGTGTTGCACGTGGTACATGAAGACATCACGGTGCATCTCTTTGTGGAAACTCTTGTTGGGAATGCTGCTGACTAGTTCAATCATATGGAGCCAGGCATTATTACAAGCTGGGAAATTATGAGCGAGAATTTTTTGGCGAGATTCAAGCCCGCTGAAGACATTCATATATTGTTTTCCCAACTTGTCAATTCAAAGATGGAACACAATGTGCCCATGAGGGAGTTTATAGCAAGATTTAATTGTCTTGTTACAAGAATTTATTCTACACTTAATCCATCAGCGAAGATTCTGATGAGCTATTTCATAAATGCTCTTCCATCGACAATAGCCTTCTTCCTAAAGACGACAAAAGAAACAAAATTGATGGATGTGCAAGAACACGCCATCGAGTTGGAGGATAATATGATTACTTCTGGCAAGATGAAGAAGGATTCAATCAAACCTCTAGTTTAGAGTTCTGTAGATCCATAGCTACAGAAGGTAGCCAATGTAATGCTTACACTACCGCCACCGCAATATCAATCTCAACCACAATATCAAATTTAGCAACCATACAAGAGAAAGAGAAATAATTTTTAGTCTTTCAATAATTATAGGCCATGGTTGCTAGAACCTCCACCAAGACAAATAATTGAAGCTGCACAAATTGTGGTATTTTTCTCTTTCCACGAAACCGATGCACATACCAATTCTACATCCTGAGAATTTAAGAATGAATCAGATCATGGGATACACTGATGCTGTACCCAGTTCATTTTTTGTCCCTACATCAAGTTCGAATGTTGTCTTACCACAGACATGCAACTTCAATGGCAACTTTGATCTGGGATACTCTAAAAGTGAACCCATTATTGAAGAAAAAGAAGACCCTCACCACTACTCTCTTGTAGTAAATCACAAAAGACATCCAATGCCTATGTTTACACGTGCTCTGCACTTGAAAGCACAAAAGGAAGAAGAAGCGAGGCAGAGAGCTAAAGAACAAATTAAAAATTCACAAGAGAATGCTAAAGCGGTTGTGCAAGACCCCTCTTTAGAAAACTTTGACATTGTAAGCTCCATGATGAGGACCAAGGTCAAAATTTCATAGTTGGAGTATCTTCATGATCATCCTCAGCGGCTGGATAAAATAATACATGTAAAGTAAGAAGCTTCATTTCAGCCTACATTGCTTGAGTCATCTGTTCCACCGAAAGAAAAACTCAAACCTTTATATATATCTTTATATATAGGAGGATTTTAAACTGATCAATTGTATCATTGATTCAAGAGCCTCAGACAATGTCATTCCTCTACAAGTGATGAATGCATTGGGACTCTTGTTCATAGAAACTCAAAAAAAAAATGTTACTCACTTGAGTCTAAGTCAGTGCCGTTGGTTGGACAATTAAATAATGCTCAAGTTAGGTTGGCGGCTTGTCCGGAGAAAAAGATAATGATGACTATCCTAGTGGTTGACGTTCCAACCATCTATAGGATGTTGTTGAGCCAGAGCTTCTGCAAAGATCTTGGTGGTGTCATGTATTTAGATTGGTTGTCTACAACCATTCCTATGAAGGAGAGATAAAACAAGATAGAACTTGAGCCTAAATCCCAATTCATAGTGGTGAAATCCCCAAACCCACCAACTCAAATTCTATATCAAGAAATAGGTCTTGGTAATTATGTGACATTGTCAGAGATAGAAAATGAAGACTAGAACATTGCGTGTCTTGAAAAGAGACTGAAAGAGGATACAAAGTTATGGAAAATGCAGTTCGATGGGGGTTGTCTAACTGCATGTTCAAGAGCAGAGGAAATGATCATCTCTCCTAAAGGAAAGTTGCACCCATTTGCACATTGCCTACAATTGGAATTCACTGAAGCTAAAAAAGAGGCGCTTTTGTTAGGCCTCAAAAATGCCGAAGACATGGGAATCAAACTCCTATGTGTTAAAGGGGATGTAGAGCCAATCGATGAGCCAATCAAAGGATATTTCCAAGTTAGAAAGGATCACCTACGACATTATAGAAATCGAGTTTGGAACACGATCGATTGGTTTGAAGAGTTTGACATTAGAGACATCCTGAGGATGAACGACAACAAAATTGATGACTTAGTGGTGTCGGCTTCCCTCTTTACGCCATATTCTGACTCTTTTTAGGGTACCTTTTCCTGAGCATATGAGGATATGAGAATCTTCATCCCAGAGGATTTATCTCCTGTAATACCCATTAGAAGAGAAGTGAAGCCTTTTAGGAAAAAACGACATCGTTGGAAGACTCTTCTTGCTGCCATACAATGGGCAATATCTGAAGCACTTCATCCCTTTGAGGGTGGAGTAGTTTTCTGTAAATAATTTTCCTTTTTGTTTCATGATGTGTTCCCCCTTTTTGTGATGTGTTTTTTATGTTGTATTTCCCCTTTCTATGAAAGTTTCATCTTGTTTTAGGTGATTAGGCGTCTTGTTTTAGGTGATTTTTTAGGGGAGTTCCAACTTATAGGTGATTTTAGGCAGTCCCGTCCTAGGTGATTTAGGGAAAAAGTCTTGTGATAGGTGATTAGGAAATGTCCCTGACTCTGATGCCCAACTAATAAGACACTGGTATATGCTTAAAAGTCCAGAGATTCTTGGTTCTCCTATGCCATAAATATTCGACATGGTCCCCAAATAGAGCCAAATGTTGTACCCCAAATTAAATTTTTTGCTACACTTAGGTATTTTAAAAAAATGGTCAAAAGTCTTGTTAAAAATTGTCAAAAGGTCAGAAAATGAAAACTCGCATGTCATGCATGGTGCTCAAAAAACTCAAAATTTTCAAAATCTGAGGATCTGGGTTTGCTCAAAAATGAAGTTGTCTACAAAACCCAGATCTTAGTATTTCGACCCTAAAATTTAGGAAATTTTCTAAAAATAGAAAGTTTTCTAAAAATACTTTTTTCTGGGTTTCGTCTCAAATGGATGCTGGAAATTTTTTCTAAAAATAGAATGTCTGACTCCAAGGGTTCAAAATTTGATTTTTGCTTGGCTTAAAATACTTCCTCATCAGGCTGGTCCAGTCAGAATTGTCAAAAGATCAGTTTCTCTCTGGTGGGTCAATTCTGCTTTTTTAGAAGCTAATCAGGAGCTCCAAGGTCATCAATGGAGGTTGCTCAACTGCTAGGTTTCAGATTCGAATTCTTAGGCATTGCATAGATCATGAAACAAAAAAAGATGCTCGAGGAACGAAGAGCGAAGGAAGGAGGTTGAAGAATATTGAAAACTGAGAAAATTTGACTAAGTCTGGAAATGCTAGGCACCCCTACCTAGTCAAGGCACCTAGCCATTCATGCCTTAGAATATTTTTCAACCTCGACTACAGAGCACGAGGCAGAGGATGCAAGGAACGAGGGAGGAAAGCTAAAACTTGCAAAATAGAACCTAACACTTACCTGTAAAGGCGCCCCTGCTAGCCAGGGGTGCCCATTTTTTCAGGGCTCAGATGATGTTATTAGGGTTTATGATTCCCAGGTAGTGTTGCTCAGAATCCTTCCAACTTTGCAGTGAATCCAACAACAAGTTCATCAATCAATAAATCAGTCAGGATCATGGATCAAATAGAGAAGTATTGGCAGAGGAGCAAAATGCAAATCATGAAAATCATTAAAAATATTCTATCTGGAGAACAAAGGCACCCCAGGTAGCCAAGGGTGCCTAGGGTTTTGAGCCACCAGATTCAAATATTAGGGTTGGAAAATAGGTTCATTTTCTTTAGAATTTTGTAAGATTTCCAATGGATACCCCAACGAAATCATCAGACTTGTCAGTTGCCAGTAAATTCAAATCAAACAAAGGACATAACACGAGGTACAAATTTGAAGGATGAAATCCATAAAAAAAAATGGTTTGTCTGGTGATCATGGGCACCTCGGATAGCCAGGGGCGCCAAGATTTTGGGTACTCAAATGGTTGAATTAGGGTTTGACACCTCCAACATGTTATCTTCAGATTTGAAGCAACTCTCCAGCAGAATCATCAACAAATCCATTAGAGTTGTCAATCACAAGATATTAAAGACTGAACGAAGGGATAAAATTATGTAAAACATAAAAGTCAAAGTTGAAAGTTGAAAATATAGAAAAATAACTAAGTTTGGATAGTAAAGGCGCCCCAGGTAGCCAAGGGTGCCCAAGATTTTGAGGGCCCAAAATCAGTTTTTAGTAGAAACTGCCTCTAGAACAATCCTCTCAAATTCTATCAGGTTCTGCAATGAGATAATCAACTAGTTCACAGGATTCACTGAGCGCCCATAATCGAGGATCAAATTGAGGTCAAAATCAAGCAAAAAAGTTGAAAATATGGCTAAGTATACCAAGTAAAAGCGCCCCAAGCTAAGAGAGGCGCCCAAGAATCCATGCCTTAGTCAAAATTTCAAATTTTCATCATACATCCTCCAAACAACGTCCACATTCGAAAAATCTGCTCAATATTGGCTTCAAAAGATTTAAAGCAGGAGAATAAAGCGTCTTTTTCTTCCTCAAAACCTATTTAAGAATGATTTGGATTTCATTATTCACTTTTTATAGGTTGGCGTACAGAGGAGAAAACATACAATTTTTTATTTTTCAAGATATGGAGGCTTAAATGCAGTGCTTTTTCAATTTTCTTCATGGATTCGGGATTGGAAAGCAGAAAGGCTCTCTTTTTCATGCTTTATTCTTCCAGGGCATAATTTTTCAGAGGAAGGGGGTCGTGTTTTTCAAAATTCATTCATCTGGGTCTGCTTAGTTCTTGATTCTCTTCAACTTTGGAAAATTTAAAGTTTTCAAGAATCTGCTTTTTTCACGCTTTTTCGAGAAATCCTCAGCTTTTTCAAAATTTGATCAACTGAGTTTCTCCAAAACGATATTCTCTACAAAACCCAGGTCCCAACATTCTTCAAAGAAATTCCCTTTTCAAGGCAAATCAACATTCTATTTTCAGCAGTTTGTGCAATTTTTTTTCCTAACCTAGTCAAGATTACAGTCAAAAATCAAGATTTTCAGCATGCAACACTCTCCACTTGAAATCAAGAACAAATCAGCTTTTTGGAAGATTGAGTTTCCTAAATGAGTCACCTCTTTGGGGCAGCGATATTTTCCGAGAATAGAACTCAGAAGTAGCAGTGAACTTGAAGCTTTCTCCGAGCTGTCTTTCTATTCTTGTCTCTTTCTTATCCATTCCTTGTGAAAGAGAAATATCAAGTTGTAATAGTTGGCACTTTCCCTTTTTTGTGCTTTCATAGGTTGATAGATAGTTATCTTGTTTTAGTTTTAGAAATAAAGCTTGCATGTTGGCAAGTATTGGTTGTAAAAGCAAGGAGATTTTAGGGTTCCCTACTCCTTTGCTTGTGTATAAATAAGGGCAACCTTGCTCATTTTTCTATAACGGTTGTTGTGATAGAAAATTGCTGAGCCTACTTTTTCCTACAAGTTGTTATTTAGTGTCAGTTCACTTTGTGTAAGATGAAGCTTGCATGCCTGCCTTTTACTACAAGATATTGTTCATTTTATGTGTTTTGTGTCAAGTGTATCCTGGTTGATCGCTAAATTTTAAGCCTATTATTGCTACAAATTTGCTGTCCCAAAAGTGTAATCATTGTTATTTAAAATTTGAGAAAAGGAAATCCTATGTCTGCTTTTCCGCTTTGCTCTACTATCCCAGATTTTTGTTTTATATGTTCTGCTTAGATAATCTTTATTTCAACTTGCATCAAAAAGTACAATGAGTCTTCAGGTGTGCGTTGAGAGAAATTTTGTTTAAGTATTTGTGTCAAAGAATTAATTCCTTGTTTACTTTTAACTCTCAAGATCCGAGTTTACTTGAGTTGTTAAAATCATCATTAGAGTAGGCTTAGTCGTAGTTGAAGCTTAAAAAGAGAAAATCTCAGCTACGATGCTAGAGTTTTATAACCTCGTGCTCCTTAGTTGAAAAAAAAGATTGGAAAATTAGTTTAGTTTACTTTCTTTAAGCAACATCAACAAAGATGGAGCTTCCCCTCCTAATTCAAAGAGCAATTTATCTGTGCATAGCTATCCATTTCTAATTCACATACCAGAGGTGCGAATTGAAATACCAACACCTTTCTAGTTGTTTTCTTTGTTAAGTGGACCTCCTCAATGACTAAGGTGGAGGTTTTATCTCTTCTTCAAAACTATTTGAGCTATCTTCCTTTTTAGGTTCTTTGTGGGATTCTAGTTCAACCTTCTCAGTCCTTAGGATTAGTTGAGAAACATCTTAAATTTCATCCTTATTTGGCTATAATATTATGGAAGAATACTTAACTTCTTTAAAGATAACACTTCCACTATACACAAATTTATCATCCAAAAGGTCCCAAATCTTTTATCCTTTCACACCAATGCCATCACCAATGAGGATACACTGTACAACCTTGTTCTCCAAGTTTGTCCACTTCTCCCTAGGAATATTCAGTGTTTGTGTCAACTTCCTATGCTACAAAGAATGCCTTTTGGAGTGAGTTTAAGATGCCTTCCTTTGAGTATTTTTATATGCAACTCACTAGGGAGAAAGATAAGCTTATTCAAATTGGTGCTTTGAAGTCTTCCAAATACCATGCCTTGATTGCAAAGAATGAGAAGTATTCAAGTGGAAAAGAGAAGAAAAAGAACAAGCCTAAGAAGAACACAATCCACATCTAACTCCATAGAAGAACATACAAATTACTCTAAGGGGGAACCATCTAAGAAGGTGAATCCTACTTGTGCATATTGAAAAAAGGATGGACATGAAGAACACTATTGTTATATGAAGGATCTTGATGAATTGAAACATCTTCTCGTGAAGAAAAAAATTAGTTTACCTTCTAGAATGTCTACTTTAGCTTCTTCTTCTAAACATATAGAATTTGATAAGGAAAAGAGTCATACTATTAGGACAAGTAAGAAAAAAGGAAAAACTCTTTGTCTTATATAGATCATGGATAATTGAGATGGCTTCTAGATTCGGGAGCTTCTCATCATATGACATCTTCACAGTCTATGTTCTCTTCTTTTGAGTCTTGTGTAATGCCACCTATTTTGATGGGAAATCATACTTAGGTGAATGTAATAGGGAGGGGATCTATTGATATTGGGGATGACACCTTCAATGATGTCTTGTGTGTACCTCATTTGACAAAAAATCTCTTTTCTATCTATCAAATCACTCATGGTGGAGAAGGGATGACTATGGAATTCACTCCTAATTTAGTTATCATCAAAGACTTGGAGAGTAGAGAGGTCATTGTTACTAGTATGGTTGATCATGCATCTTGGCTATACACCTTTTCAGACTTTGTTCCTAATGACAACTTTAGTCCTTTGGGTGATGCTCACACTTCTAGTGTGGACTGTGATTTTGAGGAAAAATTTGGTTACTTGAACCTGGGTGTTCTCACATGTGATCCAGTTCTTGAGCCATGCATTACATCTCCTCCATCTACTGTTGCAGTTGATGATGCTTGTATTGCTACATATATGACTTCTTGTGATTTAGTGTAGCAGGATATTCATCATCTTCCATATATGGTGACTTGGGATGAATTCTTGACATGTATTTTAGAATTATAAGTGGGGTCACATATTACAGATTTGGGAGACATTGATTGCATACATCTTCTCTTTGGTGGAGATGATCCTTCTTCATTTGTTGTGAGAGGACACTTTGAACCTATTTTTCATTCTCTACATGATCATTCTTCACGGTTTGACATGATTGTGGATAAGTTTGAGCAACATTTGGAGGATGCTTCTTTGTCTTTAGAGGATGTATCTTTGTCTTTGGACTATGTTCTACATCCATTTTTAGGAGATTTTGGACTATCCTTTTCAGTAGTGTGGCTTAGAATTCCCGTTTGGAGTGAATCACCTTTCAAAATCAACATGGAGACACTTGAGCATTATTTAGAGGCATCATACATCATTCTTCTTCCCTCATCTTCCTTTCAGGATTGGGAAGAAATCCTGCATACGTTCTTGGTTTTGTTTCTTCCTATGGGGAGGATTATTTTTCGACGGTCATGAATCATCTTCAACATTCATTGTTGGACATTTGGCACCATTACAAGAGAATTTACATTGAGGGGGGACTGCATAGTCTCTCTTCTTATTCTCTCTTATGGGGGTCTTTTTCCTCCTATGGGGTTTTGTCCTCCTCATTCTCTAGTGAGAGAATTTTGTTTTCATCTCTTTTGAGGAGGAGTTTTGTCCCTCCGGCTTTTCTCCCTTTCTCCATTTATGAGAGATTGCATTTGTACATGGGTACCTAACATGGCCTAGTAGTCAAGATTGCTAATCATCTTTACATCATTTGCTTTAGTTTCCTCTTCATTAAGTTGCACTTAGGGGGGTGTTGGTGTGAATAAGGTTTCCTACCTAACTAGTTCACCTAGTATGTCCTATTCAAATGTTAAGTTTACTTAGGTCCTAGGAATCTTTCTATAAGTCTTAGGTGTCACGTGATCTTATTGTGTCATTTAATTTTTGTTTCCTAGGTCATTTAATATTTGATGAATTACTTGTCTCATGACATAGGACTAAGACTCTTGTCATGATCTTGTTTAATCCTATGTCTCACCTTGGCTATATAACCAAGGGTCTCTCATACATTATATATGAATTCTATTTGCATTCTTGATAGGAATACAATTTATTCTTGTCATATTGATCTTCTCTTTCATTGTCCCTTCCATTTTTCCTCTAGATCTTGGCTATCTATCTCCATAGCCACCTCTTATAGGAGGTGCATCAATTAGATGTAAGGAGTGCATTTCTCATGGTGATTTGAAAGAAAAAATATTCATGCAATTACATCCTTAATTTTTTAATGAAGGAAAGGAGAAATTGGTATTTTGATTGAGGGTAATTATATGAATTGAAACAAGTGCCTCATGTATCAAATGAAAAGATTAGTCAATATCTTCAAGAGTTGGGATTTTTTTTTTTTAACGACCCCAATCTGTATGTTAATAATATTGAACAAGAATTTGTCTATATTGTTCTCTTTGTGGATGATCTAATTCTAACAAGGAACAATGATAGCTTCATTGTTAAAAAATGAAGAGATGGTTTCAAAATTCAATATGATAGATTTGGACTTGATTCACTATTTTCTAGCCTTGCAAGAATGGGATAATTTTTTTGTCTCTTGATCAAAGTATGTTAAAAATTTGTTGATAATATATACAATAGAGATATAAAAGTTGTTGAAACTCCGTATGATCCTTATATTAAATTGACAAAGGAAGCAAGGAAAAAATAGGTGGATCCTACATCACATTGGATTCTAGTGGGAATTTTGTTGTATCTTACCCACACTCTATATGATATTTCTTTTATTCTTGGATTATTGACCAAGTTCATGCAAGCACCATAAATTAGTCACATGAAATCTACAAGGAATATCTTGAGATATGTGAAGGCAACCCAAAATTTTGGACTTGAATTCAAGAGATGAGATGAACACACTCTCTATGGCCATAAATATTTATATTGGGTAGGAGATCCTATTGTTAGGAGATCTACTTTGTGATGTGTCTTCATGCTAGGAGATTCATTGATCTTGTGGTATTCCAAGAAGCTTAATAGTATATAAAAATCAACAATAAAGGTAGAGTTCATTGGAATAGCTCAAGCATTGAATGAATCATTGTGGTTAAACAATATGTTAGATCACTTGCATGTGTCAAAATATGTGTTAGTGATTCATTGTGAAAATTAGAATGCTCTTCAAACCATCAATAATTTTGTATTTAATGTAATGATTAAATATATCAAGATCAAGACCCACAAGGTTCATGAAATATTTAGGATTCTAAAGGGACAAAGGATCAAGTGGCATATATTTTCACCAAGCCATTGATGTAGAGAAATTTTATTGATTTTTAGGAGAAAATGTGTCTTAAAGAGGTTGTCATCAAGGGGGTTTGTCATCATGACATTCTCTTACTTGTATTCATTCTTCTAGTGCTACACTAAATGTGTTGTAAATCCTTCAATTTCAAATTAAGGGGGATGTTAGAATGATAATGTTGCATTGAGAGGATTTATGTCACATGCACAACATATTATTATCATAATACATTATGAATAATTAATGTGTGGATTTATCCCACATTGGTTGCACCTCTAAGGCTAATGGTTAGTGACACTTTATAAGGAGGTTGTTGTGCAATTTGTACTCAACTAAATTCTAAAGTGAGAAATGAAGTAAAGATACCTAATGTACCTATTCTAAATTTGTGTGTTTCTATAATGCATCCTTCTTTAATAGTGCAAGTCATGTGCTTGTGGTTAGTTTACTTTTCTAACGAGACTCTTACTTAGAGATGGAACATAACAATGTAAGGAAAAAGTTTGACATTTTTTCTAGGAAAAAGAACCTTAATTATCCCTATGCTTTGTGGGATATGATAATTATTTTGCAAGTATAACTAGCTACAATAGTGTCCTAACATGACCAAAAGATATATTTGTATGTTTGGTGGCACCGGTATCTAATTATCACATCAATAAATTTTTTATTGATTTCATCATCTACAAAAGTAATGAGAGGATGTTTTGACTCATCAAGGGTAGTGTTAAAATTCTCAACCTCATGGTGTGGAATCCTCAACATATTGGCACTATTGACCTTTTGAGTTTACTCACAAGGAAATCTTCAAAAGGTGCAAAATGTCCTAGTTTTCCACATCTATAGCACACTATATCACTTCTCCTTGACCTCATCCTTTGCCTCCCCTAGAGTAGGAATTATCATCATGATGGGATTTTTATTATTGTTACTCCCTGAATTCTTGTTTTGATTATTATATCCCCCAAAATTATTGGTATATCCATCCAAATAGTCATATTTATTTTTCAATTCTCCTTATATCTATTTTATTGACCTCTACTTTCTCTATATGAATATCAAACTTTAAATGAATGTGATGTTTACTTCAAAATTAAAAGGTCATGTTTAATGTAAAACTCTGGTAAGACTTCAAAATTTATATATGTGAGTTCATCGAACACATGAAGAATCTATTTTTTTTTGTAATAGCTAGTAAGACCCTTCAATATGACATTGATGAGGAGATGATAATAGAGTCTTCTAATGCCAACTTTCAAGTACTTTAAATTCCCCTATATAACCATCATAAAAAAGAGAATGTGAAAATAGTTGTGTTTGAATTTCAACCTTCTTGTGCATGGGTTTCTCATCAAAAAGATTAGCCAATATCTTCCTAGTAGTGTAATTGTGCTTTTCAATTTCTATGTGAATGTAGGTATCATTAATGCATCAACATTTCAAGAGGGAAAGATCCTTCAAATCTATCAAATTGAAGATATATTAGGCATCTATATCTTTTGGTAGGATGCGATTAGGATTTCTAACTATATCCCATAATTCATGAAAAATGAATGTCACCTCCATCAATCACTCCCACTTTGAATAGTTGGAAGTGGTGAAGCTATCCCTTTCCTCAAGAATGGTTTGAAGATTAAACATTTTAGATTGGTTTCAAAAATGCAATTACAAGGTTTTCAAAAAGACCTCCATCTAGCACAAAAATAAAATATAAATTACACCATTTACAAAGCAAAACAATGCCTATGCCTTATAAATATCAATCAAACTTACATATTCATTTTTCCTACAAAAAACTAAACAGAATAAAATAATAATCTATTTTCAAAATTTCAAAATAATTTCCCTTCAAACATTCAAAAAAAAAAAAAAATATAGTTTCCCCTTTACATAAAATGCATGTCTAATTTAACTTTATATAAAATACCCATATCATATCTTGGCATGCAACTTATTCGTATTTTCATGCATGCACTTATTTCCTTCCCCTTCTTATCATGTAATTTTTCAAAAAAATAATTTAGTATTTTAAAAACACTTTTTTATTTGATAGAGGATTTTATATCATCCACAAGTATGGGCCTATGATAATACCTCTTTGGCTGAGAGCCAAGAACCAAGGGATATCAATTTCCCCAATATCATCCAAAACACAATTTCAAACTCATATCATACCTCTAGGGATTTGAACATTGTTGAATTGTGTAATCAAAGAACATACCATCACCCTCACTAATTATGCTCAACCAATTGAACCCTAACCCTTTGATAAATGCATCCTTTTAACTTGATGCAATGCTCAAAAGAACCTGTATGACAAAGGGATAAAATTGCAGGTGGTTTCATCAATAAATTTGCAAATGGTTAGTGATTTGATTGGTCGAATCATCACACAGATTGACTGTGGGACAATACATCACATAGGTTGACTGTTATGAAAAAGACTTGCAAGATGACTACATAGTTTGATAGGTAATTTTTCTTTGACAAGGCTGACCCAACTTGTTTGTAGAGGCTGATACATCAATTTTTGAAAATCTACATGTTTGAGGACTGACTGTAATCTACTTGGGCCGACTTAATCAAATAATGCAAACCATTTTACTTATTTATAATCAACTTAAACAATTATAGTCCGATCTTTTCAATTACAAACCGACTCATCAATTTTCAAATTAACTCAACAAATTGAATAAGAGGGAAAAATTGCAGAAAACACAATGACAATCTCAACCATAGAAATTAAACAAGAGGGAAAAATTATTCATAATTCCCATTTTTCTCACAAAATCAATTTTCTAGACATGGGGAAACATCAACTTATAAGTTGTGACTCATTGCATCATATTGGCATTTTCTTTTTCCAACCAATCCATCCTATTTTTCCATTGCTTAAAGCCTTAACAATTGGAGCTTTGATATAGTTAAAAAAAATGGGGAGAAGCTTAAGTCACCACCTACTGCAAAGAAGTATTTTGTTGCTTCAACAAAAAAGTGCAAGATAGTTCATGTGTTGCAGTCCTTTCTATAAATAGATAAATTCAAAAGTTTGTAAAAGTTAACTTTTGCAACTATATTACAAATGAACAACTTCCCATTCTAACAATAGAATGATGCTAACTAATAATACCAACTCTAATAATAGATTGACCTTAACTATAAGGTGATTGTAATTAAGAGAACCATGTTTTAATAACTAAAAAACCTAGTGGAAAGAGATGTTACTTTAAAAGAATAATCTAAAGAATGCAATGTCAGAAGGGCTTAGTGTAAGTATGGAATATTCTTCAAAGGTTTATAGTTTCCGATGAGGAATATTCAATAAGGAATATTTATAAAAAGACATCTTCCTTCAATTAATAAAGGTGGGAAGGAAAACAAGAATGAGAAAATTACTATTTGTTTTAAAATTAAGAAAAAATTTAGTCTAAAGATAGCCCCAAATTCCTTAATTCTAAATATTTATGAAAATATTGACCATTTTAATGTTAATGGTTTAGAAGCACAATAGAAAATTAGTTGTGAGAATGTTTAGAGAGTTTTGAGAAAATTTCGACTTTGTATTTTGTTGGGTGAAAATTATGTAATCAACTTTTCAATAGATTACACAACCTAGATTTCAACCACAGTTGTGTGAGATATAATCTCTCCTCTCAGAAAGGGGAGGCACCCTTCTTACTGCTAACAAAAGCTATGATAAAACTAATAAATTATTTACACAATGTACACTACACTTACAAAATAGGGGGGTGTGTCACATTCATGCTTCTCTCTTTTTTCAGAGAAGATGTTTTACAATGCTTCATGGTTGGAAGTCCTAATTCAAGAAAACTTTAAACTAACAATGAGCAGTAATGCCAATACCTCTATATTGTCAAAGCAAAGCGTAGAGATACCATATATGATTAATAATAAACAAATAAAATAAAAGGGAAAGCTCACGAAGGGACAAAGACGTTCCTTAGCTTTTTCACTGATGGATTTGAAAAAGATGTACCGTTTGTTGCATTAGAAGCACACATTCTTCTTAGATACAACAATTCCTCGAACAACATGAACGATTACAAGCACAAAGTCTTGTAGATATTTCAACAAAAGTATCCAAACATAAATGTAATTTCAAATAAAGAATGCAACACAAAGTTTACATAAATTACTTGAAGCCCTTTAGAGATCATCTACTAATCACCACCAATAAGATCAATTCACAAGATTATTGAATCCAACACAAAGTCTAGTTTGTAATTTTCTTCTTTATTGATCAAATTTTATTCACAAAGTATGAACAAAAAGTTTCACAAATCTGCTTCAAAAGGGGCAGCCGTTTGTTGCAAAAATACTAAAGGTAAAGATTACAATAGAGATCCCTCATATTTATAGAAGAGAGGGAAGAGATAATCTAGGAAATTAGTTGAGAAAAAATAGGAAACCCTAACTTTGACTGGGTCAACGTGTAATTCATCTTTGTGAAATTACATCTCATATTTTCAGTGCAATTACATTTGACAAAAAGACATTTAAGATGTCGCAAATTATTTACAAGATGCATAAAGGGAAGCATCAAAATGTTCAACACTGGGAGATCAAGAATCTTCATGGTTCCTTGCTTGGGTGCGGAAGTCTTCATACTTCTTCCTGGTCTCCTGCATGAACTTTTCATCCAGACCAACGGTGTAATCCACAATTGTGTGAATCCTCATGATTTATTTCCTGGCGGATGAGTGAACCTTTTTGCACCTATCAAGATGTGTCTTGAGGTTGTCAAGAGTGAGCCTTGTATCACAAAGAACATGCATAGAGGCTTCTGAAAAGTCTGCACTCTACTTGATTCACGATGGCTTCTTTGAAGGTCTTGAAAAGTTCTCTGGCTGGAAGGAAAATAAGGTTTTCTTCAAGGAGCTCACCTAACAACTCCTTGATTCTTTTTTCAAGAATAGCACGATGTAGTTCAACATTTTCCTATACTTGGTGGAGATCTTCCGTAAGAGATTTGATTGTCTGAATATGATGCTTCAGTGATTCTCTTACTTCAACATATTTCTCCTTGTTAGGGATCACCCCGACTTTCACCAATTTGCTGATCTTTACCTATTTCATTTGTGACCACAACAACAAGAATTTTTCCATTTCTTTGAGCTCTTGGGAAAGAACACCTTCCTCCTTATCCAACTCTAATTTGAGCTGGGCTAACTAAGTAGCTTTTTCATCCGTAACAACTATAATCTGAGAGCCATGTTCTATAATCTTATTAATAAAATCATATAACACTTTGCCTTTGGAGGAAAACTTCTCAACCTTCTTGATAGATGGGTCCTCAACGCTTACCATTGACAATAGTTGTACATTACTTGAAGATCCTGCAAGCCTCCTTACAACAGTGGCATAATGCTCTGCCCTCTTTTTGTATAAGTTTTGAGCTTGCTCCATTTTGTCCAATCTTCCTGCCAGTATATTCAAGGTCACTTGTGCATCTGCCTTGGAACTTTCATTTGTGACCTTGCCAAGCTGGACTCTTGTCATTGTGTAGTCCTCCATATTGACATCTCCTTCCTCTTGAGGTGGTACACCAATCTCTACATACTTTTGAATGACTTTTTCAACATGAAGTCGTGAATATACTTTTTCCTTTTTCTTCCCCTTGGATTTTGGAGAGGCTATCTCTTCAAGATCGAGCTCTTTAGGAGAGATCATTTGCATTTTTCGCTTCGATACTTGAGATACCAACCAGGGGGGAAGAGAGGAGATATGAGCTTCTTGGTTGGCCGTCAACTCTCTTGTCACCGCCACTTCTGAAGGAATGGCTGGTATAGTGATAATTGGCGTAGTGTCTATCATTACTGCTCCAGTAACTTGCACATTGAGCTGATTATGCATGGATTCATTCATAAACCTGTGAAACTCAGTTTCTGAAGTGATATCATAGGATGGAGATGACAAGATGGGAATGGAGGACTGAGGGCTTGACAAAATGTCAACCATTTGTATACTTTTTACTGAAGGAGTATCCGATGCCTTTGATGCTATAGGGGGTGGTGCAATGTCCACTGCGGGTATGGTAGATGTAGGAATAGGCGATGTAAGAAAAGGTGGTGGAGGAGTGTTTGGAATAGGAGGTGTATGCGAAACGTTTGAAGTTACGGGCAATGATGTCTGGGGAATATGTTCAACTACATTCTCCAGTGGAGACATAATTCTTTCTTCATCATGCCTGATGTCTTGTTGATTACCCTCTGGATCCTCTAACTCTTGTTCACCTTCTCGATCACCTTCAGACTCTTGCTCACTTTCTCGATCGCCTTTAGACTCTTGTTCACCTTCAAAATCTTCTTCCTTATCAGAATCTGTCTCTTCTGAATCTTCTTCTTTAGTAGATTGGTCACTTGAATTTTCTTCTTCATCAGAATCTATCTCTTGGGAAACAAATCTCTTTCCTTTCGAGTGGGATGTTTCAGATTTTGTTGTTTCTTCTTCTTGGACGGTTCGAGCATCCTTTTTGCCAACAATGAACTTAATCCTGGGGCCTCTTTGGGAAGAAGTGCGAATAGCAACATGTTTATCTTTCATGCAAGGTTCTTGTTGTCGACTGGCTTCTATTCCAGATTCTTCTTCTTCAGATTATGTTATGAAAGTTTTCATCTCAAATCCATGCTCGTGTAACCACTATTCAGTGTTAGCCAGTATTGGTGCCAACCTTTCTCTGATGGAAACATTTTCCTTCTTGGACCATTGCATTGCAGACAAAGGTTTCTTGGATATTTCTTGTTCATCGTAAGCAACGTTCATGATGTCACCAGGATCTATGAACTCCTCTGGTAGGTCAACAACACAAAGATCTCTAATCTGCTGAATGGTTAGTCTGCACAAATTCATCTTACGGATACACCTCTTCATCTCTGCAATCAACCCAGATGTCCTCAAAGTGGTACTTATGCTTGTGACCCTTTTTTAACCTCTTCTTTACATTCCGGTAATCAAAATCAAGTCTATATTTATAGGTCCTGATTGTCATGACCTGCATCTCTGCATAGACTAATTTGGCTTTTTGTACACTTTTGATGGTATACCTACCTATTATCAATGGAAACTTAAATCCCAACTTGTGAATCCTTTGACGTTCCTTGTGGACTAAAATCTATTGTCTGCATAACTCCATGAGTATCCACTTGTTTGAAGGATATTTGGGAAACATATAAGGGCACCCAGTGTAGCATCCTACCCTTATGTAAGTAAAAGTCAGGAAATGTAGGAAAATGCATCCGACTTTACTCACCACTTTGTAGGTCTCATCAGACACTCTCTTCTTCTTGAGAGTCGGGTCAAAGCTGAAAAGAAAAGGTGCAAAGAAAGCATCGGTGACCCTCTTGAAATGGTGAAGGCTTTCCTTCAGTTCCAGTTGATAGAAATAATTGTACACAGGTGTAGAAATTTGGTTCCCTTTTGTAGAAAAACCCGAGAATTGCCTCATCACGGATGCAACATACACCAGGTAAGAAGTCATATAAAACTTCAAGGTGGTTGGCACATTTATCAGTTGTTCATGGATTGCATCACTGATTTGTTTGCCCCAATCAATATGATCCTTCTGTCTTCTTATGATCTGAATGTACTTGTACATCCAATCTTGAAAATGAGACATTTCAGGCTATCCCTTAACTCTGCTCAAGAGTGTTATCATGTCTTTGACATTTTCCTTGAAGTCACTTCCCAGAAGTCCCTTCGACCATCTTGAGATAGTATGCCTGGGTTCTTTCAACCATTGGCTATTGATCAAGTACTAAGACTTATTTGGATATGAGTCACAGACTTCCTACGCTTGGTGTATTGAAATTTTAGTTTATTTCTCCATCTGTGGGACTTTGAAAACAATATCGAAGAAATCAGGGTCTAGTCTCAATATCTCCTGCCCAGAAGAGTTAATCACGCTTCTGATTTCTTAGATGTAATGGGATGCAACTTCGAGGAGAAAATCTATATGATGTGCAAAAGTAGGGAATGTAGACACCAGGTGTAGATTACTATGCACAATGGCTCTCATAGAGTCTTCAAGAGGCTTTTGCTTAATTCTCTTTATGAAATCAACGAGGTCTTGATGACCAACCTTGGTGTCTCTTATCTCATCCACATTTGAAATTACTACTGTAATTGGATAAACACCTTGGTATTTGTATTTCATTTTTCCTTCAGCCTTTGCAGATGATGGAGGCTTCTTGGCTGTCATCTAAGAGTAATTGGATCAAAAGATGCAATCTTCGAGGATCCCTTGACGAGATCTAAAAAGGAACTGCAGATTTAGAATCAACAAACGTTAGTCGAAAAAGAAACATTGGGATGCGTGAAGCGAGTAATGATGTTGAGAAAGCATGACATGAGTGACGAGGCACAAAAAATGATGCAGGAGTGGAGAAACGAACTTTAGAGCGAAGAAAGAGCAATTCTAGAAAGTTTTAGTGAAAAACTATGAAAAGTGTAAGGGCACTGAAAATTAGTGCCCTTGCACTTAGGAGAAATGACCTCAGGTGCAATGGTGCTTAAAATTAGCGCCCTTACACTTGAGGGTGTAAGTTTGGAAAAAATATGTCAGGGTGCTGAAAATCAGCACCCTAACACTTTTGCGTCAGACTTAGAATTCTGCATGAAGTGTAGTGGTTTGAAAAAATGACTCTCTAGCCTTAGTGAGTTTCAATCAAAATGAAAAGTTGTCATTTTTGTAAAATGTGTAGGTGAAGAGTTTAAACGCCTTGAAAAGGCACACTTGTAGTGGTGAAGATCACGCACAAGTAAAGGAAACGTGTGAAAAGAAAGATACATTTCAAACCCCAAAATCCAAAGGCACCGGAAGAGGGAAGACATGCAAGGAGGGACGATTCTCAAGGAACAAACAAGGCACAACTTTAAGACTAGTTGAGGTTGATGAAGACGCACAAAAGAAAAGCATTCTAATCACAAACATTGAAAATAAACTAGGAAATACAACGTGTAAATTCGTTCTTTCTCTGCAAACGAAAAGGAAAGGAGAAAAAACATGGCGAAATAAGAAAGAAGACAATACCTGGAGCGAAACAAGAACCCTAGATCAATTCGCTTGAAGAGGAATCTTCAAAACATTTTTTTGGAAGTGTTGAGAATCGCCCAACACAAAGAGGAGGAGAGATAGGTGAAAGAAATGGAGTTTGATTAACCTAAAGTCACTTAAAAGTGCTTTACAAATGAAATAAAAGAACTGGAGGTTGCACATTAATTAAGGCGCATGAAAAGGCATTAAACTAGGAAAAGTGCAATAAGTTGAAAAGACAGCGCCCATGTCAAAAATGACTAAGTATAAAGATTTGGTGTAAGGGCGCTAAAAATCAGTGCCCTTGCACCAAGTCAAAATTTTGCTTGTGTAATGGCGCTGAAAAAGTCTGCTATTGCACTTTTCACACAAACAATTTTCATCAAAAAATTAAAGCTCTTTTTGTTGGGGATAATGCATCATCTTAGAACGGAACATCTAAGAAAAACAGTGCCTTAGTGACTTTATTTTCTTCAAATCACCTCAAGGACACAAAAAACTATGCCATAAAGCAGAAACAGGCACGGTGATTTCCCACATTTACCCTTTTGAGAAAAATTACATGCAGACTAAGCCAGATTCAACACATACACAAATTCAAAATTCATAGAATCTAACAACATGGAAGACAAGCTAATGAACACATAGATTTACGTGGGGAAAGCCCTTTCGGGTAAAAATCCCCACCCTCCAAAAGATCTAGCCATTGTATTATTCAACAACAAATAGAGTTACAATACAATCTCAGGCTCATAGCCTTTACAGGAGTTACATCTTGTTTCATCTGGAGAATATAGGCAACGATATAGATCTGAAACCTTTCATTGTTACAATGTCCTCACACGACATACAGTGAAGATTCATTTCATCTAACCAACCCACACACACAACCAGCCTTTCGGCCGGCACAGCCTCACAACCTCTCAGGTTCACATCTTCTCAGTTCTGTGTGTCTCAGTGTTCATGGTTACAATGCTCAAATCATACCGTTCGAACACACACTCTCTACCCTATTTGGTCTGATTTCACATTTTGATCAACCTCATCTCTCTTACCCATTCAACCAACAACCATTAGGGTATTTAATTACCCCACTGATAAACTTCCACCATTCTCTGGTAACACCGCCCTACAACACGCATCAAGCCGCCCAACATTGAATTGGATTACAGAGACACACCAAAACTGCACTTTGTCAACCCCGCAATTAATTGCTACCAAAGAATAAATCTTTCGGCCAATCAACGTTGATTTACAACAACGATGTAAAATCAACGAATAATATTGTGCCAAGTGTCGTAACGCTATTCATCCATCGCTTTGACTGACACACCAAACAATCAGTTCAGTTTAACTTCCACAACAGACCAACCATCGAAAAATGCCTAGGTGACCAAATGACCTCCGGGAATTTTCCCTTCATATACCGCTTGCCATGGCCAAGACCCACCAAGACACGCATACACTGCTAGTGCACTTTCGGGGAATCAGAAAAGCATCTAAAATATTCTCGATAAGTTTCCCCGAAACAACGACACGTGTTCGAAGTCGGCATACCCTGCATGAGTCACTCGGGACCCAACACATGAGGCACAGGACTAGCGAACACCATCGATCAAGCTGCCAAGTGTCAACCGCTCAGGCAATTCCGCTCGCTTCACAAGATTCTGTCGGTACTCACCACAACTGAGCACAGAATAAAATGATCACCGTTGGATTAATCTCATCGCAACCATAGATCAAGATCACCTTTAACAAGCATTGATCCATCGATGTAGCTCAGTGAAGAGTTCCATCGATGACCCCAAGCCACATCGATACAATGTTTATCGTTCTATCGTTGAGACTATTGAAGCCCCGAGTCACACCGATAGAAACAAACCGCCAACACTGAGCACTCATCCCGACAGAACAAGTTACACCAACCAAGCACTTCAGACGGACTTCTATCATCATCGAGAGTTAGGGGACTTGCGTTGACTGCTCAGGTTACACCGATGAATGGGTCAGCGAGATTAAGGCACATATTTCCAACACTTTTTTCTGGAGCTTTTTCACTTTTCATAGTTTTGCTAAGTATAAACAATGAGCGTTCGTGAAGATACTCGTTTTGAGGGTCTTCACTAGACGAACGCAGAGGGACGCTCAGACAAACTATTTGAGAATTTGGAATGCACTTCGAGGTGGACTGAAAATTGCCTCATTTTGCATGCTTGAACATCATGAACCTAAGAAACAAACAGGTTTCGTAGGGGGGTTATCTGTGGAACGAGCGCTGCTAGATTACATTTGGGGATCTTCCTTCAACTGTTCTTTGAAATGAATGAAGGGAGAAGAACTCCATAATTCAAGTGCCTTTATCCATCCATTGGGCTTGGAGTCATGCGACGATGATGATGCAACTTAAAACAAAAAGACACAAAGGACTAAAAATAAAAATATTTACATTTGAAACGCCTGTTACTTTATTGTGTAAAGTGTTTGAGGTGTTTCCCACTATGAGGAAGGGTGAATGACGTTCCATCTCCATATGCTAGCAGGAAATTATTCTCACTGTACAACTGGTGAACTTGGAAAGGTCCTGTCCACAGTGAGTTAAATTTTTCGTGCATACCTTTTGGTTCTCTTCATTTGTCCCATAGGAGAATAAGATCACCGATTTGAAAATCTTGAGACTTGGCTTTCTTATTGAAAAGCTTCTTTACTTGGTCCTGGTGTTCCGCGATGCGGTCAACCACTTGAACTCGCTTCTCTTCCAATTCAGAGAGATACATCACATGCTTATCAACAAAATTATCAAAAGTCTCATCCTCAATGGCCTTAGCCAATTTGAGGGCTGGAAGTTCCAAGGTTAAAGGAATCTCGACATTTAACTCATACAAGAGTTGAAAAGGAGACATATTGATTGCCCGCTTCAGAGTTATCCTGTTTGCCCATAAAGTGTCATTCAAATCCTTGTGCCAAAAACGTTGATTTTCATCTACGAGCTTACGGATGATGGTCACTAGATCTTTGTTGCTTGATTCGGCTTGGCCATTACCTTGTGGGTAATAGTCGGAAGAATGTGACAAGGTTATGCCATGTTCAAAATAGAACTCAGTGATCTCGTTTGATGAGAAGGAAGAAGTGTTGTCAACAAAGATTTTGTTCGGCACGCCGAACCTAGAAATGATATTCTCTTTCAAGAAATTACACACCACCTCAGAAGTAGCATGCTTAGTAGGAATTGCTTCCACCGACTTGGTGAAATAATCAGTTGCAGTCAGGACATAGATATGTCCTACACTTGATGATGGATTAACCGCATCGAAATCAATTCCCCAATGCTGGAAAGGTTCTTCAATCACAACGGGTTTTAATGGCAAAGCCGCCAACTTAGGCCTGCCAACGAACTGTTGACACAACTCGCACTTACGCACCCAAGAGTACAAATCTTGAAAGTGTATGGGCCAATAGTACTTCACTTTCAAAATTTTGTGAGCTGTCACTGGTGTAGAAAAATGTCCTTCACACACCAAGTCGTGGTATGACTTCAACAATTTTTTCTGCTGTTCTTTATCAACACATCACATAAAAGTCCCATCTACTACACACTTGTATAAGCCATTTCCCCATAAGACAAAGTTTGCTGATTTTAACTTGGTGGTTCTCCTCTCTTTTGAAGTCAAATTATCAGGACATTCTCCATAAGTGAGGAAATGAGCAATGTTGGAAAACCACTCGTCGGTGGTGCTGACGAACAACAACATTGGAAGTTCACTTGAATCTACTTCTTCTTTTTTTGAAGCTTTTTTATTTTCTGAAACTTGTCCATCATGATTACTTTTAGCAATAAGCTGACATAGTCTGCCTCCCCATATCAGCTTGGTGGGTTTGATTTCCATGTCATATTCCCGAATCTTGGTAACCCAATTGCCTCTTTTCATCCTGAACTCCTGCTGTGTTAAGATGGACTTAATAGTTGAATCTGGGACCAAAACTTTGACATGACTATTCAAAATGTAGAATCGAAAGTGTTTAATAGCCTTGACCACAACAAAGGCATGTTTTTCCATCTGTGAGTATTTCAACTCATAATTCTTTAGAGGGTAGCTCATGAATGCAATTGGTGATTCAAAACCCTCATTGTTTTCTTGCACCAGAATAGCTGAAAGTGTATGCTCAGAAGGATAACTGTACATTATGATTTTTTTGGTGTAATCAGAACAAACCAACACTGACACATGAGAATATTCCTCCTTGATGTTATCGAACACGTCCTTCCCTTCTATTGTCGAATGGAAAGTGGTATTACCTTTTATCATATTAACAATATGACGAGTCTTCTCTGCAAAGTCCAAAAGAAACCTTCAAAGAAAGTTTACCTTGCCAAAGAAGGAATGGCCAACCTTCTTGCTTGATGGCAGAGTGAGAGATTTTATACCGCTGACTCTTTCTGAGTCAATCTTGATTCCCTCTGTGGACACTATGTGACCAAGAAGTTTTCCTTCTCTAAATCCAAAAATTGATTTTTTGGGGTTTAGGGAAATGCCATGCTGTTGAAATCTCTCCAAGATTTGTCTTAGATGATAACAGTATTCATGACGATTTTTGGAGAACACCGTGAGATCATCGAGATACACTACAATAAACTTACCCATCACATCATGAAAATCCAAGTCCATAGCTCGTTGGAACATGGCGCCGACATTTATTAGGCCAAAAGGAATTATGTGGTACACAAAGGTATCCCATGGAGTTGTGAAAGCCGTCTTGTGTTGATCACTTGAAGTAACTTCAATTTGGTTATAATCGGAGAACCCATCTAGCATGGAGAGCATCTCAGATCCGGTCACATTTTGTAGAACTTGGTCCATCATAGGGAGAGGATAATTATCCTTGAGTGATAGCAGGTTGAGGTTTCTGAAATCCACAGAGATATGGATCTCACCATTTTTCTTACGAACGAGAATGATATTTTCTATCCATGTTGAATGATTGATAGGGAATATTATCTGCACGTTAAGCATTTTCTGCTTCTGTAAGGATTGTCCTGGAAATCTTTGGGTTGTATTGTCTTTGTTTTTCCTTGAAAGGCAACACTCCAACCTTCAAGGGAATGTCGTGTTGGACTTCTTTCGGCTCGAAGGATTTCAAATCCTCATATGAATATTCTAAGACATCCATATATTCTTGCAACAACCTAGTGAACTACTTCCTCTCTTCGACCGTGCAATATTTCCCAATTTTCACCATCTTAGGATCACTTTCAGTTCCCAAGCTATACTGTTCAACCTCATTTGATGAATCAGAGTCCGCAAGTTGCTTCTTGATGTAGCGATCATGCTTGTAGAAAAGTTTCTCCAAAGACACCAATCCTTTGGGAATTTTGTTCCCTTTGAGTTGTAAGAATTCTTCACTTGTGACTAGATCCACATTAGACATAGATTCTTGAGGAAGAGAATTGCTTCCTTCAAAGTATAATTCATTGAATTTTTTTTCCTTTTCTAAGAAGGCAACAATTTGATGATCATTGTTGAAAATTTTCTAATTCTCTGAATTATCAGGAACACTCGGGTGGAAAACCAACTCAATGGTGTAGGTAGAATCTTGAAAGTCTTTATGGGATATCAGGAGCATGGATGAGACTGCTAAGGAATCAACCCTGTCATTATATTCCCTTGGAACCACAGAGATATCAAAAGCCTCAAATTCTTCAATGCAATCCCAAATGAGATTATGATAATGCCTAAGCCTATCATTTTTAGTTTGATACATGTTCCTTACCTGACATACTATCAGCTCAACATTGCCTTGTGCAAGAATATTTTTGATACCCTTCTTGCACGTAACTTGCATTCCCAACAACAAGGCTTCATACTCGACAGTGTTGTTAGTGTTGTCAAATTGCAACTTGAAAGAGAAAGGGAAAAATTTCCCATTGGGGGAAATAAAAACCATTCCCGCTCCAGAATCGGTTGAAGAGCATCTTCCATCAAACTCTAGTAACCAAACACCATTCGGATCGCTAAGGTTGACGGTGTCAAAATCTATAGCTTCATCATCTGATGAAGCTTCAATATTTGATGTCGATGAATCATCAGGCGATGACTCGTTTGTTATGGAATGAGATTCAACACTCTCCAACTCAGTGTTGTCGAAGATTCACCAACCTCTTCTATTTGCATATAGTAAGTTCCCACACCTGAAGATTCAAACAAGATCTGGGCTCTAGGGTCATCTGATTGGGTTATTGAAAACTTTGCTTCCTTTTCAGGAATCAAATTTTGCATCACACCTTTCACCAGTATTCTGGCTTCAGAAATGTCCATACTTAATTCTCCCCCAACATCCTTGCAGAAATTGTGTTCAAGGAGGATTCTGTAAGAAGCTGGTATGTCGGCTACTAGAACCATCATCTTTATCTTTTTATCTGGGTGTGCAGAAAATGCATACTGCACATATTGGATCTGACCGATCAAGGGCACTTGTTTATTTTCCATGGAGAAGCAACAACTGAAAGTTTTGGTCATATCTAAACCTAAGGCAATAGCTACCTTGGTGGGCATCACATTATCAGATGCACTAGAGTCTATGACACAATTACTTAGTTTAAAACTGTTGACAAGTAGGGAGATGAAAAATGGATCAATGCGTTTGGAGGCTGTTGGAGGATTTGACACAAGATTACTCTATGAAATTTTAGTCTTAGGAGCAACAGGAACATCAAGAGGTGAATTCTGACTTGGGGTAATTCCTTGGTCTTTGACAAACTTGATGAGCCTGTAAAATTGGTTGAGATTGGATTTGAGGTACTCAGCCTTAGACATCTGGACCTTGGTTTTCTTTGCATGGTCGATGATGTCAAAAGCTTGGAAAGAGTTTTGTAAACTGGAAGTAGTAACTTCATTGATTGGTTTGATAAAAGGCATACTGGTCTTGGGAATGGGGTGATTAGCTTTAGGAACAACAAGAGTTGACGAAGAGGGATGAGGTGCATTTACTTGTGGGTTTGCTTCTTTCTTGGGTTTCCAAGGGAGAGGAGACCCTCTTTTGGCAACTGTAACTAATGGCTTCTCTTTCTCTAGTGGATCAACAACTTGAGCTTTATCAAGCTGATTTTGTTGATGCCACATAAAAACAACATACGTGTCCATCACTAAGTCATTTTCCTCATCTTCATCTGCTATTTGCAAATAGCCAATCTTGGAGTCGCCAGCCGATTATGCTTCTTCGTCTAGGAAGAGATCAAAATTTCTTCCTCAAGATAATCTGGCTATGCATAGTCTTCTTGTTCAACCCTCATAATATCCCGCGACAATATTGTTAGGTGGAGCTTCAATTGCAAGCCTACCTTGTGGTGCTGAAGGGCGGTTTTGATTCTTGTTCTCGGCATAGTTGGGGAAATTCCTTCTTGGGACGTCCTTGTAGGTGTTGTTGTTATTAGAGACTTGATTTTTCAAAGCTAGGACTTCATTTGCCAGCCTTTGAACCATGGGATCTGCAAAGTTGGAACTGGTGTGAGGAGCATTGGCATTAGATGCTGAAGATCCTGATGCTTGCATCCTTTTATTGGTGTTGGTGTTAGTCCTTATCTCTCCAGCCAGGATCATATCGTCTTCAAGACTGTTAGTCAATTGTTGTGTTGCTTCAACGTTGGCAAGATTTTCCTCGAGTAAGAAGAAAATTATTTTGGGAAATTACATGTTGATGAAAAAGCACTTCAAATTGTGATCCGTTAGTTTAGCGTCATGTGGGATCCGCGTCACCAACTTGTTGAACTTAGCCACGAAATCTCACATGGGTTCATGGGCCTCCTTCCACATGGTTGTGACCTATGCCAACAAAGCATGCACTTCCTCGACAGGTTTGAATCTTTCCTCAAACTTTGTTCGAAGAGTGGACCGACTGGTGATTGAGGCATTTGGAAGAGTGTAGAACCATTCGATAGCAACCCCTTGGAGGGATTCAATGAACAATCTTACAGAAACGTCTTCATGTTCTATGGAAAGAACACCACAAATAATGTAGAAGGTGACAATGTGCTCATCAGGATGTTGTTTGTCATCACCAAAAAAATTAGGAAGATGTTTCCTCGAAACATGTGGAAGCTCATGCAAAGGTGCGACCAAATGAAGGGGGCCAAAATAATTTCCCCACAGTCCTATAAGTGGTGTGGCCATGACTAGCTGCACAAAAAAGTACCCGAGTTGGACGCCTGTGGTAGACAAACCAAATAGATGGAAGAGGAGATCTTTTTTTTTGGGGAGGATAAATCATAGTACGTTGCAATGGTGACTTTACTCGCGAAGGAGTGAACGAAAAATTACGTTGCAACAACGTCTCAAAAAGTGGATCTGTTACTCCTTGGGCCGTCAATCCTCGTGTATAACTTCGGTCTGCTAGAATGCAGATCTGAAAAGGATGAAGATTTACAAAGAAAAATATACAAGATACAATAAGAAACTAGAAATTTTATTCACTTCAATCGAAAGCCTGAGGCTTAGATTGCGTGATTCTTCCCCAGTGGAGTCGCCAAAAAACTGTTGGGTGAAAATTATGTAATCAACATTTCAATAGACTACAAGACCTAGATTTCAATCACAACTGTGTGAGATATAATCTCTCCTCTCAGAGAGGGGAGGTGCCCTTCTTACTACTAATAGAAGCTATGGTAAAAGTAATAAAGTATTTACAAAATGTACACTAGACTTACAAAATGGGCGGGGTGTGTCACATTCATGCTTCTCTCTTTTTTCGGAGAAGATGTTTTACAATGCTTCATGGTTGGAAGTCCTAATTCAAGATAAATTTAAAATAACAATGAGCAGTAATGCCAATACCTCTATCTTGTCAAAGCAAAGCATAGAGATACCAACAGGGATAACTTTAGGAAATCCCCCCTCAGCGAAGGTGTAAAATCCTGGTGAATCTTTCCTTTATTTGAAAAAATTAGTAATTTTCTCTGGCAAATCTTATGCACATTATTAAAAAAATTGTAAAATCATGGTGAATCTTAATGAATAATTGGTAAAAAAAAATAATCACAGTGGTGAATCCTAGTGAATAATCACTAAAACGATTAATTATAAGGGTGAATCTCTCCTTTAAAAATTTGCATAGTTGGTCGACGCAGTTCCTCTATTTTTTAAATATTGAAGTAGGGCCCGGGGGCGGCAGCCACCGGCGCGATCAAGGGGGCAGAGTCCCCTTGTGGGGGTCGAGGAGGCAACGCCCCCTCGCGGGGTCAGGGGACAGCGGCCCCGACGCGCTCCTGTCACGATACAAGCGAGGTTGAGGGGCAAAGACCCTCGCCACCAAGCATAAATTCACTATTGAAAATGAATTGGAGCACACACGGATGAAGTGTTTTTAAAAAATTTCACTTGAAAAGTAAGACTAAATGAAACTTGAAAATTTTACCATTGATTAGCTTTTAAATCGGATGGCTACAAGTTCATTATGGAATCCGTGAGCAAATATCGGTGTGAGTGAACATCACCGGTGGGACACTTAAAGATGTCCTGCCGATACAACAATGATGACATATGTCATGAACTATTTGCAACAGTGAACGGTGGAGATCAAACAGAGCTTTGATCGGATGTCTTTTCGGGAGCTTGGCGCGAATATTGTAGAGTCCCTTCATGATTCTTCAAAATTACACAAGTGGTGTACCTGTGCCTTGGTGGACCCCAGGTGGAGTATGGAAGCCTTATCAACGTGAGTGAACATCATCAGTGGGACACTTAGGGATGTCTCGTTGATACAACGATGATGACGTATGTCATGAACTATTGGCAACAGTGAATGGTGGAGATCAAATTTCAAGCCTCAATAACCTTTTTAAAAGGCACGTGCGTATAAAGTCACGGAATTGACTTGCAATCATTCGATTAAAAAGCTAATCGATGGCAATAAATAAAAAACCTATTCAAGGCTAAAATATCCCTAAAATGAAAAGGTAAATTATTATTAGTGGCGATATTTCCCAGAAATTAATTGTAGGAATATAAAATTAATGGCGAATATAATTAATATCTATAATTACAGTATAAACTACTGGCGGATCAGTTCCAATGACGTATCATTTAAAAAATAATGCATTGGTGAATTAATTAAGCCAATTTTTTTTTTTTTTGTAAAAACTTGGTGATTCAACATCCTTTCTAACTTGTATTATTCACCATTTTTGGAGGTACCGATTTCAAATATTCTCCAATTGGCGAAGATTCACCACTAAAGTTTTCCCTGGATACTAGATATGATTAATAATAAACAAATAAAAGAAAAGGGAAAGCTCATGAAGGGACAAAGTCGTTCCGTAGCTTTTTCACTGATGGATTTGAAAAAGATGTACCGTTTGTTGCATTAGAAGCACAAAGTCTTCTTAGATACAACAATTCCTTGAACGACATGAACGATTACAAGCACAAAGTCTTGTAGATATTTCAACAAAAGTATCCAAACATAAATGTAAATTCAAATAAAGAATGCAACAAAAAGTTTACATAAATTACTTGAAGCCCTTCACAGATAATCTACTAATCACCACCAATAAAATCAATTCACAAGATTATTGAATCCAACACAGTCTGGTTTGTAATTTTCTTCTTTCTTGATCAAATTTTATTCACAAAGTATGAACAAAAATTTTCACAAATTTGCTTCAAAAGGGGCAGCACTTCGTTGCAAAAATACTAAAGGTAAAGATTACAATAGAGATCCCTCATATTTATTTAAGAGAGGGAAGAGATAATCTAGGAAATTAGTTGAGAAAAAAAAGGAAACCCTAACTTTGACTAGGTCAACATGTAATTCATCTTTGCGAAATTACATCTCATATTTTCAGTGCAATTACATTTGACAAAAAGATATTTAAGATGTCGCAAATTATTTACAAGATGCATAAAGGGAAGCATCAAAATGTTCAACACTGGGAGATCAAGAATCTTCATGGTTCCTTGCTTGGGTGCAGAAGTCTTCATACTTCTTCCTGGTCTCCTGCATGAACTTTTCATCTAGACCAACGGTGTAATCCACAATTGTGTGAATCCTCGTGATTTATTTCCTAGTGGATGAGTGAACCTTTTTGCACCTGTCAAGATGCGTCTTGAGGTTGTCAAGAGTGAGCCTTGTATCACAAAGAACATGCATAGAGGCTTTTGAAAAGTCTGTACTCTCTACTTGGTTCATGATGGCTTCTTTGAAGGTCTTGGAATGTTCTAAGTCCGGAAGGAAAATACTGTTTTCTTTAAGTAGCTCACCTGGAAACTCCTTGATTCTTTTTTCAAGAATAGCACAATGTAGTTCAACATTTTCTTGTACTTGGTGGAGATTTTCCGGAAGATATTTGATTGTTTGAATACGATGCTTCAGTGATTCTCTTCAACATATTTCTCCTTGTCGGGGATCACCCCGACTTCCACCAATTTGCTGAGCTTTACCTATTTCATTTGTGACCACAACAATAGGAATTTTTCCATTTCTCTGAGCTCTTGGGAAAGAACACATTACTCCTTATCCAAATCTAATTTGAGTTGGGATATCTGAGTAGCTTTTTCATCCGTAGAAACTATAATATGAGAGCCATGTTCTATAATCTTATTAATAAAATCATATAACACTTTGCCTTTGGAGGCAAAATTCTCAGCCTTCTTGTGAACTGGGTCCTCAACGCTTACCATTGCCAATGGTTGTGCATTACTTGAAGATCCTGCAAGCCTCCTTACAATAGTCGCATAATGCTCTGCCCTCTGTTTGTATAAGTTTCAAGCTTGCTCCATTTTGTCCAGTCTTCCTGCCAGTTTATTCAAGGTCACTTGCGCATCTGCCTTGGCACTTTCATTTGTGACCTTGCCAAGCTGGACTCTTGTCACTGTGTAGTCCTCCATATTGACATCTCCTTCCTCTTGAGCTGGTACACCAATCTATGCATACTTTTGACCGGCTTTGTCAACATGAAACCGTGAATACACTTTTTCCTTTTTTTTCCCCTTAGCTTTTGGAGGGGCCATCTCTTCAAGATCGAGCTCTTCAAGAGATATCATTTTCTTTTTATGCTTCGATACCTGAGATACCAACCAGGGGGGAAGAGAGGAGATATGAGCTTCTTGGTTGACCGTCAACTCTCTTGTCACTGCCACTTTTGAAGGAATGGCTGGTATAGTGATAATTAGCATAGTGTCTATCATTACTGCTCCAGTAACTTGCACATTGAGCTGATTATGCATGGATTTATTCATGAACCTGTGAAACTCAGTTTCTGAAGTGATATCATAGGATGAAGATGACAAGCTGGGAATGGAGGACTGGGGGATTGACAAAATGTCAACCATTTATATACTTGTCATTGAAGGAGTATCCAGTGCAGTTGATGCTGTAGGGGGTGGTGCAATGTCCACTGTGGGTATGGTAGATGTAGGAATAGGCGATGTAAGAAAAGGTGGTGGAGGAGTGTTTGGAATAGGAGGTGTGCGAGGAACATTTGAAGTTACGGGCGATGATGTCTGGGGAAGATCTTCAACTACATTCTTCAGTGGAGACATAATTCTTTCTTCATCATGCCCAAGTTCCTGTTGTTCACCTTCTCGATTGCCTTCAGACTCTTGTTCACCTTCAAAATATTCTTCCTTATCATAATCTGTCTCTTTTGAATCTTCTTCTTTAGCGGATTGGTCACTTGAATTTTCTTCTTCATCAGAATCTCTCTCTTAGGAAACATACCTCTTTCCTTTCGAGTGGGATGTTTCAGATTCCGTTGTTTCTTCTTCTCGGACAGTTCGAGCATCCTTTTTGCCAATAGTGAACTTTATCCTAGGGCCTCTTCGGGAAGAAGTGGGAATAGCCGCATGTTTATCTTTCATGCGGGGTTCTTGTTGTCGACTAGCTTCTACTCTGGATTCTTCTACTTCAGATTTTGTTTTGAAAGTTTTCATCTCAAAGCCATGTTTGTGTAACCACTTTGCAGTGTTAGCCAGTATTGGTGCCAACCTTTCTCTGATGGAAATGTTTTCCTTCTTGGACCATTGCATTGCAGGCAAAGGTTTCTTGGATATTTCTTGTTCATCGTAAGCAGCATTCATGATGTCACCGAGATCTGTGAACTCCTCTATAAGGTTAGCAACACCAAGATCTCTGATCTGCTGAATGGTTAGTCTGCAAAAATCCATCTTACAGATAGCCTCTTCATCTCTGCAATTAACCCATATGTCCTCAAAGTGGTACCCATGCTTGTAACCCTTTTTCAGCCTCTTCTTTACATTCCGGTAATCAAAATCAAGTTTGTATTTATAGGTCCTAATTTTCATGACCTGCATCTCTGCATAGACTGATTTGGCTTTTTTGACACTTTTGATGTTATACTACCAATTATCAATGGAAACTTAAATCCCGACTTGTGGATCCTTTGACATTCCTTGTGGACTAAAATCAGCTGTCTGCATAACCCCATGAGTATCCACTTTTCTGAAGGATATCTAGGCAACATATAAGGGCACCCAATGCAGCATCCTACCCTTATGTAAGTAAAAGTCAGGAATTGTAGGAATATGCATCCAACTTTACTCACCACTTTGTAGGCCTCATCAGACACTCTCTTCTTCTCGAGAGTCATGTCAAAGCTAAAAATAAAAGGTGCAAAGAAAGCATTGGCGACCCTCCTGAAATGGTGAAGGATTTCCTTCAATTTCAGTTGATAAAAATAATTGTACATGGGTGTAGAAAGACGGTTCCCTTTTGTAGACAAACTCGAGAATTGCCCTCATCACAACTACAACATACACTACATAAGAAGTCATATAAAACTTCAAGGTGGTTGGCACATTTATCAATTGTTCATGGATTGCATCAATGATCTATTTTCCCCAATCAATATGAGTCTTTTGTCTTCTTATGATCCAAATGTACTCGTACATCCAATACTGAAAAATGAGAATTTTCAGGCAATCCCTTAACTCTGCTCAAGAGTGTTATCATGTCTCTGACATCTTCCTTGAAGTCACTTCGCGGAAGTCCCTTTGACCATCTTGAGATAGTATGCCCGAGTTATTTCAACCAATGGCTATTGATCAAGTACTTAACCTTATTTGGATCTGAGTCATAGACTTCCTACACTTGTTGTATTGAAATTTCAGTGTAATTCTTCATCTGTGGGACTCTAAAAACAATATCAAAAAAATCAGGGTTCAGTCTCAATATCTCCTGCTAGAAGAGTCAATCACGCTTTTGCTTTTCTGGATGTAATGGGATGCAACTTTGAGGACAAAATCTGTATGATGTGCAAAAGTAGGGAATTTAGACACCGGGTGTAGATTACTATGCACAATGGCTCTCAGAGAGTCTTCAAGAGGCTTTTGCTCAATTCCCTTTACGAAATCAATGAGGTCTTGATGACCAACCTCGGTGTCTCTTATCTCATCCACCTTTGAAATTACTATTGTGGGCAGATAAACACCTTGGCTTTCGTATTTCATTTTTCCTTCAACCTTTGAAGACGGTGGAGGCTTCTTGGCTGTCATCGAAGAGTAACTGGATCAAAAGATGCAATCTTCGAGGATCCCTTGATGAGATTTGAAAAGGAATTGTAGATTTAGAATCAACAAATGTTAGTCAAAAAATAAACATTGGGATGCGTGAAGGGAGCAACGATGTTGAGCAAGTGTGATATGAGTGACGAGGCACAAAAAATGATGCAGGAGTGGAGAAATGGACTTCAGAGCGAAGAAAGAGCAATTCTAGAAAGTTTCAGTGAAAAATTGTGAAAAGTGTAAGGGCACTAAAAATTAACGCCCTTGCACTTAGGAGAAATGACCTCAGGTGCAATGGTGCTGAAAATCAACGCCCTTACACTTGAGTGTGTAAGTTTGGAAAAAATATGTCAGGGCACTAAAAATCAGCGCCCTGACACTTTTGCTTCAGACTTAGAATTCTGCGTGAAGTGTAGTGGTTTGAAAAAATGACTCTCTAGCCTTAGTGAGTTTCAATCAAAATGGAACATTGTCATTTTTGTAATATGCGTGGGTGAAGAGTTTAAACACCTTGAAAAGGCATGCTTGTAGTGGTGAAGATCACACACAGGTAAAGGAAACGTGTGAAAAGAAAGATACGTTTCAAACCCCAAAAGCCAAAGGCATCGAAAGAGGGAAGAAATGCAAGGAGGGACGATTCTCAAGGAACAAAAAAGGCTCGACTTTAAGATTGGTCGAGGTTGATGAAGACGCACAAAAGAAAAGCATTCTAATCACAAACATTGAAAATAAACTAGGAAATACAACGTGTAAATTCGTTCTTTCTCTGCAAACGAAAAATGAAAGGAGAAACAACATGGCGAAATAAGAAAGAAGACAATACCTAGAGCGAAACAAGAACCCTAGATCAATTCGCTTGAAGAGGAATCTCCAAAACACGTTTTTGGAAGTGTTGAGATCGCCCAACACAAAGAGGAGAGATAGGTGGAAGAAATGGAGTTTGATTAACCTAAATTCACTTAAAAGTGCTTTACAAATGAAATAAAAGAACTGGAGGTTGCACATTAATTAAGGCGCATGAAAAGGCATTAAACTAGGAAAAGTGCAATAAGTTGAAAAAACAACGCCCATGTCAAAAATGGCTATGTATAAAGACTTGGTGTAAGGGCGCTAAAAATCAGCGCCCTTGCACCAAGTCAAAATTTCACTTAAGTGTAATGGCGCTGAAAAAGTCCACCATTGCACTTTTCACACTTAGACAATTTTCATCAAAAAGTTAAAGCACTTTTTTTCGGAGCTTTTGAACTTTTCATAGTTTTGCTAAGTATGAATGTTCAATGAGTGTTCGCAAAGATAATCATTTCGAAGGTCTTCGCTAGACGAACACAAATGGATGCTCAAACAGACTGTTTGAAACTTTGGAACACACTTCGAGGTGGATTGAAAATCACCTCATATTGCATGCTTGAACATCACAAACCTAGGAAACATACAAGTTTCATAGGGGGTTATCCGTGGAACGAGCGCTGCTAGATTCCATGATAACATATTTCTTCAAGAAGTTAAGTCTAGTATTAATACTTTGAACCTAGGTGTTCTCACATGTGATCCAGCTTTTGAGCCATACATTGCATCTCCTCCATCTAGTTTTGTAATTGATGATGCTTGCGTTGCTACAAATATGACTTATTGTGATTCAATGTAGTAGGATCTTCATCGTCTTATAGATATGGTGACTTGGGATCACTTCTTAACAGGTATTTTAGACTTGTTTATGGAGTCACATATTGCAAATTTGGGAGACAACATTGATTGCATACATCTTCTGTTTGATGGAGATGATCCTTCTTCAGTTGTTGTGAGAACACTCTAACTGTATTTTTCATTCTCTACATGATCATTCTTCATGATTTGATGTGAGTGTGGATACATTTGAGAAATATTTGGAGGAGGATTCTTTGTCTTTAAAGGATATATCTTTGTCTTTGGACTACAATTCTACATCCATTTCTAGGAGATTTTGGATTGTCCTCTTCAATAGTGTGGCCTCAAATGCCTATTTGGAGTGTGTTAGCTTTCAACATTGACATGGAGACACTTGAATATTTTTTAGAGAAATCATACATCATGCTTCTTCCCTCACCTTCCTTTAAAGATTGAGAAGAAATCCTACATACAAGTTCTTGGTTTTGTTTCTTCGAGGAATATTGTTCGACGATCGTGGATCATCTTTAGCATTCATTGTCGAACATCTACCATCATTGTAGGAGAGAGTCTACATTTAGGGAGAACTGCATAGACTCTCTTGTTCTTCTCTCATAAGGGGTCTTTTTCCTTCTATGGGGTTTTGTCCTCATTCTTCAGTGAGAGCATTTTGTTTTCATCTCTCTTTTGGGGAGGAGTTTCGTCCCACTGGGTTTTCTCCTGTTCTTTGTTTATGAGAGATTTCATTTATACATGGGTACCTAACATGGCTTAGTAACCAAGACCAATCATAATCTTTGCATCATTTGCTTTAGTTTCCTCTTCCCTAAGTTGCACTTAAGGGGGGTTGTTGGTGTGAATAAGGTTTCTTACCTAACTAGTTCACCTAGTTGGCCATATTCACATGTTAAATTACTTAGGTCTTAAGAATATTTCTAGAAGTCTTAGGTGTTGTGTGATCTTATCATGTCATTTAATTCTTGTTTCCTAGGTATTTTAATATTTTATGAGTTACTTGTATCATGATATAGGATTAAGACACTTGTCATGATCTTGTCTAATCCTATTTCCAACCTTGGCTATATAACCAAGGGTCTCTCATACATTATATATGAATTCTATTTGCATTCTTGATAGAAATACAATTTATTCTTTTCATATTAATCTTCTCTTTCATTGTGCTTTCCATTTGGCCTCTAGATCTTGGTTGGCTATCTCCATAGCCACCTCTTATGAGACGTGCATCAAATAAATGTAAATAGTGCATTTCTCATGGTGATTTTAAGGAAAAAATATTCATGCAATGACCTCCTTAATTTTTTAATGTAAGGAAAGGAGAATTTGGTATTTCAATTGAAGGTCATTGTATGAATTGAAACAATTGCCTCATGTATCAATGAAAGGACTAGTTAATACCTTCAAGAGTTGGGTTTCATTTTTTTAAAGACCCCAATCTATATGTTAATAATATCGACCAAGAGGTTCTCATTATTGTTCTCTTTGTGGATGATCCAATTTTGACAAGGAACAATGATAGCTTCATTGTTGAACAAAGAAGTAGATAGTTTCACAATTGAATATGATAGATTGGATTTGATTCACTATTTTCTATCTTTGAAAGAATGTCATAATTTTGTTGTCTCTCAATCAAAGTATGCAAAAAAAATTGTTGATAGTATATACAATAGAGGATCTAGAATTTTTTGAAAATCCATATGATCCTTATATTAAATTAACAAAGGAAACAAGTAAAAAATAGGTGGATCCTACATCACCTTGGAGTCTAGTGGTAATTTTGTTGTATCTTACCCACACTCTATATGATATTTCTTTTATTCTTGGATTATTAACCAAGTTCATGCAAGCACCACAAATTAGTCATATGAAAGCTACAAGGAATATCTTGAGATATGTGAAGGAAACTCCAAATTTTGGACTCGAATTCAAGAGATGAGGTGAACACATTCTCCATGGCCACAAAGATTTATATTGGGTAGGAGATCCTAATGTTAGGAAATCTACTTTGGAATGTGTCTTCATGGTAGGATATTCATTGATCTTGTGGTCTTCCAAGAAGCTTAATAGTATTTCAAAATCAATAATAGAGGTTCTGAGGTAGAGTACATTGAACTAGCTCAAGCATTGAATGAAGCATTGTCATTACACAAGATGCTAGATCACTTGCATGTGTCAAAATATGTGTTAGTGATTCATTGTGACAATTAGAATTCTCTTCAAACCATCGATAATTTTCTGTCATGTAATTATTGAATATATCAAGATCAAGAACCACAAGGTTCAGGAACTATTTAGGATTCTAAAGGGACAAAGGATCAAGTGGCATATATCTTCAAAAAGTCATTGATGTAGATAAATTTTATTGTTTTTTAAGAGCAAATATGTCTTAAAGAGGTTGTCATCGTGATATTCTCTTACTCGTATTCCTTCTTCTAGTGTTACACCAAATATGTTGTAAATCCTTCAATTTCAAATTAAGGGGGATATTAGAATGATAATGTTGCATTGAGAGTGTTAGAAAATGAAAGGTGAACAACAATAATAGAAGCTTAAAATAATTCTAAATCAAATCTAACAATGTTAACCATATGGAGTTTAAATCAGCTATAACAATTAAATGCAAGAACAAAAAGTTGAACACGAAACACAATGTTTAACGTGGATAAACCCTTTCGAGAAAAAACTCCACCAAAGAAGAGATGAATAGCTTGTATTATTAGAAAAATAAGATTACAATACATGCACTCTAACTCATCTTCAATCCGACAACATCTGTGTACCTATAAAACATCTTATAGTGTCTCCATCTCAACCCCTCAATATATAGATTCATGGGGGTTCAAAATACCACCATAAAACATTACCATGGGTCAGAACAAGGTTCAAAAATACCATGGTAAAAATCCATACGACCCCTTACATGCTAAACATGGTCTCTTACATGACATTCCACCCTCTTACAAGTTGTCATAAGAATCCCTAGAAATAGGAGATGCTCTTACAGGCGTCACAGACTATCAATAGCTTATGCAAAGATTCTCTTATGCATGTCATAGATGATTCTCACATCCAAAATGATATCCCCCACTTTTAGCCCTTATAGTTGTCATAGAATTCATCATAACATCCTTAAAAATAGGCTTTCCATGTTATACCACTAAGTGGGAATCTTTTGACAACTAATAACTTATTTTTCAAGGCACTAACATGTGGCAAAAGTGCCAACTCAAAATCCCACGCCTCTTTTGATGGAGCACAATTATTTAATAACATAAATAATATTTATGCATGGGAAAAAGTAAAGTAATAATAGATAAATAACTTAGGAATTGCTAAGGTTGAGACACCTTGATTCCAAACAGAGAGGATTTATACCGCATGCACAACATATTATTATTATAACATCATGAATAATTAATGTGTGTGGATTTATCCCACATTGGTTGTACCTCTAAGGCTAATGGTTAGTAACACTTTATAAGGAGGTTGTGCAATTTGTACTCAATTAAATTCTCAAGTGACAAATGAAGTAAAGGTACCTAATGTACCTATTCTAAATTTGTGTTTCTATCATGTATCATATCCTTTAACAGTGCAAGTCACATGCTTGTGGTTAGTTTACTTTTTTAACAAGATTCTTTTTTAATGATGGAATATACCAATGCAAAGAAATTATGATATTTTTGCTAGGAAAAAGAACCTTAATTATCTTATGCTTTGTGGGATATGATAATTATTTTGCAAGTATAACTAGCTACAATACTTGTCCTAATATGATCAAAAGAAATATTTTTATGTTTGGTGGCACCAGTATCTAGTTATCACATGAATAAACTTATCATTGATTTCATCATCTACAAAAGTAATGAGAGGATGTTTTGACTCATCAAGAGTAGTGTTATAATTCTCAACCTCATGGTGTGGCATCCTCAACATATTGGGCACTATTGGACTTTTGAGTTTACTCACAAGGAACTCTTCAAAAGGTGCAACATGTCGTAGTTTTCCACATCTATAGCAGACTATATCACTTTTCCTTGACCTCATCCTTTGCCTCCCCTAGAGTAGGAATTATCATCATGATGGTATTTTTTTATTATTGTTAGTACCTGAATTCTTGTTTTGATTATTATATCCCCCAAAATTATTGGTATATCCATCCAAATAGTCATATTTTTTTGCAATTCTCCCTAGATCTATTTTATTGACCTCTACCCCCTCTATATGAATGAAAACCTTTAAATTAATGTGATGTTTACTTCATAAGAAAAATGCCATGTTTAATGGACAACTCTGGTAAGATTTCAAAATTTATGTGTGAGTTCATAAATCTAATTTTTTTTGTAAGAGCTAGTAAGACCCTCCAATATGGCATTGACGAGGAGATGATCATAGAGTCTCGTAAAGCCAACTTTCAAGTACTCAAATTGTAAATTATTGACTTTGGAGATAAATTCCCCTATATAACCATCATAAAAAAGATATTGTGAAAAAAGTTGTTTATGAATTTCAACCTTCTTGTGTATGGGTTTCTCATGAAAAAGATTAGCCAATATCTTCCTAGTAGTGTAATTGTGCTCTTCAATTTCTATGTGAATGTAGGTATCATAAATGCATCAAAATTTCAAGAGGGAAAGAGCCTTCAAATCTATCAATTTGAAGACATCTTAGGCATCTATATCTTTTGGTAGGATGTGATTAGGATTTCTAACTATATCCCATAATTCATGATAAATAAATGCCACCTCCATCAATCACTTCCACCCTGAATAGTTGGAAGTGGTGAGGCTATCTCTTTCTTCAAGAATGGTTTGAAGCTTAAATTTTTTAGATTGGTTTCAAAAAATACAATTACAAGGTTTTCATAAAGACCTCCATCTAGCACAAAAATAAAAAATTATAAATTACACCATTTACAAAGCAAAAACAATGCCCACGCCTTATTACTGTCAATCAAATTTATATATTCAATTTTTTTTACAGAGAAAACAGAACAAAACAAAACAAAATAATAATCTATTTTCAAATTTTAAAAATAAATTTCCCTTCAAACATTCAAAACTTAAAAAAAAAGTTGCCCCTTTACATAAAATGCATGTCTAATTTAGCTTTATATAAAATATCCATATCATATCTTGGCATGCAACTTATTCGTATTTTCATGCATGCACTTATTTCCCTCTCCTTCTTTTCATGTAATTTTCCAACAAATAATTTAATGTTTTAAAAACACTTTCTTATTTGATGGAGGATTTTATATCATCCACAATTATGGGCCTATGTCGATACCTCTTTGACTGAGAGTCAAGAATCAAGGGATATCAATTTCTTGTCACAATCTCAAACTCATATCATACTTCCAGAGATTTGAACATTTTTGAATTGTGTAATCAAAGAACATATCATCACCCTCACTAATTGTGCTCAATCAATTGAACCCTAACCCTTTGATAAATGCTTCCTTTAACCAGATGCAATGCTCAAAAGAACTTGTATGACAAAGGGATAAACTTGCAAGTTGTTTCATCAATAAATTTTCAAATGGTTAGTGATTTGACTGGTCGACTTATCACACAGACTGACTGTGGGCCAACATAGGTCGACTGTCATGAAAATGACTTGCAAGCCGACTGCATAGTTTGACAAGTAATTTCTCTCTGACAAGGGCGACCCAACTTGTTTGCAGGGGCCGATACATCAATTTTTGCAAATCTACATGTTTGAGGACTGACTGTAATCTACTAGGGCCGACTTACTAAAAAAATGCAGACCATTTTACTTATTTGTAATCAACTTAAACAGTTACAGTCCGATCTTTTTCATTACAAACTGACTCAGCAATTTTCAAATTTAACTCAACAAATTGAATAAGAGGGAAAATTTATAGAAAACACAATGACAATCTGAACCATAAAACTTAAACAAGAGGGCAAAATTATTCATCATTCACATTTTTCTCACAAAATCGATTTGCAAGACATGGGGAAACAACTTATAAGTTGCGACTCATTGCATTATATTGACATTTGCTTTTCCAACCAATCCATCCTATTTTTCCATTGCTTAAAGCCTTTTACAATTGGAGCTTTGATACAGTTACAGAAAATGGGGAGAAGCTTAAGTCACCACCTACTGCAAAGAAGTATTTTATTGCTTCAACAAAAAAAGTGCAAGATAGTTCATGTGTTGTCCTCTCTATAAATAGATAAATTCGGAAGTTTGTAGAAGTTAACTTTTGCAACTATATTACATATGAACAACTTCCCATTCTAACAATAGAATGATGCTAACTAATAGTATCAACTCTAATAATAGATTGGCCTTAACTATAAGGTGACTAAGAAGCATGTTTCAATAACTAAAAAACCTAGTGGAAAGAGATGTTGCTTTAGAAGAATAATATAAAGAATGCTAAGTGAGAAGGGCTTAGTATAAGTATTAAAATTAAGATCAGTATAAGTATTAAAATTAAGAAAAATCTTAATTTAAGCATTGTCCCAAATTCTTTAATTCTAAATATTTATGAAAAGATTGACCATTCTAATGTTAATGGGTTAGAAGCACAATAGAAAAGTAGTTGTGAGAATGTTTAGAAACTTTTGAGAAAATGTTGACTTTGTATTTCTTCGAGAACTCAAGTCTAATATGAATACTTTGAATTGATCTCTCAAGTTAATCTCCTCTAAGGTTGTTAAAACTTCCACTCTTCATGAGAAGGGGAAGGGTGGGAAGGATATTAAGATAATAGATAATGAGTTTTCTCCTTGTTCAAGTGTGACTTGGATGAAAATTGAAGAGGGGGTTGTGCAATTTGAAATCTATTTAGTGTAGCCTACATATGATTTTAGAGAGATGGCTAAGGCGTGGAACTAGGTGGAAAGACATCTAGAAAACGTGCTTTGGATTCTTAGGTGTGATTTTAATATAGTAGAAGATAAGGAGGATAAATTCAAAGGTGTATAGGAGCGAATTTGCACCCCTTACGCATATTCCCCTTTTACCGTTCCTCACTTTAGAAAACCAAATTCAGAGGCTTAATTCCACATAAGCTTGTTGTCCTTGTTCCGCTCGGCCCCTGTTTTGAGTGTCGATGGAGGAATAACTTTCAAGGACGCCCATGCAGCGCGTAGACGTCCGTGTGGTGCGCTTACGTCCCTGGCAGATTCCTATAGCTGGAGCCTGCAGAGGTGTTACACTTCCCATTGGAAGTCAACTTGTAACGCCCTCTTCGACCGACCAAACCGAATACAACTGTTTCCTTCACTCTTTCCTTCAAATCCACTATCCCTTCATTCATTTCAAAGGCTAGAAAATCTCATCTATAGATTCAAACATTCACTTCAAGCATTCAAGCAACATTCTTGCACTCCATAGTAGCAATTCCATCACTCCAACTTAGTAGAGCACGTGTAGAACAACATCATTGCAACAAAGGCTTGAGTTTCTCTCATTTTCTCCTCCATTAGTGTTGAGAGCTCTTGGTGGAGGTGGTAAGCTTTTTACTCCTCTCCTATATTATTTGGTTGAGTAAGCACATTACTGTTTTATAGTGTTTTAGTGTTCCTTGATTGCATTTCCTTCTTTATCGTACTATTTCTCTATCATTGCAAACTTGGCTGTCCGTGGAGATGGAAATACCAAAATGAGGGTTTGACTGAGGCAAACCCCTATACAACCCCCCAACAATTTTCATCTTTGTTGTGTGTAGGTGGACGTGCTTCATGGAGCTAGCTGGTGAACAAGCTTTTGTGTGAGATCATTCTTGTCACCCTAGCATTAATCTATTTGTTTTATTACATTCATTTATATGTTTCTTAGTTCATAGTATTATTTTGTTCACTTAGAAACCATTAACTAGGCTGTTAGTTTGTTTTCTAGTGGTTAGACCTTGTCTTTCTGGTTCTCTGGCCGTACGGATGCCATTGCACCTGAGAGACGCCAACGCGCCGCACTGTCGTCCCATAACTATGTTTCTGTCCTCTGACAAAGAGCTATTTGAGACATAGAGTTGACCATGAAAATTGACTCGCCTAGTCTCCTTTAAAGTCTCAGGTTTGCAGAGTGATCGAAGGACCTTATAGTCCTCATCATTCTCATCCCACCTTTCCTAACACTCCTTTAAACTAAGGTAAGTTAGGGCAGCCTACTACTCTCGGCCCTCCATGACTTGGGGCCTTGATGTGGTTGGTCCCCCTCTCTCACAAAAGGCTCAAACTTTGATTGGAAAGCAAATGAATTTTCTATTGGTACATGAAGGAAAGAACTTAAACTACCCTACATGTGTATTAATCAAAATAACATGTTTACTTACTTCAAGAGAAGAAATGTTTACAATAAACAAAGTAAATTTAATCTAATTATTATGAAGAGTTAGATTTTATAGATAGAAAAGATTTGCTATAAGAAAAAAATGTTGAAAAGATAAAGGAAAAGGTAAAAAAAATATTCTTGGTTTGAAATACAAGGCAAAAGATGATTGTTGGTGATGTTAGAATTTGGATGTTATAATAGAGGTTGTAGAATTGAGTAGATTTACAACATATGTGATCCTGACAATGGGTTTAAATATCAAAGATGCTACCACGATCACAATGGAGACTAGGTCTCTACAAAAATTGCATTAGTATCTAAGTGATCAAAATTTGAAATTGACATTAAAAAAGGTTCAAATCAAGTAAAATAGTATATCATGACATCTTAGTAAAAATAAAAGCTACAAATTTAGTTAAATGCAACACAAAATATGCTAAGGGAATAGACACTAAAACCAATGCATTGCATAGAGTGGAAATTGAAAAGTAAGCAATTTCTAATTCTATAGTATAAGATGAAGAAAATTTTCAAAACCATTTTATCCCCTTTAGAAGAGAAAGTGAGATAGCAAAGGAGTTATGTTTACATGGTGCAAGTTGGTGGACTATATTCTAGATATATTTTTTTATTAAAGGACATAATTATTTTTATTTTGTTGGCGTAAAAATTAGCACCTCTGGAGTGCGAGTTGGTACAGACAACTATGCACGGTGCGTAATGACTGCTCTTCAAATTAGGAGGGGAAGCTCCCTCTTTTGTTGATATGCGTTCTAAAAGTAAAATATCTAAATCCTATCTTCTTGACTCGGCTGGAAGAGGCACAAGGTTAAGAAAACCAAGGATGTTGCAGCTAAGGATTTTCTCTGGTTTTGCAGATCTTAACTACAACTAAAAACTAAAAGATTTAAACTATCCAATCGCCTCAAGAAAACAAAGCATGAGGAAAAGGAGCAGGAATGTGATTATACGATAAACTTCAGGTGCAAATTCACAATGTGAAGGCAAGGTGGCTCAATTATTTGCTTGGATGGGAAGAATTTTATTAGAAACAAACATATATACGATAAACTGAGTACAACTTCACAATATGAGGGCAAGGTGGCTCAACTATTTGCTTGGTTGAATAGGTTTATTGACACACACATCAAATGATAAGCTTTAAGTACAGATTTGCAACAAGAGGGCAAGGTGGCTCGATAATTTTCTCATCTGAATAGGCCTATTATTAATATAACATAAGGTAAGCAACTAGGACAATAAATTGTATAGACGAGACACACATACAATAAACGATCAAACTAGTAACCCCATTTAATTAAGATTTGAACAAACACCATAGTAATAACATGAAGGCAAGGTGGCACAACTATTCATTAATATAGTAATCACTCATGAACATATACAAAATAACAATATTACATGCAAGGTAGGCTCAACATATATTGCTATCGCATGCAAAAGTTATTTACAAATGAGCTGAAAGCTCTTATTTATAGACATCAAAGGTGTAGGCAACCCTAAAATCACCTTGAGTCAACTAGAGTCTCACAAGCATGCAAGATCCTTATTCCTAATCTAAGGAAAATAAACTATACCGTTAATTGGAAAGATACCATTAGTTAACTGAAACAAGACTCAACAGAATGGACATGTGCAACATGCACGTCCTTATTGAAATGAAAATTAACTAATAACTCCAACTATACAAAGATGTTTCCAAGAAAGACATAGCATGCATTGTGGAACAACGAGTTAACTCAGAAAGAGGCATCAAGTTTAACTCTTGTGTCTAATGTCTATCTTGGAAAAGGTGGGACGCCCTGAACTGGGGTTCACTGGCCCTGATCACGAGCAACTATCCCCTCCATGAGGTCATTGACTGCATCACCATCTGGGGCACTGATACTCTTTCATAGTACATGATGTCTGCGTAGCATATCCTCACCACCTATGATCTGGCTCTGAAGTTCATCTCTTCTTCTGACTGCCTCATCGAACAACGCTGACATGAGTGTAAGTTGATCTAACTTACAACCAATAGAGTCTCCATTGAAAATACCATGGATGAGTGTTTGCAATTCTGACTGAATGTATGCAAGCTAAACATACTCACCATCCTCATGCTGATATGGGCAAGAAACTTGTGACATAAAAGTTCTCACATAATGTAGTGTAGTAGTCACATGCTCTCTACTCTCGACCAAAATCTGAAGTCATTGTTTCCTGTATTTTTGCCTTGAAGATTAATTGTGATCTCCAATCAAAAATAGCTTCTCTATCTTCTTCATCAGCGACTGAGTCATATGCCATCCCCAAGTGAGCGATCAAGATTTCATCCCTAGGTTTGTCAACCGCCAAGCTGCGCTCTGAATCCTGAATTTGCAAACGAAGTTCGTGGGTGTTGTATCTCAACCGAAATAGCTCTGCAAGTACAAAGCGACCCTTAGTGATAAACTCCTCTTCCCAATCCATCATGTGCTTCTCATACACAACCATTTGATTGAGCTGACCCTGATCTGCTGGTGGCTCTAGCATCTATGGGAGTGAAGCGATGACATTCTTGAGTCTATGGATGAGATTAGAGATGTATTGGCGAAGCTGCTGGTTTTTAGCCTTGAGGGCTGCCTTGTCTTCTCCTTCTTTTGCCACTCTATCCATTATGCTATTAGTTGCAACTTGAAGCAAATCAACCTCTGTTTGGTGTGTGCTCCTGCCAAGGTTAACCTTGATAATTTCGAAGTCCTGAACTTCCAACTCATCCAAATTCTTGTCTGGTGGAGGTACTGCAGTCTCTACAATGATCTCTTTCTCAACGTTCCTCTCCACATGAAATTGTTTCTTATCCTCTTATCTGATGGATCTTGGTAAATGTGATCAAAGTCTGAGTGGTCAAGTATGTATGACGACTGCCTCCTCTTCCTACCCAGCTGACTCTCAAGCCAAGACGAGTCTCGACTAATCTTGCTGGATGGATCGGTGCTAGTCATAGGAGGTCTTGATGAGGCAGAAAGTGTAGAAGTATGGCTACACAGTGCCGAGTCCAAGTCCAAATCAATGTGAATTGGAACTGGGAGCTGCTGTGGTGTTGGTGATGGAAAAGGAGGCTATACCTCTGGCTATAGCATGCTTTGAACTGTATTCGTGGCTACCTCTACCTATTTCTATAACAAGTGCCTTCCCTTTTGATTTATCAAACACTTTGCTTCTTTGAGGAGGTTTGCTCCTTTTCTTTTGTTTAGGCTTTGACGAGGATGGTAGTGTAGATTCCACCAATGGTGGCTTTGTGCTTGGCATGACTTCCCTCCTTGTTTTCTTGCTTTCTAAGTAGAGTATGCTATTATGAATAGCTCTACCTATTCTCTCTTCCACAAATGAATACTCTTGGGTGTACCAACCAACAATTGGAAGTGGTTGTTTATCCACCTGCTCTTTGAAGAATTGAGGAAGTATATCCCCATCATCACCTAACAATCCTTCAACATCCTTTGACATGTAAAGGGAAATATGTGAGAGAGTGAACCTGTTATAACTATGTCGGCGCACCTCGAAATCATCCTCGCAGCTGACCTAGTAGCTCTCCATAGTAGGCTTGTGATGAGGGCGACCTCTGAGACGCGTTGAATAATAACCCCAAGGGTCATATGAGTGTGCATCGACAAGGTACTTGAGCTTGAGGTTCTCTGACTCCTTCCTTGCAATCTTGGCATCAACTGTTGTTTTACATCTGTAGATTCTCATTTGCAAAGGAAAATTGGTTGTCGACTTGTGCTTGTTACACAACCGTGAATGGACTTCAGATAATTTCCTTAGAAACTCCATGAACACCGTCTTATCTGAAGGATAACGTGGTAGCATGGCTAGATTTCTTGTATAACCGTAGACACAAATGTAAGTATATGTAGGGAACTGAATGAACCAGTCCGCCCATTCTACCATTGCCTCTCGAGCAACTGTTGAAATATGAACATGTAACTCCCGGTCGTTTCTCACTATGTATATCAAGAATGCTTCTTGCACACACTTGAAATGCCGCTTAGAAGCTGTGCATTCAAGTTGATCGTAGTACTAATATACTTTCTGCACACTGAGAACGCCCTTAGTGTTCAAACCTCTAAACTGATTCTGATATGCAATCAAGTATATGAGATAAGAACACATGTGAAAATCATGGGCAACTAGGAATCCAATAATTTGTTTGTGAGTGACGTCGCTGATCAAAGAAGCCCAGTCATAATACTCTCGCTTGGAAACAATCTGAGCAATGATATAATACATCCAAGGATGGAATTTGTCTATCGGAGGGCAATTTTCACGAAAAATTTTGAGACATGGGTTTTGTGCGAAAAATTGATTTCAAGCAAACCCTCAATGTCAGAAATTCGAAAAAATGCCGTTTAGCTTGACATACAAAGACTTTTCTGAAAAAAGTAGCTGGGGGTAGCACAGGCTGTGGGGGCAAATTTTTCTGAAAAAATTTGGAACATGGGTTTTGTGCAGAAGATGTTTTCAAGCAAACCTAGATGCTCTATTTTGAAAAATAATGTCTTTTACTCCACCATGCAAATGAATTTCAGTTGAGAAAAGCAAAGCTTTGAGATTTGAAGCTTCGAGGTAATTTTTCATGAAAAATTTGAACACATGGGTTTTGTAGAGAAAGTCGTGCACAACCAACCCAGATGATTGAAAATGTCAAAAAACCGGCGAATTCTTGGACATGCGATGAATACCTAAGACAAGAAAAGAAGAAATTAAGACAAAAGACATAGGTTTTATGTTTCTGATTCTGTCAAAATCGCCATGCTTGTTTGAAGTTTGTTGATTATTCTAGACCTGTATTTGCAAGGAAATCTGAAAAATAATATTTATGATGCCTTCGAATGCTGCACAAGAGAAAATTCGCTTGCACTTCAACTTGTTATGAGAGAAATGGATGCCATCTTGAAATAAATAAAGAAATTTTAGGTTTATGGTGTCAACTGCAAGTAGACCCTGATTTCAAAAGAAGCCATCTGATTGGACCTCACTTCGTGCAACAAAATCTGACTTGAAGTCTCAAAAATATTAAAATATTCAATTCAACTCAACATGCGAAACTGACTTGAGTCTCAAAATAGGCGCCAATATTAAAATATTGAAGAAATTCGCCCTTTGCAAAGCTAACATGCAAAAACTGAAATTTAATATTATTTTATTGAGTTAATTGAAATCTCTCTTTCTGGGTTCGCTTAGAATCTTTTTCTGATTCCAAAAAGTCAAACTTTGACTTTCTAGGCATCCCACATCAAAAGTTGAGATTTTTTGCTAACTTCCTATTCTATAGCTTGTTGAAAACGTCACAGTAGCCTCTGTTGAACTTTGATTTTCGGGTGCCCGAGTGATGCTGAAACTGAACTGAAGGACTCATCACATAGCCAGATCAAAATTGATGAAATGTTTGTTGGAAGTTGTGACCTCAGAAAACTGAATCTGGTGCCTCAAAATGAAGGGCACCTTCCTTAAGGAGATATGTAATTTCGTACGAAATTCCATACTTAGCCATTTTTTCGATTTGCCATTTGATGCTTCAATCTGCCGTTGTTAGTGAACGATGACTCTCGTCGTCTGGATGCGAGATCCATTGTGTAGCCAGAAGAATTACACACTTGATGACTACATATGCAAGGCCTGAATGCTGGATTAAAACCTCCAAATGCAAGGGCACCCCTGGCTTGCAGAGGAGCAAAAACAGAAATTAACATGATTTTGCATTTTGTCGATTTCAACCAAGTGCCCTACTTTGACCCTCGCTATCAGGAGCCGAATTACTCCGATTTGCATGCTAACAGGCTTGCTGCATAGCTGAAACAACTTGGAAGAGATGTTCTTGGGAGTGACGAAGCAAAAAGACTGCATTTAGTGCCTCCCAAAGAAGGGCGCCTTTTTCAAGGCAATGTGTAAAACCCATAGCCATTTTTTCGCTTGTCTCCATTCTGCATAGATTCTTCGATTAAGGGTGATTGACAGATCCCAAAGGCTGACAGATAGATTCACTGCGTAGCTAGGAGGATTCCGCACAAGTCTCGTGAAGACGACAACTGCAAGAAACCTCATTTGATTGGCCTAAAGGCAAGGCGCCCCTAGCCAACATAGGTACAATTTGATATTTCACTTTAATCTATCCTCCATTTTACGTGCTTGCTGGAGCTATTGTCACAGTCACTCAACACATCTGACGATCTTGCGAACGAGTGTACGCGGAGCTGGGCTGAATCAGAAGAGATCCCCCGGAAACAAAAAATGCAAATTCATTCATCTGACATGTCTAATTCAAGGGCACCCGTGAGCTACAGGGGTGCATAAACTACAAATTTGACTGCCTCCGTGACATGTAACTCCTTCATAACTTCTGCTTCAGCCTTCAATTGTCAAAGTTCCGAGAATCAGATGAACTTGCTTGATAGCTTGTCGGAAAGCTGATAGAAAACCAAAGAGAATGAATATATTTGCAACCTAAAACAACTGAGTCTTGACCTCCTAATTGAAGGGTGCCCCTAAGCTACAGGGACGTAGATTTGCTTTGGATTTGGTAATTTTCTCCATTTTGTGCTATGCGAACACTGTGTCACTGCTGAGTTATCCACGTAGAAGCATTACTGCTGCTGACGTGTGTGTGAGTGTATTTCACCATTTTCACATGTATGGACACTATAAAGTTGATTTTCACGTTGATCGCGCAAGCGTCTCCCACGTTACAAAGTGAAATGTTTCTAAACTTAGAATACTTTTTGCACTTTTTGCCATTTGAAAATCCCCTTCGTCGAGAAGCATCTTTTTCAACATCTTTCATCATAGAATGTTTTGCTTTGAGTTTCAGGCTTAAAGTTTGACACCTAGTATTGGCCAACTACCATTGACGACCTTAGAGGTCCTAACTTTTCTCTTGAAAAAGTGAAAACCACCCACTAGGCTTAAACTGACTTTTAACTAAAACTGACTTCACCATTGTGATCGTGATGCAAAATAAGCCAATCAAAATTAATTTCAGCCAATTTTGACAAGTTTCTATTTTTAGGGTTTTTGACCTAAAAATAGGGTTCGAAAACCCTAATTTTCAAAATTTTCAAATTTTGCCAGTATCTTTCTAACATCATATTGACCAAAAGCCCATACTTGATTTTCCCAACAACTATGTTTTGACATCATTTTTACAAGGTTTAGACCATTTTAAGCAAAATGCCTTAATGAAGCAAAAAATTTGGTTTGGGTACAACATATTCCTATTGTGGCCAATGACAATGTTTATAGTTCTTGCATATACCATGTGTAATCATCATCCCATTTGAGTAGTCTTGATTTTATTTCTTGTCCTTTCAATGTCAAACATGAGATTCGAGGCTATATAAGTTAATTGTCTCACATGCTAAGAGTGAATATTGTTTGGGAAGGTTGCTAATTATATTTAAAACAGTATTGATTTTTTATTAGATGTTTTTTTTAATTACTATATCCATCCAACTTTTGTCTATGTATTGTCCCCGTGTAAAATATTTGACCTATTGCTCCATTTAATTTTTTAATGGGTCCGTAAGGATATGATATTTTTAAGTTCTTTTCCGTTTTTATATAAAATATGGGCTCACTACATAATATTTAAAATAGTATTGATTTTTTATTATTTTTTATAATACTATCAGTTTAAATGTAAACTTGGAATATCATCAGAAATTTTACAAGTGCAAATTGTGTTTGAAGGTCTCAAAATTAGCATGAAAGTGAATAATATATTTTTTCTCCACTCTAGTTTTCAAATTTAGACAATGATTTCTTAAGCTTGAGTTGTTCATTGCTAGTCATTAAACTAGCAATTTTCTGCTTTTCACTCTAGTTTTCAAATTTAGACAATGATTTCTTAAGCGTGAGTTGTTCACTGCTAGGCAATTTCAGATCTTTGATAGAATTATCATTACATTCTCAATTTTGACCCAAAAGACCCAAAATTTTCACAAAAAATAATAAACTATCTAAACTCATTCATTTACAAGAATTTTAAAATCCACCCTCTAAATTTGAGCTGAAGATGCCAAATACAATCAAAATAACATTTAAAAAAATAGTTATCTAAAACTAAGTAAGATCTTTAGAATATAGTGGCACAAAATTTGGTATCAACAATATGATTCTCTTAGAAGATGGATTGTTGAATTATAATATGGGTCTATTGCGTGATGCCCAAAAAGACTTGTTTCATGTAGCTTTTGTCATAAATGAAACATATCTTTTGTGTTGCCAAACTTGGACACACAAGCCTTGGTTTCTTTAAACCCTGGGGTTGAAATCCTGAAGAACCTGAAAATAGTTGAGACTTTGGTATTGTCTCCTGCCCGCTCGAAGTTTTAGGTGGGATCAATGCTTGCTTTCTCTACAAGAGGGAGGGGAACATTAGAAAAAATTGCCCCATAATCCAGAAAAAGAAGGATAAGCCGACATAGGGAAACCCAAACACTGGCCCTAAGGAGTTCTCTCCTGAATCGCAAGTGCGCAGAGTGGCTGGCAACAACCAACCCCCCTGCAACCTGCTAGAGAATTAAGTCCTAACCTAAGGTCGGATTCTGGAAGTGTCCCTTCCATGATGGAGGAGATGAGCAATGACTGCCCGACCCTGAGAATGATAGCCATGGTCTTCTGTAATGTCCCCTTTTTGGGATAATCCTAAATCTGTCCTAATTTATCAATTTCAAGTGATTACCTTGGGTTTGGGGATGTTTATAGAGCTGGTAGATTCCTGCAAAACAGAGTTAGAGAATGTTTACAAGATAATATTAATTTGGATGCATATATATAAGAGAATCAAGAGAGCATGGTTAGGGATACAACTACTTGTTTAGACCTGCAAATATGTTAGTAGTCATTTATGAATAGAGATAAATACATTGAATTTATTAGATGCTCTAGTTCATTCTTCCTTGGTCATAATGGCCTAATAGGGTGCCCTAGAAACCCTCTATCCTAGGCCCAAGGGTAGTACACCCCCCTTGGCCCATGTGGTCCTTGCCATCCATATGGGTGGGGTACCTAGTGAGGTGTCCTATCACCGTTCCCCAATCAAAACCATTATGACTTAATTATGAAAAGGGTTTGAGGGTGCAACTACAGTAGGGTGTCCTGGGCAGTCATTTCCTCTAAGCCCAAGGGAAGTACATCCCCCTTGGCCCATGTGGCTCTTGCCATCCAGATGGGTGGGGTACTTAGAGGGTGACCCACATGCTGTTTCCCCTCCCTCTAGGTCCTCAACTCCTTTATTATATTTACAATACGATATTATGAATATCAATCTCTAATTAACGAACATTATTCCACCATATAAATGCATAGATTTTGATCATATCTATTGAATCAATTATATACATATCCCAATTACATTAAGTCAAAATATAGATGCAAATATATGCCATGTACATTCTAGTAAATTATTATAATACTATTTATCTATTATCTATTTTCTAAAATAAATGGTAATGCACAAATATATATATATATATATATTATTTATCTTATGCAAATACAATGATAATGCATAGATCTATTATTTGTTTCCACCATAAATGATTGTGTAGGTGGCAGCCTATTGTTCTAATCAATTTATACAAGTTTCTTGCACTTTTAGTATGCAGTATAATCAAACACACAATCTAATATGTATATATTTAAACATGGTGAACAGACTGGAAATATATATAATTAAGCATGGTGAGCAGACTTACCTTGGCCGCTGCTGGAGATTCTCTTTGATGTTGCTCCCTGTATTTCTTCTACTATTTGATTCCTTTGACCTTACATTTGATTGGACATAAGTATATAGATCATGTTTATATTAAAGAGTCATTATTACTTATAATGCTCACTAATTGTTGTAGACATCCTTATTGCACTATCATAAATAATATATATGTATATATGTATATAAACCTATACATATATACACATATCCTATATGAACCTATACATATGACTATTCCTAGTTGGTTCCAATATACAATGATTACTTTAACATATATATATATATATATTCTGTAACATATTGACAATAATATCATTATTGCCTCATTATTTAAATCCTTATTTACTCATTCAATATCTACTTTACTAATGCATCCAATTTATTATTATTTTAATATTATTATTTTATTTCCTAAAGCATTGACTAAGTACCTATTCCCAAACCTTAATATTTATTTAAATTGATTACTTGAATTTATATTATACTTACTTTCTAATTCCTCTTACGTCTCTTTCCCAGTCTATACTTACCTTTCTGGGACCTGCCTATATTCTCTTGGTCTGCTTTAACACTCAGAAATATATATACATATACCAAATTCCTTTCCTACCTCCTTCCTTGATCTACATGTATCAGAATGTATTTATATATGTTTATAGAACATATCTCTATCGATAACTCCTTCCTTTAGAATCTGTTTATATATTCTTTCTTTTCTCTCCTCCTTCAGGCGGTGATTAATTCTTTACTCTGGATGTGTTCTTATTCTTATTCCCATCGATGCCTTTCTTCTCCCTATAAAACCCGATCTTATATCTTCTCCTATTTTGGAGAAGGGATGCGATCCTTTGGAGAGTCATACCTTTTAAATAACATCCCCTAATCGTTGCGTTTTAAGGGATCATTTCTTTGTTAGTTTAAATATAGTAAGTATCGCTGCCTGCCCAAATAATGATATTCGCTGCTTATGTTTCTATCTATGGGTCTTGCTGTTGTTGACTATATATATATTTTATATTAAAGGTTTTTCTTTAAATATATTTATTATTATTATTATATTGGTTTTCTTTCTTTTTTATCATTTTTTTATGGTATTTAATATTTATTTTATATTATCAATATTTACATTTATAATTATAATATTATTTTGATAATTATAATTATAATAGTAATATTTAAATGACAATTACTTATATTTATATTCTAATATTTTTTACAACTTTTTTATTTGTATTTCAATATCTCATATTTAGCATTACAATTTCGTGGACATGATAGTCCTCCCCGCCCAAGATTGCTTGTCCTCAAGCAATCACTTTAAACCAATTTTGAGGTGAGAATGGGTTATGGGTCCATGATTTGATTCAATTTTGTTAAAACTTGATTCCTATCAAATTTATTCAAGGTACCTAACATTGAGGTTCCTTCACACATCAACCTGATCTGCAAAGTTAACTAAGGTTCTGTTCTTAATTGGTTTCTTCAATCCCTTTTGTATCCCAAGCTTGAGCAAATCCCACTTTTTTGCTTTGATAGTTACTAATCATTATCACATTTGAATAATAATAATAATTCAAGTTCAGATAAGTTAATTTGTTAGTACCTCCCAACTCAAAAGGTATTTTGATAGACACAGTTCTTATAATATGCAGTAATCATAAACACCCATGGAGCAATCTTTGTTGAAGGCACATGAAGCAAACACATGGATATACTTAATGAAGCAAATACATGTAGTATTACAAGTATACCAATAAATACACATAAGTCGCAAAGTATGAATGCACGCAAGTTGCAAGATATACATATGAATACAAGTAAGACACAAGGTATACACATGAATACTAGTCACAAAGTATACGCATGATCACACATAAATCATAATGTAAGCCATAGAGTATTCATTTGAATGCACTTGAATACACATAAGTCACACGGTATACAGTTGAATGCATTTGAATACACAAGTCACACTTGAGTACACTCGAATACATGTAAGCCACATTTGAATGCATTTGAATACATAAGTCACACTTGAATACACTCGAATGCATATAAGTCACACTTGAATACATATAAGCCACACTTGAATGCACTTGAATCAGAAATCAGGGCAAACAACCAAGTAGCTCAACCAAGCAACCAAGCAACCAACTCAAGCACATAGGAAAGTAGCTCAAGTAGGCAAACAAGTAGCTCAAGCAAGCAAGCAACCAGCTCAAGCACACAAGCAAGTAGCTCAAGCACACAAGCAACCAACTCAAGCAAGTAGGCAAGCATGTAGCTCAAGCAAGCAATCGAGTAGCTCAAGCAAGCAAGCAAGCAACTTAAGCAATTTGATAGTATTTTAACATTTTCATAGTTTTAGGCATAAAGTAATCATAAACACAATAACAAGTTCCACTATACTTCACAAATACATAGTGGCTAGCTCTAGCATTCATCACATACACAATGGCTAACTAGCACATGTCCATAATGCATCCCAGATAGAAAGAGCATCGGTGCATTGAGCACTACACCGAGGGTCCTATCATTTCCTTCGGCCTTCTGCACTATTGGACAAAGGGGAAGAGGATTCGATGCATCCCATACTACACCGCGGGTCCGTCCTCAACCCCACAAGGCCAAGTATACAGTTTGACAAAGGGGACGAGGATTCAGTGCATCCCATACTACACTGTGGGTCCATCCACCATCCCAAGGTCACCCAATATACACATGAGTACACAATACACACTTGAAGTCACAACGTATGCATAGTCGCATAAATGTAGGTCACAAAGTATACACAAGGCACACACATATGGAGATGCATTAGTGGCATGCTTAAGAAGAAGGCTTGAATATTTAATCCTAATTAGAGTTTAGCTTGTACACAGGCTGGCAAGAACATGCTCTGATACCACTTGTAATGTCCCCTTTTTGGGATAACCCTAAATCTGCCCTAATTTATCAATTCCAAGTGATTATCTTGGGTTTGGGGATGTTTATAGAACTGGTAGATTCCTGCAAAACAGAGTTAGAGAATGTTTACAAGATAATATTAATTCAGATGCATATATATAAGAGAATCAAAAGAGCATGGTTAGGGATACAACTACCTGTTTAGACCTGCAAATATGTTAGTAGTCATTTATGAATAGAGATATTGTCATAATGAAATACATTGAATTTCTTAGATGCTCTAGTTCATTCTTCCTTGTCATAATGGCTTGATAGGGTGCCCTAGAAACCCTCTATCCTAGGCCTAAGGGCAGTACACCCCCCTTGGCACATGTGGTCCTTGCCATCCATATGGGTGGGGTACCTAGTGAGGCATCCTATCACCATTCCCCTAATCAAAACCATTATGACTTAATTATGAAGAGGGTTTGAGGGTGCAACTACAGTAGGGTGTCCTGGGCAGTCATTTCCTCTAAGCCCAAGGGTAGTACACCTCCCTTTGCCCATGTGGCTCTTGCCATCCAGATGGGTGGGGTACTTAGAGGGTGACCCACACGTCGTTTCCCCTCCTTGTAGGTCCTCAACTCCTTTATTATATTTACAATAAGATATTATGAATATCAATCTCTAATTAACGAACATTATTCCACCATATAAATGCATAGATTCTGATCATATCTATTGAATCAATAGTATACATATCCCATTTACATTAAGTCAAAATATAGATGCAGATATATGCCATGTATAGTCTACTATTATTATAATGTTATTATTTATCTATTATCTATTTTCTGCAATAAATGGTAATGCACAAATTTATATATATAATATTTATCTTCTGCATATACAATGATAATGCACAGATATATTATTTGTTTGCACCATAAATGATTATCCAGGTGGCAACCTATTGTTCTAATCAATTTATACAAGTTTCTTGCACTTTCAGTATGCAGTATAATAAACACACAATCTAATATGTATATATTTAAACATGGTGAACAGACTGGAAATATATATAATTAAGTGTGGTGAGCAGACTTACCTTGGCCGTTGTTGGAGATTCTCTTTAATGCTGCTCACTGTATTTCTTCTACTATTCGATTCCTTTGACCTTACATTTGATTGTACAAGTATATAGATACAATCTTTTTATGTTTATATTAAAGAGTCATTATTAACCGATAGGCTATATATGGTGTGAGGTTTCGACTGAAATCTGTCTCACACTCCGTCAAACCGTTTCATGCCGTTATACCTTCAAGGCTACCAGTAAACAACTTTCAGGTTTGCTACAGTACTGGAAGATTGGATTGCAATCTTTTAAGTAAATGCAGTATCAATCTAATTCACTGCAGATTGCAGATTGCGATAAATGTAAAGATGTTTTTTTGTCAACCTTTGCCACCGCCCTCCTGCCCACCGCTCACAGTAAGAGTTTCACCGACATTCTGCAACTATAAATTCATTACTCCTCTATAAATATTTAGCCTCTAAGTCGGTGTTGCGCAATATCAAAGATGTTCTGTAGCATAGCCCTACAAGTACAAAATGTAGATGTTAAGGTGGACTGTGTGATTTCAAGCGATGAAACCAGCGGTGACAACAATACCAAGAACAGGGAGATTTGGAGCCACCTGATGAGGTTTATGTCAGGTAGTGTTTTTAGGCCATTAGAGGCTTTGCAAGGTTTCTTGGGTCCAAAAAAATCCATGGTTCCAGAGGTTTCCCATCATTCTCTCGGCGAAGTTTTGAAGAGTTTCAAAGAGGTCCAAAATCTGAGCATTGAACTGCCTGGTGGTGAACTGGATATTGAAGATGGCGTCCTGCTTAAATGGAAGACATAGTTTGGGACGATTCTAGAGAGCTGTGTTATTCTTGGGGACTCTTCGGTTTCAAATCCTGCTAAGGATAAGAGAGATCAGAACTGTGATTTGAAGAAAATAGGCCTTCTTGAAGGTAAGGACTAATCTTGGGGGCTTATTTATAGTTTGTTATGTTTGATATAATTTTTGGATTATATGTGAGATGTAGCTTCCACAATCAGCGCAGTTGCTCTTGCTTTATTCAATAACGAATCTTCACTGAGTAACATGGAAGGGGGCATCGCATCCATGTCTGAGATATCTGAGATACTCTGAACTTTTATGGATGCTGCTTATTCTCTCATTCAACACTCAAATCTTACGACCCAATACGTAACGAGAAATATAATTGGAAAGGCAATCCTGAGATGCGTCCTACAACACATAGAGAGCCTCGTAAAGGAAGTCTTCATGTTTATGTAGCCATTTCCTCCTTGAACTGCAGTTTGCCCTTCCGACCCCACCGATGTCTTTGAGCAGGCATTTGATAGACTCGAGCTCATCACAGATGATTTCCCTTCTTGACCATTGACAACGCATTGCTCACCATTATAGTTTGCAATAATATGGCTATTAGCATCATAGAGGTCATTCTGGTTTTTTGCAGCATGGAGGTCATCCTCAACTATAGAGAAAGGTTATGAAAATATCGGGGATTACAACTTGGATGAAAGATATTCTAGAATTGGAAGATTTGATTTTGTAAGATTTGATTTTGCAAGATTTAATTCAGATATTCTGATTTACTTTGATTTGGATTCAGCTATTTTCTTCACCACAGTTTGCATATTGCTGCTTCGGTTTCTTCTCCTGTTCGTCGTGTCCTTTGCACACCAAACTACTGCTTCAATTATTCATAGTGAGCAGCTTCTACGCCAGTCTGCCTACAACTGCTACTTCGCTCTATTCATAATGAAAACATTTCAAAACGCAAGATTTGTGTAAGCGTCTACACAAAATACTGCATGTCGATAGCCAGCGTGGAGTGTAGTGGTGAACGAAAGGTGGGATTCATGCACCGTTAGTTACTGTGACGTGGAATAAAAATGTCACAACAATAGGGACGTACAGTTCCATAGACTTTTATATTTGGCATGTACTTTTACATTTTTTTAATTTTTCATATAACGGCTTATATATTATTAGTTGCTATACATCGGTTTGTCCTCCATTTGACTGGCATAGTGTAGAAATATTTTTATTTACATGACCAAACTGTAATGCAAATGTCTTGATAAATGTTTTCCATTGATTGGTGTTGAGCTGCTGCATATTTATGTTTTTTTTTAAAACAAATGCTCGATTAGGTAATGTAATTTTAATAATGATTCTGTAATGAAAATCCCTATTATAACATCGCGCACCACCTCCCTAGCCTGTAAAATGCTTCTCCTGGTGGAGCAGCCCCTCCTCCACACCACCATTATTTACTCCCCTGCCTTCCTCCATAATTCACATCTCCCACTCGCCTGTTCTGCCCTTTACCTGGGTATTTATAGCCCTGGGTTCCACACTTTCCGAGCTACGTTGTTTAGGTCTGGCCATCTTGAGGCTGTGAGCAGAATACACGTAGCTCGATGGTACCACATCAAAAAGATAGTTTAAAACTATTTAAAATGAACCTATTGCCCTAGAAGCTCTGGTTATGCATTAAAAATATAATATAAATTAATATAAATGTAATATTAATATGAATATAATATAATGTAAGACACTATAAATAATATAATAAATGTTAATATAATATAAATAGTATAATTGTATAAAAAATACTAAAATAACATAAAATATTTAAGTTTATGTATTCAACTAGATATGGGATTAGGGTTGAGTTTGGGTTATATTTATAGTTATTGTTAGGTTAGGCTTAGTGTTAATCTTCAATTTAGGATTACATTATGTTTCAATTAGATATAAGAATAGAGTTAAAGGTCAGGGTAAAATTAGGATCATTATTTATATGCAATTTAAAAATAAAAGTAGAAGTTAGAAGATTCAATATGCAATTCTTATTCAACAATTTAAAAAAATGATTCATGCAAATCTTCATTGTGTTAAAACAAAAACATATAGACAAAAGAAACAAAACTAAGATACCAAATTGTTAAATGAAACACCAACATGTCAACTTTGCTTAATCATGATTTCAACTAATAGATAGCCAAAAAATGATGTGCACCTCATAGTTCACACAATAAAAAAGAAACAATGGAGGAATAAATTCCTTTTTATATTTATGTCTAGACTTCTAAAATAAAAAGATACAAATATAGTGATCTCTTTATTAAGATATGATAGCATTAGTCAAAGATATTTGAAATAATTTGTTTAAATAAGTTGAAATATATCTTTATTTTAATATATAAATAAGGTCATATATGTTTATTGTCTAACATTTTTTTTCCAATGGATGCCTTCAGTTTGCCAAATTTAGAAGCCTTTAAGGTGAGATGTTCAACAAGCAAATTGTTTACTTGAGGACCATCACCTACAAATATGCTAATGTGTCAGTGGATATATTGTAACCGGGATGCCAACACAACATATATCCATGATTTTGATTAGGTAAAAGTAAATAATGACTCAGACCTTCCATTGAGCACATTTGGGCATAGGAAAATACTTTAGCTTCCAATTTGTAAATAATGCAAAACAAAAATTATACATTTTACACTACTCTTTCTTTCCATCTTTACTTATATATATTTTTCTATAAACGTAACCCTTGCACCCCTTGGTGCAAGTGCTAGTTATTTATAATGCTCACTAACTGTTGCAAACATCCTTAAATTGCACTATCATAAATAATATATATCTATATATCTATATATACATATATCCTATATAAACCTATACATATGACTATTCCTAGTTGGTTCCAATATACAATGATTACATGCTAAAACTATAAATGTTTTTCAAATTGGGTGAGTAAAGACCTATTACATGTTTATGAAGAGGCCATGATGACAAGGACCTTAGGTCCAAAAATCAATAAAGGGATAATTAAGCTCCTCCCTAAAGGAGGGGACAAGACCCTAGTAAAAAACTGGAGGCCAGTAACCCTTCTGAATGTGTCTTACAAGGTTTTGGCCAAAGTCCTAGCATCAAGGTTGGTTAATATCCTTCCAAAATTTGTCAATAGCACTCAAACAAACTTCATTCAAGGTAGATACATTCTGGAAAATTTGATCACAAGTTGGGAAGTTATGCAATGGGCCAAGGTTTCCAACCAAAAAGCCACAATGCTTCTCTTGGACTTTGAGAAAAGCCTATGACAGGGTGGAATGGACATTCCTAAGAAACATTCTGCAAGCTTTTGGGTTCCCTGCACAATTTTGTAAAATGGTGGATACCCTTCTAATGGATGCTAATGCCCAGGTAGAGGTGAATGGGGCACTCTTTGAAGAAATCAAGTTGGAAACGTCTATTCGACAAGGTTGTCCCTTGGAGCTCGCCCTCTTTGTAATAGCTACAAATGCACTCTTCTACTTGTTAAGGGAAAGCACTATATTGCCTAGGATTAGAGGCATCAAGTTGTCGGATGAGGGGGAACTATTAAATGTTCAGTTTGCAGATGACACCGCACTCTTCCTGGATATGGACAAACAAAATATGGAATCCTTAATGTTGAAACTTGAAGTGTTTTGTAAGGCCTATAGGGCAAGAATATCTAATGCCAAATCTATTGCCCTTGGTTGGGATGACATGCCACTGAAGTGGATCAAAGAGTTCAATTTCCAATGGGGTGGCCCCAACCTACACGTAAGGTACCTTGGTATCCCTTTTGTTGTTGACCCTAACCTTAAGGAAATGTGGAACTGGATTAAAAGCAAAATTGAAAAGAAATTAGATGGATGGAATAAACAGTATCTATCTCTTGCTGGGAGGATACATGTCTATCAAAAGATCTTGTCCTCCTATAGCATTTATTTTGCATTAGTCAGGTTCTTATGTAGTTACTAGGTCAATGAGATAAATAAATAAATAAATTTCTATGGTTTGATGGGAAAGGGAAAAGGAAGAAGCACATAGTGAAATGGGAATGCTGTCATGTCCCCGAAATAGCAAAACCATAAAGACCAAGTGTTAAAATACAAATAAATTAATAAATAAACTAAATAGCAATATAAATATTAAATATAAAATAAATGTGTATCATATCAATATAAAAATATGAAATAACAAATAATAATAATATATAGGCAAATTATTGTTATTACATTCTAGTATTAAATAACTTAATATCAAAATAATAATAATAAATAAATATTATAATCATTACACATCAAAGATTGTAATACATTAGAATAAAATAATAATAAGATATTAACAAATTGGTTTTATTATTATACTTTAATGTTAAAATATGTTCAATAAAACATCAAAATAAAATAAGTATAAATCTGAAATATCATAATTATTGGTAATAATATATTATTTTAAAAATATATATTATTGTGATAATAAAGGTAGCAATTAAATCTAACAAAGGGATATATTTTATGAAAAGCCACCTCTTTCACCAAACAATACATTCCCCCCATGAGTCACCTACCTTGAATGGTATAAATAGAAGGAAAGAAAATAAGGAAGGGGGAAAAACATGGAGAAATAGGATCTACAATTTAGAACAGCAGTAACAATGATTGTTATGCATTGGAATATAGAGCCATTTAATATATATATATATTATTTAATAGGCATACAAGTATATATGCATAGATATAGATAAATTTTATAATGAATAAAGAATATATATGAATAAGGAAAAAATAACTATATAAACATATATATGAATACTAATGAATATAAGTAAAAGAATCATATACATGATTATGCAATAATGATACTTATAAGTAATGATGACTCTTTAATATAAACCATAAGTAGATTATGTATATTTATGAATTGTCCTCATCCTATGATCAATTTAGTATAAGGTTGAAGGAGGCGAGTAAGGAAACATGGAGAGATATAGCAACTCAGGTGATGTACTCACTTAGCAATAATATTTAGCATATTTTGAATATAAGAGACAAATAGTGCTAATATGATTATTGGTGTAATGCTTTCTTTAGTATTATCATGATGGTAATGATGTTGATATTGACTTTAAAAATCAGTAATAAATGCAAATGTATTGGATTGCTAAAAGATTGTCTTTTTGTGTTTGTAAGCTTATTGGGAGGAAGGGTGCGAGGGAAGTGGTGCCTAAAAACCCCACTTAAGTCCGCCCCCGGAACCCAAGGTAGGGATGGGCCCTGGAGGGGTGGAATTCCATTCATAGTTTGCCCAATCCCAAGGCCTGGGTGGGCCATGGAGGGGTGGGGGTTCCACTCATAGTCCGCTGCGGCCTTGGAGGGGTGGTAGGCCCAGGCCACTTATCCGTTCCCCCGACTATCCCCAATAAGTCAAGTGTCTTCCGAGGTGCTGACATGGGTAGAGAAAGCAGGTACCAGTGTTTCCACTAAGCACGCCACTCCGAGTATGGAATGGTCCTAGTTTGGATGTTCAACTCGGAGCCAAGGGGTAGGTTGTCCTAATGAGGTGCTTGTGCCCTTGGGCTTAGATGGATAACTTCGGGAGGATCTATCCATGCCACTCCTCTTCTGTTTCATTATTACTTTTGTGATTATGCTTATATTTCGGATATCTAGATATTAATGCTAACGGATATGTTGTTAATATGGTGAATACAGGATTCTTATCTAGGGTTATTGCATTAAGAGAACATTCATTTGGAAAAGAAGAATTCTTAAACCTAATCAACAAATGAACTCTAGGGGAAATCGGGTAAGGCACATTACAGTGGTATTAGAGCATCTTTCCTACCATCCTGTGCGTACTTGAGCTACCTACTTGCCTACTTGAGCTAGTTGCCCACTTGCTTGAGCTACTTACTTGTGTGCTTCAGCTACTTGCTTGTCTACTTGAGCTACTTGCTTGTCTACTTGAGCTACTTGCCTACTTGCTTGAGCTGGTTGCTTGTGTGGTTGAGCTGGTTGCCTACTTGTTTGACCTGGTTGCTTGTGTGCTTGAGCTACTTTCTTGCCTACTTGAGCTAGTTGCCTACATGTTTGAGTTGGTTGCTTGTGTACTTCAGCTGGTTGCCTACTCACTTGAGCTAGTTGCTCGCATGCTTGAGCTAGTTGCTTGTGTGCTTGAGCTACCTACTTGTTTGCTTGAGCTACCTACTTGTCTACTTGAGCTGGTTGCTTGTGTGCTTGAGCTACTTACTTGTCTACTTGAGCTGGTTGCTTGTATGCTTGAGCTACTTGCCTATGTGTTTGAAGCCTTGAACTACCCGTTTGCTTGTGCTACTTGATTGCCTAGTTGAGCTACTTGCTTGCTTGGTTGAGCTACTTATTTCCCTAGTTGAGCTACTTGGGTGTTTGCTTTAATTTTTTATTCATGTGGTTTTAAGTTGTACTGAGTCACAAACTCTAACTCGCTGCTTTTGAGAATGGAGAAATAGTAGTACTTAAGAATATTAGTCAATATATTGTCCTCATAACCAGAGTAACCATCACTTGGGTTAGAACTTCCAACTCCGATCAAAGATAATAGCATCACCACAAGAAACATCTTAAAATCACACATCTTAGATCATGATTGCTTGAGGGCAAACAATCTTGGGCGGGGAGGACTGTCATGTCCCCGAAATAGCAAAACCATAAAGACCAAGTGTTAAAATACAAATAAATTAATAAATAAACTAAATAGCAATATAAATATTAAATATAAAATAAATGTGTATCATATCAATATAAAAATATGAAATAACAAGTAATAATAATATATAGGCAAATTATTGTTATTACATTCTAGTATTAAATAACTTAATATCAAAATAATAATAATAAATAAATATTATAATCATTACACATCAAAGATTGTAATACATTAGAATAAAATAATAATAAGATATTAACAAATTGGTTTTATTATTATACTTTAATGTTAAAATATGTTCAATAAAACATCAAAATAAAATAAGTATAAATCTGAAATATCATAATTATTGGTAATAATATATTATTTTAAAAATATATATTATTGTGATAATAAAGGTAGCAATTAAATCTAACAAAGGGATATATTTTATGAAAAGTCACCTCTTTCACCAAACAATACATTCCCCCCATGAGTCACCTACCTTGAATGGTATAAATAGAAGGAAAGAAAATAAGGAAGGGGGAAAAACATGGAGAAATAGGATCTACAATTTAGAACAGCAGTAACAATGATTGTTATGCATTGGAATATAGAGCCATTTAATATATATATATATTATTTGATAGGCATACAAGTATATATGCATAGATATAGATAAATTTTATAATGAATAAAGAATATATATGAATAAGGAAAAAATAACTATATAAACATATATATGAATACTAATGAATATAAGTAAAAGAATCATATACATGATTATGCAATAATGATACTTATAAGTAATGATGACTCTTTAATATAAACCATAAGTAGATTATGTATATTTATGAATTGTCCTCATCCTATGATCAATTTAGTATAAGGTTGAAGGAGGCGAGTAAGGAAACATGGAGAGATATAGCAACTCAGGTGATGTACTCACTTAGCAATAATATTTAGCATATTTTGAATATAAGAGACAAATAGTGCTAATATGATTATTGGTGTAATGCTTTCTTTAGTATTATCATGATGGTAATGATGTTGATATTGACTTAAAGAATTAGTAATAAATGCAAATGTATTGGATTGCTAAAAGATTGTCTTCTTTGTGTTTGTAAGCTTATTGGGAGGAAGGCTGCGAGGGAAGTGGTGCCTAAAAACCCCACTTAAGTCCGCCCTCGGAACCCAAGGTAGGGATGGGCCCTGGAGGGGTGGAAATTCCATTCATAGTCCGCCCAATCTCAAGGCCTGGGTGGGCCATGGAGGGGTGGGGGTTCCACTCATAGTCCCCTGCGGCCTTGGAGGGGTGGTAGGCCTGGGCCACTTATCCGTTCCCCCGACTATCCCCAATAAGTCAAGTGTCTTCCGAGGTGCTGACATGGGTAGAGAAAGCAGGTACCAGTGTTTCCACTAAGCACGCCACTCCGAGTATGGAATGGTCCTAGTTTGGATGTTCAACTCAGAGCCAAGGGGTGGGTTGTCCTAATGAGGTGCTTGTGCCCTTGGGGCTTAGATGGATAACTTCGGGAGGATCTATCCATGCCACTCCTCTTCTGTTTCATTATTACTTTTGTGATTATGCTTATATTTCGGATATCTAGATATTAATGCTAACGGATATGTTGTTAATATGGTGAATATAGGATTCTTATCTAGGGTTATTGCATTAAGAGAACATTCATTTGGAAAAGAAGAATTCTTAAACCTAATCAACAAATGAACTCTAGGGGAAATCGGTTAAGGGACATTACAGGTGCTGCCCAGACAAAATGCAAGGTGGCCTAGGATTGAAAGACCTTAGACTGCAAAGTATTGCATTAGCAACAAAATGGATTGTGAAAGCCTTGGAAGGAAATGAACCCTGGAAGGTCTTGGTGAGGAACAATACCAGTTGGTTGTTCCCAAGCAAGCAAAAACCTGGAAAATGCTACCCTTGAGTGACATTCTCATGAGTTAGTCCTCGATGTCCCCTGCTAGATTGATGATCTTTAAAAGCCTTTGGAAGGCCTAGGAGTTAATTAAGCAAAATACCCAATTCAAATCCAACAACATAACCCTAAAATATAATTTCAAATGCCAAAGTTATAGTTCCATATGGTGGAATATGCTCTATAATGGCAAGCCCCTTGCCCTTTTACAAGGTTGCTCCGCCAAAAAATGGAATTAGAACGGTATTAAAACCTTTGGTGACATTTTGACTGAAGGGGGAATTAAAAATTGGATTGAATTGGAAGCTGAGTTTGACCTCCCAACTTCCAATTATAGGGAATACTCTACTCTTTGATGCATGTAAGGATGTTGTTTTTCCCCTAGATATTGGAAGAACCCTGGATCTGGCCAATGATATTGTTTGGAAAGATGGGGGGCCTATCTTTGAGCTTAAGGCTAAAACAATATACAAAGTGTTAACTTGTGAAAACACTATTATGGAACACTTAAACAACTCTTGGAACTTGGCATTAAATGATAAAGAATGGCATGCAATCCTGATTGATATTTGGTATAGTGGTCTTGAGCCAAAAAAGGCTTGTTTCAGATGGCTAGCTCTTTTGCAAAGAATTCCTTTTAAATCTAATTGTGATGATATTGACATTTGTAATATTTGTAAAACTCCTAAATTTATAAAGCACATTCTTTTTGACTGCTTATATACTAAAGAAGTATGGAAGATGTTTTGTGGCAATATTAAAATTTGGGATAATGATGATAAGATTGTTTGGAAAGATGTTTTAATGTTTGATAAGAAAATGAACAAAGATCATAGAGTATTTTTCATTTGTCTCTCTACTGAAGTAATGCAACACAATTGGAAAGCAAGGAAAGATGAAAAATTCAAAGGTAATAGGAGGTCCCTTACTAAGTCATCCAAAAGACTCACATTTCTCACTGTTTCCTTGCAAGTATAGTTGCATATCGAGATTTCATTGCCAAAGTTTGTCAACTTGATTAGAGATGGCTCAATGAGGGTTAGCAAAGAAGAAATCAGATGTGGGCATGCATGTCAACTAGAAGGAGTAGAACACGAGGTCTTCCTAAGGGCCACCAATGAATTTCAGAGAGATTTCAATGTGATAGTGGAGGTATAAGAGAGGCACAGGGGTTCACGTCCTCCCAAGCAGCAACAAAGTGAGGCCCACTCCATGATGGGGGAAGCAGATCCTAGCAATAGTCAAGTGGTAGATGGCAATGACAGGGAGGAGGAAGAAACTACTGGCAAGGCTGTAGATGGGAACTAGACAGTGTGCTTCCGTGTTTTGACTTCTATATGGCAACGTGTGTAAGTCTGTAGTTTTTTGTATAGCCGTGATGCAATTGGTTAAAAGTTGGCTCCAATTCGCGTATATTGTAATTTTTGTATAAGAAAACAACAAACTCAGCATATGGATACAGGCTGAAACAGTGATGTGTTTTGGTGCGTAGCCCTAGTGCAGCTATAGTTTACCAAGTATGATATAATGTAACAGTTTAACGACATTATTAATACCAAAAAAAAGTCAAATCTTTAGAATATAGTGGCACAAGATTTGGTATCATCGATATGATTCTCCTAGAAGATGGATTGTTGAATTATAATATGGGTCTATTGTGTGATGCCCAAAAAGACCTATTTCATGTAGATTTTTCCATAAATGAAACTTCTTGTGGAATTTGTGTGTGTTAGACCTAGTTTCTTTGTTTGTCTTACTGAATTTTTGAGTAAGAAGTATCTATTACTAATGTTTTCTTTGCTTGCGCTCAAGCCAAGACTATGTGAAAAAGGTTTTGATGGTATGGTCTTTGCATTTTCATATGGAGATGATATGATTTGACTTATTATTTAAGTGTAATTTTCTATTTAAAAAATGGGAAAATATTCATTTTTATGGGAATCTTTTGGCTAATTTGTTCTATGGATGTCCTTTGGTATTTATGGAAAATGAGATATAATCATGTTTTTAAAGGGAAGTAAGAAAAAAAAACTATTGCTAAAGCTAAGTTTTTTGAAAGAGCCCAAACCCTTTTACACAAAGATGGAATCTCCAAACAACAAGATAACAGAAGAGACGCAACAATAAAGCAATACCTCAAAAAGAAACCACTAACATCACACTATAAGGTGCAAGCCAATTGAGCAACTACCCAAACACATGAAAGATTGACTAACTCAAGGCAGTAAGAAGTCAAACTGCTCCAATGAGTTTGGAACACAAACTCCATCCCGTACTAAAGCCTTGCAAGAATCTTGCTTGATGGTTTTGAGATTAGAAGCCTAGCACAAATCTAAAGGAGTCAAAGGGCAAGAAAAAAGGAATTCCTTAGCCCCAAACAAGATAGCCCAAAACTAACTCCTTGTGAACCTTCACACGATCAATTGCTTTGGGTTAAGGCCTACATTTGAAAAAAAGTGATCAACACCATCAAAAAGAGCAAACACTAATGGAGAGGAAATCTCCTTGACACCACTCCATGGAAATCTCAACATGAGACTAGTTGAGAAGGCACCAACTAGATCTTCTCTCCTCGAGTATTTTGTTTTATGTTATCATTCACACAACTCACAACAACATGACCCATTTTGTAGCAACTTGAGCATACCATCAATGAATCTTCATAAGTACACCACTGCACCCATGTTCCCAATTTTGAAGATAAAGTAATCAAAGAAAAAAGCTTCTTCCCAACAAAACCAGACACTTTCTTGATTTCATAACCCAATCAATAATGTTGAATTGCCCAATTGAGTTAGCAATGTCCACAAACACTTTATCATCTCGATATTCTAGAGGCAAACTTGGAAGCTTGATCCAAACAAGAACTTGTTTAGTGAAATCCATCCTCTAATCAAAACCTAGAAACGATTGTTGGAGCCATAACCTTGCATGTTAGAGGAAACATGGCCCACCCCAAGAGAATTAGATCCCAATTGTCCAAAGCTGAAAATGAAACCAAAAGGCAATGCCGAGATAACAATCTAGCCACAAAACCTCTAAATTTTCTAACCCAAGCTTTAAAATCATCAATGTTGGGTCTATCCTTTACAAACTTCCCAACCAAGGAGTTGTTTGGCCTATCTAAATCCCTATCAACCATGTAGTCAAGAAACATTGAGAAAAGGAAGGTGGCTCCACACAACCCTTCCAAACAAACCCATCTTGAATAGAAAGCATAGCCAAAATAGGCACCAAATCCTACTAAATAGGCATAGAAGATGTGAGCGAATCAACATTGGCAAAAGCCCGAAGGTCACTTGCAATAACAAATTGCACCAAAGAAGCTCCATGCTCAACAAAGTGCAACCCAACCCAAATATACCATCAAAATCAAACACTTTATTCATGACCAAGTCAAGAAGGCTTAGAACATACATCCCCCAAATGGAATCTACAAGATCCTACATAGACAAAGAAACTGTGAGGCAACCAAATGTAGTAGGGGAGAGGAAAAATCCCCTGCAAAGACCCCCTCACCCCAGCCCTGAGCTAAGGTAAGCAAGACCCCTAAAAGCTCATTGTGAATCAAACATTGTTGGAACTTTATTAGAAACCACACAAGATGCACGCTGCTCTTCCACGATTCATTGCGCCTTTGTCCATATGTACCAATGGCTTTCATCCTCCACCTCCTCTTTCTATCTACAATTCCTATCTTCTTAGAATCATTACACCCGTCTCCATCCACATCATCCTTCTCGCTCGAAGAACCCTGCAACTCCCCCCTCCTCGCCCATTCAAAGCTCAATTTCCCTCTTGATGCCATCATTTTTTTCTTTTTTTTTATAGACTTCAATGGTGAAGTTACAGTTTGTTTGTTTGCCTTGTAGGTGGAAATCCTAATTAGAGTTCTTGAGTCTAAACTCAAGGTTGTAATTGATGGGGGTTCCTTGATCATTTACTTTCTTTAGTAATTAGCTATCCAAAATTGATCTACTTCTACATATGTTGGTTAAACATTCATACATACTCTATACTTGTTGTTTAAGAAGATGGTTAAGATGTGAGGGTTGATGCATCTAGTGGGATGGGAGCCTAGCGAGCGAGGTGCTTGATTGTTTGTAGAAAAGGAGGTGGTTGGTCTTGAAGAGAGGAAAAAGTTGTTCCTACTACTCCAACACTAAACTTGGAGGGTCCAAAAGGGTAAGTGGCTAAAAGTACAAATCCACTCTAAAATACCATTATTGAGTCTACACAAAATATGGATAGGAGTCAAATATTTAAGCAAATAATTTAGGAATCCACTCTAAAATACCATTATTGAGTCTACACAAAATATGGATAGAAGTCAAATATTTAAGCAAATAATTGTTCCTAAAGTGCCCTCAGCTGAAAGTATAGCTAAGGACTCTAAATCCACTTGTCTTTGTTTTGATTCTACGACAACACTTTCCAATATTCCCATCTTAGCTTCAGGGTATGGTGGTGTTCTTCCTAGAGCTGCAAATGTTGGCATTGAAAGGAAAATGGAGATGATAGATAAAAGTTATAAGTGTCTAAGGACAGTTTTATAAAACCTCAACCTATGTTTCCCAAAACATGGAATTAGAGAAACTTGATGAGATGGCACAAGGCCATGTGGTGAATTCCACACATGGCCCCAAGATGGTATGGAAGAGTTGAATCCCCTTTAGTGATTTGTTTTATTTACTTCTTTAAATCTACCGTTAAGATTTATAATATGTAATATTGTGTTCTTTGCACGGTCCCTAAAATCTTAGCCCTTTTCAACTACCTTCTTACCTGTTTTCTAACTTTTCGTTTTATTAGTTCTCTTCATATTGTGGTGATAATTTTGTGAATGCCAGCTTGAGATATACTTTGTAACAAGAGTTGACAAACCTGGTAGAAATGGAGTAAGAGAGTACCCGTCAGCACCATTTCCATTCAACCATGCTCATCTGAAGTTGGTAGAGATCAACCATCATTTCCATTCAACCATGAGATCAACCATCATTTCCATTCAGCCAAACTTAACCTCACAAAGTAAACACTAACCACTGTTCTGATTTAAGAAAGCTCATTAGCTGTCCTTTCCATTAAACCAAGCTCACAGCCACAATGATACTATGCCTTACAGTTGCTCTCGAGGACACCCCCTTTTTTGTGTGTTGATGTAGGTAGCTAATAATTATACTTGAAAAGCAAATTGTCTTTTAGATCATGGTACTTTTGGCCGCTTTCTTTAAATGGAAATAATGCATTTACCTGATGTCTTATTTTATTAATAAAAAATCGAAACCCAATTCCAATTAAAAAAAGGTCATGAAACCTATATAGTACAGATCAATATCTCTCAAAGCTTTATTTCCCAAGAGATATATTCCCATACTCTTTTTTTTGGCTCACTTTTATGGTTTAATTATCTGCAATGTCAATAATGAATAAACTATCCAAGTTTCCTTTATTATTATAAACAAGCAACCTCAGTTTATATCGGAACTATATTTCAAAATCTGAGTCATTCTCTGGAATCTCAACCTCCTTGAACAAGTTGCCTTTATTCTAACAATTAACATAATGTTAAAGAGGAGATGATTTTGAGTATCTGGGGAAACAAAAACATGGAAGAATGTAAAATTATATACAAAGAAATGAGGGAAGATAAGACCCACAAGGTATATCCAATATCAAGGATTGGAAATAAACTTTGCTGCCAACTTTAGATTAGAGATTTTACTCCATTTACAACTGCAGGATTCAATTTTCTCTCTACAGTCCCTACAGATCTAGAAGTCTGCATGATATATGCACACCAAATCAGAATGTGACACAGAAGAACGACAGAGAGGGCACTCTGGCTTCTCGTTACACCATTCAGTAACGCAATTCCTGTCCAAGCACATAACAGAGGAGGGTGGTGTGTGGGGTTAGATAAAACTTTATGTATAGGAATTGCTGTATATAATTGCAACAATGTTGGTGTTGTCAAAAAATTGAAAATAATAATCATTTGATAGATATTATCATATTTAAAATAATTGCAGATTGCATACCAACAAAAGACGTGACCACATGGTGTAGCTGTAGGACTTTGGCGGGGACTGAGGCATAGTGGGCACTTACTCAAAACCCCTGTCTGAACATTACACAAATAAAACTAAATCAGATGAATATTTATCTTTTTAATTTCTCAAAAAAAATGCATAACCATGCATATAATTTCCAACAGGGTACATGAGTTGATTTTCCAACTGTAACAAATCCGAAACACCAAATCCTTTACCTTTTGACTATGTTGCCTGTTTGGGTTTGGTTTTCAATTTCAGCAGTGCAAGTCTTGTGATACAATCTTCTCGGTCTAAGTATGGTATATTTAGTCTGGAAATCCAAACTTTTTACCCATGTTTGATACACTATGTCTGGGCGCTCTTTCTCTCTCTCTCTCTCTCTCTCTATATATATATATATATATATAATTTATAATTTCTTTAGAAACAAAATGCATAACCATTATATAATTTCCAACAGGGTATATGTGTTGATTTTCCAACTGCAACAAATTTAAAATACCAAACCTTTTACTTTTTGACTATGTTATTGGTTCAGGTTGGTTCACCAATTTTTTCCCCCCAAATTTGGTAAATTTGGCCACTCTATATATATATATTCAAATTATATAACAATAATATTGAATGTATTACATGACTTTTGGATGACTTCTCACATAAATATCTAAACTATACTTGAACCCCTCGAGGCAATGGACCATGAAATTATATACTTCATCAAATTTGTTATATAGGTTGGAATAAATCTTTTTGGATATTTATATGACTTGGAATAAATAACTCAATTGGCGTAGATGATTTTGAATCGAGTAAAAACAGCCAAGATGATAGTTTCGATAGGGAAGAACAGGGTCATGATTCATCGAACATTTAATTTTGAGGCTGACCCTAGCTTCCTTGCCTTGAAATCAAGGAGACAAACAACCTAACATGAACTATAGGAGAGCCTATGAGCAACTGCTAACAATGGTGCCGACATGCCCACAGTTATCTTAGTTGAGTGATTGGGAATTGCTTGATACATTTTCCTTAAGACACCTAAAGATGGATCCAAAAGAATCTCTCTCCCCTGAATTGCTGGGAATGAAGTTAGTGAATCAGTGTTTAAATAAGATGTGTCAACCTTATCTCTGGGTAGCGACTGGGGCACATTTCACAGTTGAAACATTGGATAAGAATCCTCAAATACTTTTTGGCATGCCCGGGTATGCCCTGAGTGTGCCCTAGGTGGCCCAGGTAAGTCTAAGTGCCTAGGGGGCACCGGAGCCCAGACACAGCAGACCCAAGGCATAGAGGCCAGGTCCTGCATACCCGGCAACATAGCTTTTTCATAACCTTAAAAAGGAAAACTTAAAGCTTAAATTGGTATATCATAGGGACACTTTATTTAACTTATAATTCCACTTTTTTTTTTTAACATAGATTTCAATATTGGGTTTATTAAAAGGCTAGTTCTGTTTTATTTACAAAATCTCATTCTGATTGGAAAGTAGTGTACGGGTATATGCATGCATAGTTATCACAAATGTTCTAGGTTTTACCTGATTCATGCAGGTTGACTTCTCCACTTTCTCTTAGTACAAAGGCCTTGTGATTAAGCTGATCCCTTACTTTTCTATTGGTTCATGCAAAGAAGACAGAATGATGCAGCAAAGCATCACAGGAGAAATGACTGACTGATTAATTGGAAAAATAAATAAAAAATTATCAAATAGATTCCCATTTGAATAATATATAACCATATGGAGAAATGTTTTTCTTAAGACTTTGATGAATTATTATAACAAAGAGGAATTCCTTCTCAAAAGAGCAAGAGTAAATATTGTTAAAACAAAAGACAAATAAAGTATGTGTTATGAATAACTTTAATTTTCATTCCTGGAAATAAAGACCCTTGGATGTACAAACAGTAAACTGTAAAAGCAAAACACTCCCGTTGGCACCAAAAATATAAACGTATGAGTGATTTGATAGTGATAAGGAAACAAACAACATTAAAACAATGATTGAAATTCTAAAACCACAAGGTGGGGAAAAATGACTGGAAGTGTCAATTGTGCATCTTCCTCTTCTTCCCTTCAGTATTGAAACTCACAATCGATATTCTCCTCTTCCCTATGCTGATATGAGAACATTTACAAGTGGCATAGAGTAGCCCCAACTAAGTACAATTGGCCACTATCATACATCTCCAATTGACTCATTTTTCCACACTTGTAATCTCTCCTCTCACTCCTCCATTGTCTCAATTGGGAATTGCATAAAACTTAAAATGTTGGAAGTTTCACCTACAAAAGAACTCTCAAGAGTCTTAAAACTGGAGACACTGTTATCCTGTTGCCACTCTCATAGTTCAAAAACTTGATTAAAAGCTTTTCAACTCATGATTACTCATGAAGCAAAGAATTTGGACAAGTAACTCATGATTACTCACAAACTTATGTAACCAAATCAAGCTCATTTAACACATTTTATGTAAACTTAAACACATCTCAAGTTGAGACAACAATGGTTAAGTTTCTTAGCATTGACATTACCTTCATTTTGCAAGTTTTTAATCTCAACTTCTACTTTGAATGGAGATGGAGTTGTAGGTGTTTAGTTGGTATGGGGTTGCTCCATCATGTTGCCAAGAAAGAAAATCACCTCTCCTCTTGCATTAGTTTTCATAAACACAAAAACCTTGGAACACAATTGCTCTAATACCAATCTCATCCATAACTGATTCACACAACCTGAATCTTTAGCTTTCCAATTAACTTGAGTGATTTGTTATTCCCTCTATGTTTACTTAAGAAAACAACTATGTTACACCAAGTTTATGGGATGGGGATGGCAAGGGATAGAGGGATACATTTTAGGGATGGACTTTTTGGAGGACATTTTAGGGGACGACTATTTAAAAAAATATAGGGAAATTTCAAATATTAAAATGATAACATTGATAAGGCATTCATCATATACACTATAGATCCTTATTGCATAACATTAGAATTGAATTGCGAGTTCACATGAGAGTCAACAAACAAATGAACAAAATTTAATTGCTTTCACTATCAAGGTGCATATATATTATACAAAATTTAAAAAATACAACAAAATACCCAAAGGCTGCAAGTTTCAACTACAAAATGACAAAAACATAGAAAATATGCTGGTGCCCCTAATTGGCATCTACTAACACTACATCTAAATCAGAGTCTAACTCTAAGTCACTACCACTATGAGGGACTACCTCATCCAATCAAACCCCAACCAATCCCTCTTGTGCCTCCTAATCCATCTATGTGGCGTCTTCAAAATCAACATCTCACTATAAAGCTAGAGTCTAATGATTTTGATGTTGCAAGGCAATATGCACAACCACTAACTTCTTTGTTTGTCTAGAGCTAAATCTATTCCTCTTAATAGAGTGGATGAAGCTATATGTGGACTAATTCGTCTCTACAACAAAGGAAGTAGCAACTTGTGAAAAGAGGCAAATGGCAAGCATCTTCAACTCTGGTGTATCCTTGCCATCCCATATTCACCATCCAATAGGGTCAATTTGAGTTAATGTAGCTCTATTTGTCTTTGCCTTTGGTTTGCTAAATGTTGGACCACAAAGATTATTAAAGACAAGCCATTGTGTGCGAAGTAAAGTTAACTTCTCACTTGAATACAACTTTTGAAAGGCCTTCATTAACCCTTCTTTCACCTCTTCATCATCACAAGCAGACAGCCTCCTAGACTTTGGTGCATCTTATTTGGGATTTACTGCAAAGACTATCATATGAAGCAAGGTGTTCATATTGTTCCACCACCACATCACAATAGACTTGATATGTTGCTCATATAATTCCAAATTAGGATCCGTATCCCAAATTGCTTGCTTCATCTACCCAAACATGTTGTCAAATGTCTCATAAATCTCTCCAAGACTAGGAGAGTCCATATCATCATATTTAGTGACATCTACAAGTAGGATGAAAGAGCAAACATATCTGCAAACAAAAATTTCAAAAAAAAAAAGTTTTAGACTCAAATGACAAAGAGCAAATGCTAATACAAAAATGAATAAGATTATCAAATTATGAACATTAATAAATCAATAAATTAATAAAAATGCAAAATTATTTTAACTCACAATGGACTATCAATCATCATCAAGGATCTTTTTTTTAACACATTTTCTTTCAACAATGCTTGCATTAGGCCATCTACCCCACTCTAGATTAATCATCATCAATTGTAAAGCCTCGTATACCTTAAGCATCCTCTCTAACAAAATGAAATAACTAGCATATCTATTCTTCACAAGTTTGAGGAATTTCTTCCTCAAATTCTTAAAAAGAGAAAGTTTGTTGTGGTGGTTGCAAATGAACATTTGAATATTTCTAGCTTTTGCCACCACTTGCTTCACCCAATCTATCTTCCCTACAACATGGAGTCCAAATGATGTGCTTGTAAACACCTTCCACCTATACAACATTTGAGATCCCAACCTCCTCTATGGCCTCTCTCAAAATCTAAAATTGGTGGTCTGCATCCTTCCACTTCTCTGAACAATCAACAACTCTAAGTAAATAAGAGTCAATTGCATTTGTGACTATGATGTTGATGAGTGGCTAATGTCTAATGTTGATTCATCCATCCATGACAATAGAGCAACCCGTCCTAATCTAAGTTTGTCTTGTGCCCTCCATCACCAAATTCACCTTAGAATATTCTTTATCAAGCAGGGTAGTGTGTAGTTTATGTTCTTCGATAGGGTAAATGATGGACCAACAAAAGTTGCATCTTTGAAAATTTGTTTGACATAAGGAAAACAAGCTAGATAAAATGGGATGGCACATAGAAAAAATTGGCAATGAAAGACTCTACCACATCCTATGGTTGCATATTGAACATACCTGTAATTGTTCCTAGCCTCTCACTACCACTAGTTTTTCTCTTTAATCTTGTGGAAACATCACCACTACCACTAATGCCCATTGATGACATAGTTGATTGTGTAGACTACACTAGCATCAACACACCCTTAGACCTTGCTTCCGCCTCCATATGCAATCTATTAACCTCTAACTTCTCATCTTTTATATCTAGACAAACCTTAACCCCATGTCCTATAATGCCCAAGAGATGAAAATATACCCTAGTGTATTGTAATGTCCCCTTTTTAAGGTTTCCTTATTTGGTAGTTGGTGCTATCTTTCAGAATCTGTGTCTACATATTCAAAGGAGAATATTCATATTACCAGTGAACTTTTTTGGGTTTTCTGGGGTTTTTTTGAGCTTTGGTGGATAAAATTGCTATTTTTAGCAATGTTTATTTTTAGTAACTTACTATTTTTAGTAAGTTTCAATGCATCTCAGTTTGGGCCAATTTGGAGTTTGGACACACTATTTTTAGCAACTTGCTATTTTTAGCAAGTGCTATTTTGGGCACATGATCTTGACAGTACTATAGTGCAGAGTTTCTATTTTTGGCAATGGTGAGTTCTTTCAGTGATCGGAATTAATATTTGTTTATTTGCTACTTAAGTTTATAAAGTTGTTATTTTAACTTAACTGAGGGGGAGGTGGTTTCATGAAGTGTACCCCTTGGCCTAGTAAGGTGACGTTTTCAAAAGAGGGAAAATGTTTCTCCTTGTGTGACACCTAAAAGGGAGTTTATATATCATTTTGTAAGGCTAATGTTATGCCTCATAAGGTGGGATGCCTAGTTTTGGCTTAATGTCAATTTTAAATAAAAATTGAAAAGCGAAATTTTTGGAGGCAAAAGTTGGACGCCCCTCTTGGGGTAATTTCATGTCAATTCAAAAAGTTGAAATGGAGGGAAATGAAATGAGTGTTGCCCTAATCTATCCCTCATTCTATAAATTGAAAATTCTCATTTGAGGCTCTCATTTGCATATCTTGGATTTGACAACTTAAGGAGATGCTGTTGGAATGAGCTCAGGGAGTTCATCTTTGCTGGTTGAGGACAAAAACCCTCTTCTTGGTTGCTGGTTTCGGTGGTGAAACATCCACCCTAGCTGGTCGAAGTGATTCTACCTCAGGAATCACAATGGTATTTTATGGAGTTTTGGTGTTTGGTGACAATTTAGAGTTGTTTTGGGAGTGTTGAGTGCACATATTTGAGCCATACAGTTCTGGGTATGGTCTGAAAATCTATGACCAACCAATCCCTGTTCATTTCAAAGCCATTGGAAGTTGTTTGGTGCTTGTTGGGTTGGTGTGGAGCAAATCTGGGTCATAGGGAGGTATTATATGTGTGAAAGGAGGAGGGTTTCATGGATTTTCATGTTTGCCAAGCCCTATAATGAAGGCATTTCAGACCTGCAACTGTGTATCAGTCCTTAGCAGACCTGTAACTCACTGTCTTCTTGCTCTCTGAGGTTGATTTAATAGTGTTAGGTTGTGTTGAGCGTTTGGTGATCATTGGAGGTGACATTGGTGTGTTATTGAGAGCATTATTGAAGGTTTCACCTCATTGTTTAGACTTGAAACAGTCATTAACAGTGCTGCTACCTCTCAGAACAACATTGCAGACCTGTTCACCACTGTCTGGGAAGTTTGGAGGATTTGGGGTTGAAGTTTTGGTGTATATTTATCTATGGCATTTGGGAGTGTATTGATATCCACTTGGGAAGCTTGTTGGGCAATCTTCTTCGCTGTTATGCCTGTAACAGCAAGTCAAAGGTTCATTATCAGACCTGTTACAGACAATTCCTTCATTGTTCCCAAGGTGCTCTGTGAACAACTATACATAGTCAACTACACTGTGATATCTCTGATTTGAGGTGGTTGTTATCCATTTCTCGTGTAATGTAATGAGACTCCTCTAATGAATGTGACCAACTTAATTACTTGTGCAATCAAATGCTATTTCATATACCAAAATATCAGTATTATGTCAATATGTTCCTCATTTCAAAATCACAGCAGCACTGTGACAGTGTTTGAGTTTGGTATTGTGGATGTTTATGGGGCAACTTATTTAGTTAACAGCTTCAAAAAAAATCAAGGGAGTACATTACAGTGGTATCAGAGCTCAAATTAATCCTTCCAGCCAATGGGTATTGAACTTCTAAAAGTTGGGTTTTAGAGTTTTTAGCTTGGTGTGTGGTATGCCATTTTTGGAGTGAGTTTGGAGCTGGCTTAATCTATTTTATGAGGTCTGAAATGAGTTTTCTGAATTCTGGAAACTGTTATTTCTTAGTGGCTGGGAAGCACCAAACAGTTCATATCTCCGCAATGTGAAAAGACATCATTCTGGGTATTGGTCCAATGGATTCCTCATAGCTGGGCGCCCCATTTTGACCATTCATTTGGTGTATTTGGTTGGAATCTGATTTTAGGGATCAAATCACCCCTCCTAGAGAGTAGTGTCATTTCCTGTGTTTTAGGTCTTCATGACTGAGTTCAAATCTGCAACTTAAGGGGTCTATGATCTGCACTTTTGTGCTGTCTTGACATTGTAATACGACTATTCAATGTGAAGCAACAGTTGGAGATTGGTTAGCACCTGTACTAGCCTCTTTGTGAGGAGTTTAGACATATGTTGTTCTTTTTATGACTGAAAAGGTGCATTTATGGACTGTGACAGGTCTGAGATTTACCTCTTATTCTGAATTTAATTGTGAACTATCTCTCTTGTTATTGTGGTTGAAATTATCAAATGTTTGTTGATATGCAAGATGTTACAATGATATGTTAATTGACAATGCATGCAATGTAAATGTTGAATGAAACTTGGAAACCAAAACACTTCTGCATCTTCCCGTCTTATTCTAAAAACAAAAACAAAAGAAAAAAAAATCAATATCGAGAAAGATATCTCCCACTGCTATAACATCAACACTCCCTCTTAGCTAGGGAGGCATCTTTCCAGATATCCACGTCATGGAGTCTCTCAACATGACGCCCACAATGGCTACACCCATTTGTGGAAAACTCAAAGGTTCATCATGGAGTCTCTCAACATGACATCCACCATGGCTACTCCCATGTGTGGAAAGAAACACAAGTACAAGGGTTCATCACGGAGTCTCTCAACGTGATGTTGTCATGGAGTCTCTCAACATGACGTCTCATCTCAGTCACAGAGATGAACAAGGGCTCGCACCTCATATTTCTCCGTCTCAGAGAAATATACACTACAAGGGCTTTCACCTCATATTTCTCCGTCTCAGAGAAATATACATTAACAAGGGCTTTCACCTCATACTTCTCTGTCACAGAGAAATATACACTAACAAGGGCTTTCACCTCATACTTCTCCGTCACAGAGAAATATACATTACAACAAATCTTCAAGATGATGTGACTCCCTCTAAAGCTCCATGTACTTGCATCAACCTCCTGACCTCTTTGTCCAAGGTTGCCTTTGTTGGTTTGTTAGACTCCCTTTGAATGTTATTTCCAACTCTTCGAAGAAACTGATCGCAATGACAATCTGTATGAGTTCTTCCTCTTCGAGAGATGTCTCCAGCCGCCAACTTAGTCCCATGGCTGCAAGCTGTGTTTCCATTCTTCAACCTGCATGACTTCCTCACAGGATGCATCAAGCTCTTCTTCTCTTGAATGCAATCTCTTATGCTTCTCGGTCCGTCCTGAATACATTTTAGAGAATTTAATAATAGTTCACAGAACTCAACTATCCGAAGAGAAATACCAATGCTAGAAGCATACATGATTCACTATCCCAATGTTATAGCATGAATTATTAACTATATAAAACTTCATGAACATTATTCAAACATGAAATACTTATCTCGTTGAAATCGAAATCTCCTTAAGTGCTGCACTTAAACGCTTTTCAGGTCTGCACTTATCTTTCCGGACCCAACGAACCCTCACCAGAGATGAATTGAAATGCTCGATACAGTATGAGCCAAGTCCCCGACTATGGAGAATGTGAGTTAACTTTTGTAATCGCGTGATTACTATCACTTTCCTTTGTCCATGGTTCCTCTTAAGATCTCCCTTGAAGAATTCTAACATTTCCATAGTAGCTCGATTCCCACAATGAATCACAATTACTCCAAGCTCAACAATGGCTCCTTCCTTTGTCAATTGCTCCCACTACCTCCGATGGTGTCGTCCGCTTCCTGCTGAAGATCTTGAATGCTCGCTATTGCCTGATCTAGAGGTGTTAGCTGCTAGACCATGAACTTGGGATTTGGAGACGCAACCAACCTTTACTTTAATCGCCTCCTCTCAATGATATCGACTACCTCACAATATAACTCAAATTCATATCTGCTTAATCTAATTAGGCCTTTTCTAAACCTGCTTTGATACCATGTTAGTTTTAGGATTAGATTTGCAATAAGCAGAAATCACAACACATGAACAATGAACACAATAGTTTACCCTGGGAGAACCCTCCTACTTGAGGGAGAAAAAACCCAGCAACAAATATATCTCATATATATCATATAAAAGTGCAGAATACTGCTTTACAACCAGACCCTTCTCAAGGGCAGATTGATAGAATGAATTAATAGCATCTATCCTTTGATGCAAAGATAAATATGTTTCTTCTTGTAGTCAATCTGCTGCTACAAGATGGTTTGCTGCTCCTTGAAAGAACGTGGAAAATAAGAATGACTTGATTGATCAAATGAATGATCATCACCTTGTATTTATACAAAACTAGGTGACTCTTCATTTGGGTTGGCCTCTTTTAAGAAACAAGGTGACTCTTCATAAAATTATTATATATAGCAAGTCCGACTTGCCTTGGTATTATTTATCCATCATTTTTAAATTTGAGAGAAAGATATATCCCACTGCTATAACATCGACACTCGTTACAATAGTATCAGAGCTCAATTAATCCTTCCAAAGCCAGTGGGTATTGAACTTCTATGAGCATCAGTGACAGAGAAAAAAGAAATCTTGAAAGATTTAGGAAATGAGAGGAGGATTTGTTAGAGCATTGGTCCTCAGAGAAGGAAGAGCAATAATCTGAAACCCACTCAGCAGAATCAACAAACTTTGAAAATATGGGTGATAGGTGTGAAAGGGCAGATAGAGAGAATGTTGACCCAGATCGGATGATGCTTCTCTTGGATGTTGTGGTTAGGGGACACCAAAAAACCAATTGGCGGCTCGTATAGTTAGTTGAGGGGTTGAATTGCTTGGGAGTCAACAACGGAGGCAACAAAGACAATAATGGACAGGGAAATGATTTGGGTCAGCGTGGAGCAGCAAATCAGCACCATAGAGCAGCCATAGCTAGACCTCTCATGCATGTTTTCCCACCTAGAATGGAACTACAACCCAATTAGGAGCTCACGCTGATTGAAATGCAAGATTAGCTTAGACAAGATTGGATTGATGCAGGCCTAGGATTTCAACATGACATATCTCTTCAGGATTATATGGAACTTAGGATGAGGCACATGCCCAAGAGGGGCCATAGTGAGCATCATAATGACTTGCGGAGGAAAGTTGGAAAACTTAGCCTTTCTTATTTTAACGGATCCGGTAAGACTTCAGCAAGAGCATAGGTCCAAAAGGTGGACACATACTTCAACGTAAACCCCATGCCTGAATGTAATAACCCACCATTACTTTTTTTTCAATTTTGCACTCGTTAGCATTAGCCAAAATAACAATGATAATCAACTGAATAAAGCTACCTTCCACTTTCTGATCACCCAAATCCTGATGTTAGCAAGGTGAGAGCATACGGTGGTAAGGTGTACATTGCATTAATTGAAAGTATCCACTTATTCAATGGGTGAGTGATAATCAAAACTAACTAAACAAATATCTTCCACTTTTTGGTCAACCAAATCCTGATGTGGGCAAGGTCGGAGCATACGATGGTAAGGCTTACAATTAAGTAACTTCTGAAGCAAACCACTTGTTCAGTAGGGTGAGTATGAAATCTCAAAAGCATGAAATGAAACCTCTGCTTATTCAGCGAGAATAACAACTAGCAAAGAAAGCGTTGGCAAGAAGCTGACCAAGCAAAGAAAGATCCTCTGCTTATTTAGCGGGCATAACATGGAAGTAAAAGAAACTCATGCTTATTCGGCGAGCATAACATGAAAGTAAAGAAAGCTCAACCACTTATTCAGCCGGAGCGCCACTTGTTCAATGGGGTGAGCAGCAATAAACAAAGAGCAAATCACCGATGGTACTACCAAACGGTGTTACAATGAGCTCATTACAATCAATTTCCAGAATGTCATATACTGCTGCTACAAAGTGAAAATACTAAGGAAATCTCGGCACAACACCCCAAAATGGAACCCCAACATGAAATAACGTATTTCCCAACAACATATATCAAATATACCTTAATAGAATGACCCCCAAAGGACAGAAGAAGGTCTGAAACACTCCTGCTACAGGTCTGATATAAAGTTGCAGGTCTGATAACGAAGGGGCAGCAATCTAAAACACCAACCAGCAAGCTACAATTAGTCACAACTCCATACAATGCACTACAATCCAATCCCAAACACCATAGAAACATCAACAACAGCCTAGTGAAGTCTAGGTGCCATCATGAGGATCAAACGTTGCAAAAAGCATGATGTAAATAACCTCATAACTAGCACAACCACTCCAACACAAACTATACAGCCCAGCAAGGTAGGGGACCAGCTAGGGAAAGTCCAAACCTTCCTTAAAAAATCTGCTCTTTGGCATAAGGTGGTGCCCAAGGATGAGGAATCATATGCATCAATACCCACAAAATGTTATGCCCTCCTCCAATCAGCACAAACAAAAACGTGGGTTTGGCCTAGATGAGAATGGTATGGCTAGCAAGCATAGAACTCCTGAGAAGCACTCCAAAAATAGTTATCATACCAAAACATAGCTAGAAATCATCATAACTAACCAAAACTGAAAACAAACCATCACCAATAAGCTCCAATGGTGATTACCGAATGCAATCACACCCAACCAGCTAGGGATTGTCTTCCAAATCCGAAATCAACAACCTAGAGAGGGATTTCGTCCTCTGAAGATTTAGGAAAGAACTCTTAGGTTCCAATCTGGAATCCGGCAACATAACATTATCATTTTCAACATCACCCAATGAGCTACCCCATGCCTCCTTTTATAGCTTTTTACCTGCTTTTGCGAAAAAACACTTTTTGCTTTTCCATTGTTTTTTTTGAAAAAAATGTTTTTTTTGCTTTTCCCTTGGTTTTGAAAAAACACTTTTTGCTTTTTTGTTGTTTTTTCAAAAAGCACTTTTTGTTTTTTTTTTTAAATTAACTTTAATAACCTTTTCACTTTATAATGTTTAACACTAAAGTAATATTTAAACATTACTTTATGACTTTAGTGTAAATATTAAAATATTTCCAACCACTTAACAAAAAGCATCAAGGAGGCATCCGAAACGGAAACTAATTGCACCAAGGAGTTTTTGATGGCGAGGAGAGATTCCAGGTGCCCAAATGGGCACTTACTAAAAATAGCAGTGGTCTCCAAGAAATGCAAAGAACCACCCAAATGGCCAAAAATGCAATGAAAGTCATCACCACCATTATGAGGACCGATAAAATGCCAAGACACTGCCAAAACTAGAAACCCTGCATTGCACAGCTGCCAAGATCAAGTGCCCAAAATAGCACTTACTAAAAATAGTAAGTGTGTCCAAACTCCATATAAGCCCAAACTGAAATGCACTAAAAATTATAAAAAATAGTAAGTTCTAAAAATAGACATTACTAAAAATAACAATTATTGCCCACCAAGGATCTCAAAAAACCCAAAAAAACCTAGAAAACACTCTGGAAAACCTCTACATATACCCCCTGAAAGTGTTGGCAAGAATTCCCAAGAATTTTTGAATCCTTTGAAACGCCTCCGAATAGCCATTGATAGGCTTAGGACTGAAAAAGGGACATTACATTGAAGAAGAATCCATAAAATATGCTTCCACACCCCACAATAGAGTTGCACTTGAGTGGTGGCATCATGGGATGATTACAATGGGGCATGCATAGGTCACATCTTATGCAGAGTTTACTGAGAGACTCAAAGAGATTGGATAAAAAGGATCCTGAATTTCATTTTAAAGAGCTGGCTTAGTTGAAACAATGTGGTTCGGTGGATGCTTATGTTGCTAATTTTCAAAGGTTGTCAGCCTTGGTGACTGATATATCCGAGAGGAGGCTCATTGTTCTCTTTTTAGATGGGTTATCCAATCCCTTGAGGGGATGGATTAAGGTGTTCAACCCACCTTCTCTACAAGAGGCTATCAAGAAAGCTAGAAACATGGAGTCTTCCACTTCTAAGAACATATTTCCACCTAAGACCTACCTGCATGATAAGAGACAAGAGGCGTGATAACAAAGAGAACATTTAGCCCAAAGAAACACCCTCAAAGATGGTGGAAGAAGACTACATAAAGGAGCAAAGGAAGAAGAACCTTTCTTTCACATGCAAAGAACCATGGGCCCTATGACATATGTGTTTGGAAAAGGGTAAGAATCATCAATTGGAGGCATATTCAACTGATGGATCAAAATCATAAAATTCAGACCAGCAACTTGAAAAAGAGGAAAGTGAAGAAGAGGCTTCAAAAGAAGAGTCTGGGGAAGTGAAGGGAAGTAGTGAAGGGAAGTCATCATCCTTTTGAACTAGTCTATCTTAAAGGTCATAAGTCTACCTTTAGATTTACAAGTTCATTAGCAATTTTTATCCAAGACATCAAAACATCAAACCTTTAGTCTAAAATGTTGTCCAAAGTTTAGAAAGTTCATCCCCCATATCACTCACCCCTTTTCATCATCCATTCACATCATTGGTCCAAATCACCTTAGAGGTTCACTTTTGCAACAAGATCAAAACACAAGAGAGACATGGAGCAAAACCAAAATTTATCTACCATGAGTGACACGAACCAACAAAGCCCTAGAATGAATGAGCTTAATCCTAAAGGTTCAACAATTCCACACTACAATCCATACACGGGGTCATCATATCCTACAAACTACAATGACATGACAAATGTGGGTATGCCAAATCAAAACTTTGGAACATCTTGTCACATGATAAATTTAAATCAATGTCAAAACTTACCAATCTATCAACCAGATGATCAAAGCATGAGTCTTCATCAAAACAACGTTAGCTCACCAAGTCAATACATGTCAAACATGAACATGCCAAATCCGCACCTGGTGAACTATGGGATAGATACATTCACACCTCAAAACATCATTCAATATCCACAACATCAACCACATCCCCAAAATCCATACCAAAATCAACTACATCAAGGGTTTCAAAATCAATATCAAGATCAATATCTACAACATCAAATTGCCCTAAATTCACTTACCAAAATAGTTGATACACTTCTCCAACAACCATCTCCGATTCTCCATCTCCAAATCAATACACTCTTTGTCAAAACCATCAAAACATTGATTTGTATCCACAACATCAACCAACACATCTCCAACATCAAGATATTGGATATCAAGAACCACAACATCAACAATCACATCTCCAACATCAAGATATTGGATATCAAGAAGGACAACATCAATAGCAAGATCTATCCCTACAACAACAAGATCAAAAACAACAAGCACAAGCTTCACAAGATAACGACACCATCACCAAACAAGAATACACTCCTTTAGGGGAGCCAATCGAATCAGCATTAAACAAGCTAGTCCATGCTAAACTTATCAATCTTCCAGAGTCATTAAATGGGGGTGAACCTAGCTTCAAGTTCTCATGGTATGATGATAATTCTTATTGCGAATATCACAGCACAAAAAGTCATGACACGTCAGATTGTATCAAACTCAAGAACCTCATCCAAGACCTCATTGATCAAGGAACAATAACTGTTGACAACAATGATCAAGATTCAATCTTAGATGATCATATTGACAATGTCTATACCTCATCTAACAATCCAATCAACATACATCAAGAGTCACTTCATAATCATAATCAAAATCCCTCACCAATATCTAACAATGATCCATTTCAAGAAATATTAACATCATTTGATCTCATGGTTGAAGACATTGACAAGGTTTCTACCACAATTGTTGAGGATAAAATTCAAGATTCATCCGCCAATGATCATGTTGACAATGTCTCTACATCACCCAATGAGTTAGATGACACACCTCAAGAATTTATTCCAAAGCATGATCAACATATTTCACCAAAGTCTAGCAATGGTCCTTTCGAAGACATATGGACATCATTTGACCTCATGGCTGCCGATATTGAAGAAATCCTTAATTCAACACTTGATCCAAATTCACTTAAGTATCAAAAATATATTGAGCCAATACCCATGCATAATGAAGACATTCAAGAAACCTTTGCAAACAATCCATCCTTTGAAATTGATCCATGTCAAGAACATGAACCAAAGCATATTGAATATAACACCACACATAGTCAAGATCAAGGATCCATATCTCTAAGATACTACAATGATCTAATGGGTATCCTCCAATCCATACAAGATGTCTTAAATAATGATCATATCCATATATCACATACTCCTCCATCTACCCATGAGATGCTAACTCCTAATGGACATGTAGATGATCATCCAAAACAAGAGTCTCATACTCTTGATATCATTACCAAGGAACAAGAGTCTCCTACTCTTAATATCTTTACACATGATCAAGGCATAGCAGAATCCATAGACATATCAAAAATTGATCATTAAGAAGACCTCTACATGGATGGTGAATCGGAAACATCCTTTGAAGGTCAAGCAAAAATGGATCATGGGGAAGACTCCTATGTGGATTGTAAAGCATCAACACCTTTTGAAGAAGCATCAAAATCAGACACATCCTCCATACAGATTGAAGAAAGTGAGTATGAGGATATCAAGCATTATCGAAAATCAACAAAGCTAAACAATCTTGAACAACAAGGAAATGGTTTGTCAGCAGCAAAATCAAAGCACATTAGTAATACTCCCATAATACTGGGGGCAACTTTATCTAGTGCAAACACCAACATGGGGAGCACAAGGAGTCCTTATGATGAAATGGCTACCAATTCTCCAACCATTCATATCATGAATCGTCGTCCACGCATCTTTCCACCCACTAATTGGGACCAGCCACAAAAAAGAGGTCTATATCAAATAAAAGAGCAAATTATTGAAGCAAAAGAATTGGCAAATAAAAATGGACAAGAAAAATTCAAATGTATACCAAAGCAAAATAAAGGAAATCATCCCTGTCATACACCATCAATCAAAGAAACTATGGGGCAAAGTCAAAAAGGAAAACGTTTCCATCAAAATAGTCCATCGATACAAAAGAAAGATTCAAGAGAAACCTACAAGGTATATCAAGAAGTTGGTCCCAATCAAATCTCCATATCCACCCATCATTGCTCATCATCCCAAGTTTGGAGAATCAAAGATTCCAAACTGTCGACCAATCAATCAACATCTCATATCCCTCAACGCATTCCACCATCCACTTCGACATCCATGGTATCCAACTCTTGTATTGATCGTGTATTGACAGCAACTCTTTATCATAAGGACTCTAAGGGCACTCTATCGCGATGTGCATAGTTAGGTAAGGTTAAAGCGCTCATACCTTAGCAAAACAACTCCTCCAAGCAAGATATCATTGGCACATCATGATAGCAACAACATCTATATCAAAACCAACAACGTCTAGATCAACACCACCAGGTGGTTCGACATGAGCATAAACTTTCAAAAAATAGAAAAAATAAAGAAAATAGTTAAGAGAAAAATTGTCCTCTAGTGAAAACCATTTTGGTGGCACTTTGGACAAGTACCATGATGAAAACCTGGCAAACAGGCATCATGAGTAGAATTGAGCATCTATGTGCACCATTTCAGGTGGAAGCATCTCATCCAATCCATAATAAATCCCACATTCCATCCATCTTATCCATAATAAATCCAGGAACCTTCATTATCCAATCCATTTTCATCCAATCTAACTTATCTTGATCTTGGAAAAGGTTCGGTATGTACTTCACACTTGCTTATGCTAAACATCTTGACATGGGTCGCTATCATTGATCCTATCCTATCCAACATTATTTGAGCCATGAGGCATTGTCCAAAGAGGCATACTCTATCCAAACATGTTATCCTATCACAAGATAATCCTTGGCATCCTTCGCATACCTATCCATCAATCCATTCATTTATCCATGCATCCACCCATATCATTCCATACATTGCTAGATATTTGTTACACCCCGAAATTGTATAGTTACTATTTTAGTAATGCTTAGAGCATTCTGTTTGTAAGGAAGGATTTGAATGAATAAAATGTGTTGAACCTTGTTATCAATTTGAGAATCTTTTTACATGTTATGATTGGCTCATTTTGTGTTCTTGATTGATGTTATTCTTGGATAAAGCAATGCATAAAAGAGGATAATTAGTCTTGTTTTTAAAATTGATTTATTTACTGCAAATGTTATGAGCAAGTAACTGCCATGGTTTTGTGCCAATGGATGCAGGAATAGGAACTATTCCTCCAGGCGAAGGGGAGACATCACTCGGGAGAGGGGCTTGGTCGGATAACCGGTAAAGTTAATCAGTTGAGCATACACACACTTCACTAAGGGTTTTGGGAACTGAGTCAGATAGAGTTATTTTGATAAGTCATCCTTAGGCTTAGGAGTTTTGGATTACTTCTTTGTGCTTTGTGAGTGGTGCTACTTGTTATCTAACTTACTGTTCTATGAGCCTTAAATGTGAAATGTGAATTGATAAGTATGGTATAGACATGATGTATATGCGTATATGTGAACCACTCATATGTACGTAGCAATATGTATGACATGTCGATACAGATGTATGATGGGCAATTATTGTACCATACACATGTGTCGACATGGCATACATACAGATACATACACATGACTAACACACCTATAAACATATGCACACTATCTATGATGTTTATTATAACATTATTATAATGCCTTAAACTTACAGTTAAACGTATATATACATGTTTGCACAAACAGGTGTGTTGGAAGTATGTTGACTGGCTTGCAATACACGTGTTTGAGTGATTTAAGGTAAATATGTATATGTATATTTAAGTGTAAATATACGAATGATTTTATATATATATTTAATATTATATAAATATATACGTTATTATAGTTTTACCAGGAATAAATATATAGATATATATAGTAATATTTAAATATTAAAACATTTAAATATATATATATTTATTATGGTAAATAAAACTATAATAAAGTATATTTAATATAATATATAATATAAATATAACAATTTATTTATATTTTAAATAAATAAGATCTTGGAAAATAAATAAATTTGACTTGTTTAGTCATTTGGTAAATAAAATATATTTACCATGAGAAAGTATTTAAATTCGACTTCTATAGTCTTTTGGGAAATTCGTATTAAATTTGCCATGAGGATTTAATAAATGTTGGAAATCTTTTAAGAGGTTTATGGAATACATTTTATAAACCTTGAGTTATGACAAATTTGCGAACCATGGAAAATATGCGAACTTTATTTGTTTAAGCAATGGTCGGAATTATGAATAATGGAGGAAATCCCGCGCAGCTATGTATACGCGCGCACAAGTATAGACCAGGTCGCAAATGCCATCCGCCATTCGGAGAATGCGTGAGGAGGTTTGAGGGGAAGGCCAGATGGGACGCATTTTGCATGACTTTTTCCCTACAAAGTTTAATCCGCCATTTTTGGGCACCCAGGCTGAGTACGCCTGTAGGTGTCCATCATCTAATATTTATCATGTGTAAGTTGAAAAGTTCTCCCTGGTTAAAGGTCGAATCATCCTTTAAATTGCTGAATAACTTGTTTTTAAGCTGCCACTTCATGGATTGACATTTTCAAACATATATAGGTGTCAATTCTCATGCCAAAATGTTAGCAGGCATGAGAATTTGAAACCTATATAAGGAACTTGTCACATTGCCATTTCTACCAATTTACATCTGCTTTTGCAAATTCCGAATTTCCTTTGAGAGCCACCATTTTTGTCTTTGCTGTAATCACACTTGTTTAGAGAGCCAGTTCACAATTGCCATTACCATAATTGAGAGGACTGTAGAATTTATATGCTGCAAGCATAAACATACCTGCTGTAGAACCCTGAATTGTGAAAAAAGACTAATCTGCAATACCTGGAAAATACGCCATTCATTCTGTGAATAGAATCTGGAAAAGATAGAAAGGAAGTGAATTTAAAAGAAGAAGCTACAAACTGAATTCGTTAGCAGCAAGGAAACAGGTATGAGAGTTATCTTTTTAATGCTTCTGTTATTTAAATTAAATAAATCTACTTGTTTAAATTATGCATTACTTTGTATTATGGTATAAAGTAGGGAAGACAAGCATAGGAGAAATTCAGTTTCCTATTTAAGCTTGATTTCATAGGAAAACCTTGTTAAAAAGGAATAGCTTGATTTCATAGGAAAAGCTTGTTAAAAAGAATAGCTTGATTTCATAAGAATAACTTGTTTATAAAGGAGTAGCTTGTCCAAATAAATGAAAGGAAATGTTGGAATACTTTATAATAGAATTTACTTGATGAATTGTATTTACATGAATACTGCTTGATCTCCTTATATAAAGGAAGTGAGGAACTAGTTATTAAATACTAGGTCGAGGATGGAATCACTACCAAGGTAGTTTAAAGCTTTAAAGTTAGTAGGTTAACTAGGAAAAGCTATGTACTCCATGGATAAAGAATTCCAGGATAGGAGTTACCTGAGGGACCCTTGTTGACTTCATTTCAATTCCTGATTAAGTAGATGATGTAGGAAGTCTGGGGTGATTGACTACCCACGGTAAGGACCTAGCCTACGCGTAGGATAAGATAGCCTCAAGTCAAACTAAACCTGAATTAGTGCATGTGATAGATGACCGTCAGTTTAAATACTGCTGAAACACTTTGGCCAAAGTAGTGTAGTACACCTACGTCCACTTAGACTGTGAGACGATTACATTGTCAGTTCACCATAGTCCAATTTACATACTAGATTGAGATTGTGAGGACACAAGGATTTAGTTATGTAGGACTTCATACTATGCTCAGTTGGTCATACAAAACTGGTTACCCAACCAATCTCTTCGTAGAAGGGAGGGCCGTCTGCTTAACAGTAAACGTGTGGGGGACCGCATTATAAGTCCGTGGTTGGCGGAAAAGCACCTGAGTGATGTTTCTCCTCCACAATAGACTTCTGATGAACCAAGGTTTGAAAGGGAAGAACCTGGACCGTCTTATTCCTATTTGCTCAAAAGCTTCCGAGCTATGATTGAAACTTGTATGATTCTTACTCTGTTATTTATTTGAATGAAAAGTAATGTTTTGCGTACTCTGTTATTTACTTGGAAAAGAGAATAATGATGTATTGTATCAACTATTTCTTTATGATGAAATGCTGCAATAGAATGAAAAGAAAAGTTTATTTACTTTGTCATTATGTATGTCTTTCCTTGTATTTTATTTGTGAAAGTAGAAAATTTTTATTTACCCGGTTTGGGGGTTGTTACAATATTGGGGGTAGATACATCTTGCTTTGGGAATAAATCTTGAGCTATATCCTATAACTTATGTGGTGATATAAACATTTGCAAAACGCAAAATCAAATTGGTCAAATCATTTGTAAGCAAAAATCTAAATCATTAGCCCATGGCACATTTTGATGAGAAGATGTTCCTTATCAAGCTTTATCTTTTATCAAACATCAATCCAAACAATCAATATTAGTTGCATCTACCTTGCACTTCAATGTCACATCAAATCATTCCAATAGATTTTTTTCCAAGCCTAGTTTCAAAATCTTGATCTATCTTATCCAATCAATCCATAATCATCTCGGGATATATCATTTCCCAATCCTTGTGTTGTTCAACACTATCCTCGTATTGTTGTGCATCCTCAACAATGTTATCACTATTGGTAATCTATCAGTATCAATCAAATCAATGAATCCTAGCTTGGTTTTCAACAAAATCCCAAAACAGATCACCGAAATCGTCACATATCCATACACTCGTCAACATCGTGCAAAAAATCCAAAACATTTGGAAACCTCATCATAATCCAAAAACATCAAAATCTTGTATAGCCAAAAATCCAAAAACATTCGAATAGTTGTGAAGTCAAACTCCAAAACATCCAAAACACATCAAAAATCCCTATACAAGTCAAAATATCAAAAATAAAAAACAATACCTTGTCAAACTATGAATCTCTAAGCTTGAACGTAGGTAAGACCATCATTGTTGTGCCTTCGAGACACTTTAGGTTAGTCTTTAGGAGTTCGTCATAATAAACTAACAAAACCATCAAGTGTTTATATCTCATTAATAACAGGTCAAAGTTAGTCGAACTACGTGGTCTTTGTGTGTATAACATAGGCAAGACTAATCTTTGATAAGCCCTCGAGGCCCTAGATCAGTCCCTTTTAGGTCTTGGTGAAAACTCAGAAAACACAAAAACATCTAAAAACTTAGAAAAAACGCCAAAATATTGGAAAACATTCAAAATCTTAAATAACCTCACATAACTTGAAAACCTAAACATTCACATATACCCAAAAAGATAAAAAACAACCTCAAAACATTGCAAAATACCAAAAACATTGAAATATTCTAAAAAATCCAAAACCACCCATCCCATTTCACTTGCACCCGCAATAAATTTTCATTCATAATAAATTGATCGTCACACTCACCCTTTGGTAACACAAACGGAAAACAAGTACAACAATTAGCAAAAGTAAAACCTTTAAACGCAACAATCAAACTCTTGATCATTATCCAACATGTCAATCAAACTTTATATCAACAACCTCTCAAATGACTTATCAACCTGCCACTATCGACTAACATGTCCTAGGATACATCTTTCCTACAATGGGCATCATCTTTGGCAATCACTTTGGATACTTATCCTAAACAAAACACCTTTTGGCAAGAGATATAAATAACATTGATTGTTTGTTCATTTTGATCTTATCTTATGGTTTATCTTGTTGACCCATAATAAGGACCTCTCGATGATGTCTATCAAAATGATTTAGAGAGAAAGGAATGGGGCATCGATCATTATCTTTCGTTTTTTGTGTTTGTGGGATGTTCTTGTAAAATAACTTTGGTGAATACTTGCTTTGTTGTGTTAAGGAGGTCGTTTTGAATAGATTGTTGACTATTGCATATGCTTTGGTCCGAAATATTGTAAACTTCTAAACTACATTCCAACAAGGTTTCCGTATGTCAAACTGTGAATAAGGATTATCTTATCTGTTTGCAGAGTCAAAGTCCATCGCACTAGATACAATACCATCCCGGTTATCGATACCTTGATGCATTGTGTCTATGTGTTATATCAAAAATAAGGAATGAAGTGCCCAAGTATCCCAATCCCTGAAACGAGCATATCATCTTTCTCATCACCATATCTAATAAAGTCTCAAATGATCATAGGCTTGTTGGACTTCTGAATCAATCTCAAAACAATGGTTAATCAATATCCATCTCATTCTTCTACTTCTCTCATTCTCATTCTTCTTATTCTTCTATTTTTACTAACAGTTCTATCCAAGTGTCAAATATGTGTGATATATCAAAATATACATGAGGCTACCCATGGCCAATGATTGTCTATACATCATAAAATATGTCTACATCAAACATCTGAGCTATCTAAAAAGTGTCTTTTGTCCTCTCTGAGCTGAACTAATCCTAAATCTTTGCCACGATCATCGACCCGAAATTCCAAATTTTTGCCCGATCTCTTGAGGGGGCAAGGTACCAGCATAACTCCTTCCACTAGGGAAACAATGGCGCATCTGATAAATCAAGAATTTTTAAATTTTTGATCTGAGCAATAGTTTAAAATTCGAAAAGCATCAGTCTTTGAACCAATGTAACAAGTGCCTCGCTTCAAAGAAGGGAAAAATGTAGACACTTAAAATTGGCCTAAATGATATTACACACTTAAATCTGATTACTAACACCATTTCGTCCTAAATTCACCTTATTTTCAATCGTTTAATTAAATAAACCTAGTTATTTAATTAAATGCATCATTTTCTCGTCTATTAATCTAATTAATTTAATTAGGTTAATTCACCCCCTTTCACACTAACATTTCATCTTGTTTAATTAAATAATGCAAGTTATTTAATTTAACCCCTCTTATGTCTTCTCATTTAATTGAATAATCCTAAATTATTGAGTTAAATGTCATTTGCATCCCCATTTCAGTAAATAAATAAATGATTTAATGATGATCCTAAATTCACTCAACTTGCACAATTAAAACTAGCTAATTAAATGAGAAAAAAATATTATTTAATGATAATCTTAAATAATATACATGTCAAATTATTTAATGATAATCCTAAATTCACTCTCTTTGATCCATGTGATCTTGCATTCTCATCCATTGATGAGAATCCTTGATACATGTCTTCACCTCATATTTCATCTTGACCATTGATTGACCAAATCAATTTTAGCCCTTCATTCACCATTTGCTCCTATAAATACCTCACATTTTGGAGAGATTTGGATCCACTTCCATCAAAGCAAAGTTATGCTACACATTTGAATACTATCTTTATTCATCATTGCATCCATTATTAAGCCTTTTTATCCGTCCTTAGCATAGTTTTATCAATTTTATCTTAAGCTTTCATCAATGGAGTTCAATTAGACGCTCATTTTATCCAAGGGATTTGGAAAGGGTCGTCATTCCATATCAATACAACACCAATCCCCCAATGGGATGAGGTTTGGAGTTTTAGATTAGGTTTCCTTTATGCTTTTATGGTTTATTTCATGCTTAGTTTAATGGTTGCTTGGTTTGAAGCTTTTGAACATCTCATTGGGATTGTAGCTTAAGTAGTTAAATATTGCTTAAATTTTGTATGGATTTGGTGTATTTAGCTCATACTATAATTATGATCACAATGTGTAACCACCATGACACAAATGAAAGCATATCCTTGCTATTTCTAGCAATTTTGTCACTAAAAATATTGCAACCTGCTTTTTTCTATTTTCTCGTGATCTTGCTTCAACTATGTTTAATTCCAAAGTATTTGCATCACCTCATTATCATCTGCAGCTTGTGTAAACCTCTCTGTCATGTCCCCATTTTGGAGCAATAAGGTGATATTATTAAATTAATTATTTATAAGGTTATTAAAAAAATAAATATTTCAAGGTGACCTTATATTTAATTAATTTAATATTAACTGACTAGAAAATAAAATAATATAAAAAATTCACTTAAATAAATAAAAAGTAAAAGAATATCTTTTATCCCACATTGGTTGGGAAAGTGAGTTACTCTTTCAAGGAAAGAATATAAGGAGTGGCAAAAGGTACATTTGAAAACATCTAGACTTGAATACTTTTTCCTATTGTTGGAGAGCTTGAGAGCTTGACATAGCCTGAGGGTTTATACCTTCTTGTATTGTTGGCTTCAGTTGTGTGACACCAACCCTAGCTAGTTGGGAGTGGAAGATCTTTTCAGTCTTCTACATCAAGCAAAAATTAGTGGCCTTTGGACAATTTTTGGTGACAATGGTGGAATTTGGATTTGGAGGAAAGGAACAACTACAGATTTTGAAAATTTTATTTCCAGAATTTAAATAATTCAATTTCCAGTTTGAGATCAATTTGTCTATTGCTACAATGATTTTGCTACAGTGCGTGAACAGTGACAGTGCTACAGTGCGTGAACAGTGACAGTGCTACAGTGATTTCGCTACAGTAGTATTCTGCATTTAGCATCATTTTGAAGTCGAGTTTGGAGTCAAACAGGTTCCTTAATTACATTGTTGCATTACAAAGTTTAATAGATCAGTCATATAGAATTTTGGCAAATGTAATAGGCATGTCTTAAATGTAATCTCAGTCATAATAGAAGCATTTTGATGTCAGTCCCAGCAAGCATGCATTCTCAGTCTATGTCAAATTGTAAGCAAATACTTCATTGAGAAAAGTCTGATTGCTTCCTAAATGCAAGTTGTAATCATTTCCTCATCTTTGCAATATCAGATTGGAGTTATAAGGAGATTGTTTGCAATGTATTTGTCATAATGTCTATCACATGTTCATGCATTCATTTAAGCTAGTTGCATGCCAAGTGTTTGTAAAAATGTTCCTTGGCTGTAGGTATGCATTTTGCATCAGAACTTCATCTATATGCATCTAAAACACAAAAAGAGTTGCATCTTCATTTTAGATGTTTGAATACATATCCTAGAAGTTATTTCCAAGCATTTGAACAACATTTGCATTCATCTAATCAAAGGCAAAGCAATCTGAGATAAATTACCAGCAAATTGAAGATTGCATACAAAGTGTTTGTCAAATTGTCTAAGACAGAAAATCATACTTTTTACATCAGATTTGGCAAGGCACTTTACACTCTCTACACTTTATACTTCCTTCTCAGTTGAAATCAATCTTTTGAGTAATCAAGAGTGTTTTCAAGTTACATAATTAATCTGTTTTGACTAGTGAATAAGAATAGTGAATTACATAACTGATTTAACTAGCATTTATGAACCATTTTTAATCACATAAATATTGCTGATAAAATAGCTTTTATCAATTGTACTCAACCCCACAAAAGTAAGCCATTTGGTTAAAGTAAAAAAGGCGAAGACTGTCTCATAACAATTTTATTGATGTCACCCACAGTATACCCAAAAAAGGATGGATATCAATGGAAATCCAAGGTATACAAGGAGTGGTAGATCGTCATTTATCGTAGGATTGGCAAAATTTCTCTTCTAGTTTCTAAGGTGTGAAATAAGCCTGGTGAAGAATTGTGTAAGCTTACTATCTGACATAAAGCAAGCTTGCATTTCGTAATAACTAATAAAGTATTGTCAAGTGCCTATCTCTTGAGGCAAGACTGATGAGAGGAACAATGTGTCATCTGCAAAATGGAAATTGGTGTCTTGTTCTCCCTTCAACCTGCAGCTCCCTACCAACACTTTACCCTAGGATACAGATGGACATGAAGCGAGTTACCCTATTTAGCTTTGGTGATGATCTAGTTTCGTCCATCAATGAATAAAATGAATAGGTAGGGGGACAGCAGTACATTTGTCTTGGCACCTTAGAAGACCTCAATTGGACCCCAGATGCAACACTAGTGATCAATGAGAAATTTATCAATGTGATGCAAGCTGAAATCAACTGGATCACCTAAAAACTAAATTCAAATGGTTGTAATGTTTTAAGCAGATATTTCTAGTTGTATCTATCACAACCTTCAGACATTTCCAATTTGATAGGAACTCCCAACCTTTTCCAATGGTGAAGTGAATGGATGATTTCCTTGAATCTTGGATGATTTGCCTTCCCTCTACAAATGTAGATTTAACTAAAGAAATGTTGGTATTAAGTAGCGGTCACTATGATCTTGGAAAGAATTTTATACATCTTTGAATAGAGATCTGAATTGGAAGTTTTCAACCTGGCATTTTGGAGTAAGCAGTTAGTGCAGTTGATTTTGTTAGTTTTTCATGATCAGATTAGAATACAGAAAGCACTTAGAAGATTCAACACATAAGACAATTAACACAGCAAGATACCCTGGGAAAACCCTCCAACCTGAGGGAGAAAAACCCAGCCAATATATCTCTTATATATTGATTTGAATAAGAGCAGAAATCTGCTTACAACTCAGGCCCAACACAATGCCTGTTTGATACAATGAATAGCACCTCTCCTAGATGCAAAGATACAAAGGATATGTTTCTCCTTTAATTGATCTGCTGCTACAGAATGAAGGTTTGCTGCTACAGAATGATGAACTGCTGGAAATGGCGAACTCCCTCTAGGAATGCGAATTATGATAAATGAACTTGATGATCAAATGACTGAAAGAGGACTTGTATTTATACACAACAATGCTAGGGTTCACACCTCTTCACAAATGAGGTCGGCCTCAATAAAAAACGTATTTATTCATAATAGGTTGGCCCTTAATTAAATCGTATTTCTTTATTTAAATGACGATTTTCTCAAGGTTGGCCCCATTAAATAAATTACTTTAAAATACATATATATAAGATGCGCCCCTTAAGAAGTTAATTTGATTAAATAAATTAAATAGCCTCAAGGCTATATTTAATTTATTCTCTGCAATAATCGGAACTGGAAGTGTTCTTCCAGATGCTGAAAACAACAACAGATTTGCCATAGGATGTTCCTATTCTTTTTAAGATTCTTCAAGCACTGCAAGCATAAACAAGTTAATTATCTCCCAACTATTTTGGATGTGTCCAGGGAAACCATTTGGCACAAGCATTTTATTCTTGTAAAACAAGAAAGTTACCTTCTTTACTTATTTTTCCATGATTGATTTGTAGTCGGCCGAAAGTAACTAATCTTGTTTTAGTCAACCAAATAAGTAAATAAATAAATATTATTGTATGCAGCAAATGTTAATATTATGTGTTGTAATCGGGAGTTAAGTGCCTGACCATGGATTCGTTGTATCAGGTAGTTTCCGACGCTTGATGTCCTCAACCAATGTCGACAAATATATGTCTTGATTCACTTCTAGTCGGGGACAACACAGACTTTATGCTACTATACTTATTGCTATTGAATGAATGAGAATACTATTTGTTCTATGCATAAGCATTTGTGAGTACTTGATATGTGTATTACCGAAAGTTTATATTCTCGTTTACTCTATCTATCAGTCAAGTTAGTTCCGTGAGTAAACATTTGGTGCCATTGATGATACAAACTCTTGTACACAACACATAGACGGGAATAATGGCATCGTGATGGGTTAGTCGACTGAAGAGCCGATACAAGCCAACGAAGAAAGAGAAGACGCATTGATGGAAGATCTTGTAAATCTGTGGGATATCTCGGTCAAGAAGCACGTACAGAGGGAAGCTCTCAAGCGAGAAGTCCCTCAGGCAATCATCTGGGCCAACCTGAGTGTTAACCTAGAGGTCGACCACCTTCTCAACAGACTACCAAGATTGCTTGCATGTCATTACATCATACTTCAGGATCTTCAGGCCGACAAAGACCAAGAGCAAAGACAACAAGTACTACAATGGTACAAAGAGCGAAACAAACGAGAGGAAGAGTGCAACACTAGTCATAGGCGTACTCTCGAAAATTAGTGCCCTTATGACCCAATAAAGATAAGAATCGAATCCCAAGCAGTCAAGAATCATCAAAAGAACGGGTACGTAGATCCTTGAGAGTTAAATAACAAGAGGAAAGACGATGGTGACTGAGACAAATTGCCGAAGAAACGAACCAAGACCTTGCCAATCGTCCACAGAGAAAGTATCGAACGACGAAGAACAAACAAACCTTGAAAATGAATTAACAAAAGAAATTGAAAATAGCATACACCGCATCCGAGAGTTGTCCATATCGAAAGTAGAACTAAGAATTGGAGGATCCGAACCAAAGACCCCCGGACAGAGGGAGTGCAGGAACGACCACAGGATACCCGAAGTGTAGAGGACGCTAAAGGTGGATGAATAAAGGACTTGTACGTGGCTGTAAATGCAAGTGAGGCACCGAAACGTAGCAAGCGAAACAATCCAAACAGGTCCAAAGCACAAGGAGAACATCAGGGAAGGAAAATGGTGACTCCACCAGCTAGTCCGAGCATGGAAAGGCAAAAATTGCCAAAGTTCACGAGGAACAGGTCAGAGGATCCAGTGAGACACTATAAAACATGTGAAACCATATGGATAGCAAATGGGCAAGAAGACAGAGATTACTGGTTGAGAGCATTTCCAACGACTCTTAGAGGCATAGCAATAGATTGATATACAAAACTAGAAGTAGCACATAAAACCACATGGGAGGCACTAAAAAGAGCATTCCGAGAAGAATTTAGGTTCTTGAAAGACGATAATGAGATCATAGCCGAAATATACGACACGAAACAAGGAAAACATGAAAATGTACGAGCTTACAATCGTAGGCTCAAAGAATTATTGGTAAAATTGGAGAACCAACCAACATACGGATTAAAGAAGTGGTGGTTCATTGAAGGGCTAATCCCCTCGTTGAGGAATAATATGAAGGTAGTACCTCCATCATCATACGCTAATGCTTACAATCGAGCAATGGACATTGTGAGCGAAAATAAAATATCTACCCAAGGGAAGAAAAGATAGATGACGATGAGAGTACGAAGGAGAGTAGCGATGAAGAATCAAAAACAGTACAAGCCTTAAGACGAGACATGATGAGAATGATGAAGGAATTGCAAGCCGAAAAGGAAAATTCAAAAGAATCCAAAGAACGGTGGTGTACCAAATGTAAGACAGAAGGTCATACCAAGGCAAATTGCCCAAAGAAACTATTTTGTGACATCTGCCAAGTTATGGGACACTCTATCAAGGAGTGCACATACAGTTTGACAAGAAGCACACAAGTGCTCTTCGCACAAGGGTAACAGTCAACCCCTCCAACCACACCGCCAAAACCCCAAAACAATACCAATGCATCCCTTGGAGGATACTATAACAAAAGAGGCAACAACAATCAGTTCAACAACAGTGGATCGAGAAGCATAATACAGTACCATGCCAAAGGTAGACCTATGATACAGTGCCAAGGAACACCAGAATAATCAAGGTACGGGAGGAAGATTATGCAAATGGTGTGGACCAAGCGATCATGAAGATACCAACTGCTTGAAACAAAAACACATAAATATGCTATAAGTGGATGACGAGGAGGTTCTAGCAATTACCAGAGCACAGACAAAGAAGGCCATTTACCAAGACCCTCATACGGAGAAAGAGAGACTCCGAGAGGCCAGGGTGGAAGTAGTTTAGGTGATGGCCAAAGAACGAAGAACCTCCAACGAAGCAACAAGTACATCACTACAGTTAGAGTCAAAGAAGAACATAGTACGTCAGGTGCTACACACAACTGTACCTATCAAGGTAACTAACCTTCTATATGTTGTACCCCAAATTAAAAATTTTGCTACAGTTACACATTTTGAAGAAATGGTTAAAAGGCTTGTTAAAATTGTCAAAATTAGGGATTTGCATGTCTTGCATGAGGGTCAGAAACTCAAAATTTTCAAGATCTGATAATTTGGATCTACTCAGAGTGACCAATTCTACAAAACCTAGATCTCAATTTTTCAACCCTAAATTTTAGAAAAAAATTTAATTTTAGAAAGTTTCTAAAAATAGAACTTTTTTTGGGTTTTTTTCGAAATGGATACTAGCAAATTTTTCTAAAAATAGAAAGTTTGGCTTCTAGGGTTCAAACTAATTTTGATTAGCTTAAAATACTTCATCATCGGTCTGGTCCAGTCATAATCCTCAAAAGATCAGTTTTTCCCTAGTGGGTCTATTTTGCTTTTTCAGGAGCTCTGAGGTCATTAATGGAGGTCATTCAACTGCCAGGTGTCAGATTCGAAGTCTTAGGCACTGCTCAGATCAAGAAGCTGCTACAGATGATCGAGGGACAAGGAACGGAGAATGGAAGTTGAAGAATCATGAAAACTGCAAAATTTTGGCTAACTCTGGAATACCAGGCGCCCCTACTCAGTTTAGGTGCCTAGATGCTCATGCCTTAGAAAATTTTCACCTCCAGTAGTCAAAGCATTGGCAAGCACGTGAAATGAGGAACAAAGTTGAAAATTGCAAAATAAAAACTAACACTGCCAAGCATGGGCACCCCAAGAGGAGATAGGTGCCCAGTTTTTCAAGGCCTCAAATGATGGAATTAAGGTTGCTCATCTGAGACAATGTTACTCAGAATCTTCTCAGCTTCACAGTGAATCCAACAGCACAGCCATCTGATCAACCAGTCATTCGGAATTGAAGATTGAACGGAGAAGTCTCAACTAAGAAGCTGAAGGCAAATCATGAAATCATCAGAAAATATTCTAAGTCTAGAATTCTGGGCGCCTTAAGAAGAGATAGGCGCCTAGGGTTTTGGAGGCTCAAATCCAACAATTAGGGTTTTCCAAAACAGTCGATCTCTTCAGAATCCTGCCAGCTTCGCAATGGATATGTCAGTAAAATCATTAGATCATTCAGTTGACGAAAAATTCAAATCAAACAGAGGCCAAAGCATGAGGTTTTCAAGAATGAAGGTTGAAGAAGAGCCAAAAATGGCTAAGTCTGGAATTCTAGGTGCCCCAGAAGGAGAAAGGCGCCCAAGGATTTGAAGGATTAAAACATCAAATTTACAATTGTAGTCTACAACATGTCTTCTTCAGTGTTGAAGCAACTCTCCAACACAACCATTAACAAATTCATCGGAGTTGGCAATCAACAGATATTGAAGACATAACGAAGGGATGAAACCAAAAGCAAAATGAAGATCTCAAGAAAAATTTCTAAGTCTAGAGTCTTGGGCGCCCCTAGAGGAGATAGGGCAAACATTTGAAGCCTCAGATTCAGTAATTAGGGTTTGACATCTCCAAAAAGATCTTCTCAGATTCAAACAAGCTACTCAGTGGAACAATCAACCAATCAATTGGGTCAGTCTAGCTCCCAAAATCATAAAATCATTTGAAGGAGGGGTAAACAAGCAAGAAAATGAAGAATGTAAAATATGGCTAAAACTGGAAATGCTCGACACCCTAGGTAACCAGGGGCGCCAATGATTTTGGAGGTCAAAATGAAGTTTTTAGCCAAAGCTACCTGCTGAACAATCTCGCTAGATTTGATCAAGCTCTGTGATGGATCATTCAACTAGTCCATAGGATCAATCTGGAGGCCAAAAATTGAAGTCAAATTGGGGTCGAAACTCAAGCAAAAGTTAGAATTTCAAGAAAATTGTCTAAGTTTGAAGAAGAAAAACGCCCCTAGGCAAGAAAGGCGCCCAAGGCCCAATGCCTTAGTAAATTTTTCCCAAATTTTATCCTTCAAACATCAGAAAGTGTCCAAGTTCGATGCACCTGCTTAGGATTGGCTTCAAGAAGATTTAAAGCTAGAGAACAAAAGCAGTTTTTATCCTAAAAACCTATTTAAGAATGCCTTTGCTTTCATTATTCACAATTTTTGCAGGTGGCATCCAAGGTAAGAGAGGAGGAAACAAATAATTATCTTCAAATCAAGATTCAGAGGCTAAAACGGGTTGCTTTTTCAAAGTTCTTCATATTGTCTAGATTAGTTCATACAGAGGCTTGCTTTTTCATTCTTCAAATTTCTAGGGCATCAATTTTCAGAAGAAGGGGGTGAATATTTTCCAATTTCAATAATCTGGGTCAGCTTGGTTTTCAATTGTCTACAACTTTGGAAAATTTTCAAGATTTCAAGAAACTACTTTTTTCATGCATGTCCAAGAAATCTTTAGTATTTTTAGAATCTAATCATTTGGGTCCCTCTCAAACGTGATTCTGCACAAAACCCAACTCTTAGCTTTTATTTTTTTGTCAAAAATTTCAGAAATTAGGGTTTGTTGCTTTTTCAACCAACCATCAAAATTTTCAAAAAAGAACAATCTGGATCCTCTTGCAATGAGATTCTCTACAAAACCTATATCTCCAATTATTTTTTAAAAAATTTGTCATTTTGAAGAAAAAAAATTCAGCAAGTTATTTTTAGTATTTGTGCTGAGCTTGTCCGAGCGTAGTTAAGTTTACAGTCAATCTTCAAGTTTTTCAGTATGGAGTATTCTCACATCGAATTCAAGACCAAATTAGTGCTATATCATGATTTCATCAAAACTTCTAAGATTGACTTGCATCATATCAAACCAATGTTCAATTTGCGTGCTTTGGAATACGCATGAAATGTTGCAGTTAGACATCTTGGTCATTTTGGGTCGTTTGCAGCCTTAGGCCGGACAATGTTGAGAAGTGCTTTGAGCAAAAGGACAAGTATTGGAAAAGAGTTTTATGATATTCTTCCATTGAAAAATCAGAAGAAGTGTCAGAAGCATAAAAGTTGCGAAAGATATGCTGAAGCAAGAGGATATATTTATAAAAGATCATCTCAGTTGCAAAGCCGCCGAAATTAGCAAGACTAGATAAAGCAGCTGAAGAGGTCAAAGATTCTCTAAGTTTGATTGTAAGACCCCTCCGTTTTGCTCTTTTGACCAAACAGTGTTCTGTTTGGTTAGGCCTTATTTTCTGTTAGTGCTTTGACCTTGGTACTTGGTATTTTATCCTAATGTTATTATTATGTCATGCTTTGGATTAGCATAGTGGATAATTGGATTAATGATGTTTATGATGTTAGATTCGTCAGTTGGTAATAGTGTATTGGTGAAGGGGACGGATCGCATCACTCGCTTGCGAGCGCTCTGCGATTCCGAGATTACCTCTTCACGATGTATATTTTATGCTGTTTATACTATATGTTGTTACTTGATTTGCAGGTTGACAGGTACAGAACATCGACTCCACCTGGCTTCACAGGTTTGAGCATGTCCAATGCCCAACGGTATTTGATTGGGAGATAGTAGCTAGGTTTCCCGTGTCAAGTCATCACCCTAGTCTTGAGTGTGTCGTCGGTTTTAGTCTGGTTTAGTTGTTTGATTATTGTTTAATTGCCTAAGATTTCATTTAATTGCAAGTTAGAAAGGGTAATTAAATGGCTTTATATATTTAAGTTGTTGATTAAATTAATCTGGTTATAATGTGAAAAAAAAAATGTTATTTAATCTATTAATTAATTTAATTTAATTAATAAAATAATTTAATCTTGGATTAGATTTATTTTATTGATTAATTAAATTAATTGTGTTGATTTGAATTAAGTTATTCATTTTGGAAATTAATAGATATATTGAATTGAAAGTTATCTTTATGCTTGATGTAATTATCTTTTGGAATGCATGTGTTTAATTTATTTAGTAATTAAATGACATGGTTTATATTCATGTTGTTGTTGTGGGTTGTTATGTTTTCTCAGTCTCGTAACCTTAGGGGATGTTTGCATTGGGAAGCGAACTTGTATATTAATCGTACTTAAACAAAAAAAAAAATTAGCCTGTTTAAGTGGTTGTTTGCAACTTCCTCTAGGGTTGCGTGGCGGGGTGTTACATTGATTGTACAAAGCGGGGATATCCTAGAAAAGCGAAATATGGCTAAAGATAGTATCAACACTCCTGATAGAGAGGTAGTTTCCAGCTTTTTGGTGGATGTCGTTGAGATTTAAAGCAACAGTGAACCTGAAGCTTTCTTCCAATTTTCTTTCCATTCTTATATCATGCTTTCTTTCTATTATGGTCCCAAGCTTATCCATTCTTTGAAAGAATCAAAATGAAATAGTTGGCACATTCCTTGTTTTTAGGTTTTCATAGGTTGATTAGATGCTTATCTTGTTTTAGTTTTAGAAATAAAGCTTGCATGTTGGCAAGTCTTGTTGTAAAAGCAAGGGGACTTTAGGGTTCCCTAGTCCTCTGCTTGTGTATAAATAAGAACAACCTTGCCCATTATTTTCTTAACTGTGCTTGTGATAACAAATTGTTGAGCCTATTTTGCCTGCAAGTTGATGAGTTTCAGTTCACTTAGTGTTAGAGCAACCTTGCAAGTCTCTTCTAGCTGCAAGTTATTGTTCAATTCATATGTTACTTGTGTCAATGTGTTCTGGTTGATCGCTAAACTGTATGCCTATTTTGCTACAATCCTGCTGTCCCAGAAGTGTAATCTTTTGTTCTTGAGATTTGAGAAAACAAAGTCTTGTGCTTGCTTTGCTGCCCTGATATAATGTCTCAGATTTCCGTTTTATATGTTATGCTTACATGATCTTTATTTCAGCTTGCATTGAAAATGTAGTAGATGTGTGTTGGAAGAGAGTTTGTTTAAGTATTTATGTCAAAGAATCATTCCTTGTTCATTTCTAATTCTCAAGCTCTGCGTTTATTTGAGTAGTTAGAAACATCATCAGAGTAGGCTTAGTCGTAGTTAAACTTCTAAAAGAGAAAATCTCAGCTACGACGCTTGAGTTTTATAACCTTGTGCTCTTAGCTGAACAAAAAAGATTGGCAAATTAGTTTAGTTTACTTTCTTTAAGCAACATCAACAAAGAGGGAGCTTCCCCTCCTAATTCGAAGAGCAGTTTATCTGTGCATAGCTGTCTGTTTCTAATTCACATACCAGAGGTGCGAATCGAAACGCCAACACTATAGACAATGCCACAACTGAGAGTAGCAATTACCAATGTCATCGAAGACAATCAAACTCGATAGAGAGGTCCAAGCGAGAGCATGACACAGCCAGTAGGCGAACAAGCCATAGACCCAATGCTACTCACAATGAACATCGAGAGGAAGCCCGCCATCGTTTAGATGGAAATCATGGGGAGGAAACTCTCAAAACACCATCATTAACAGGCTCGGGAGTAAACGTACTACCAAAAGAAACTTGGAAGTGTCTTAGGGAAAACAACTCTTTGGCCCCCAACCTTCCACTTGGTAGGCGCCGACCAACATGACATCAAACCTCTCGATATATTGATAGCACAAAAAGTGACAATTGGCACACAACAATTCCTTCTAAACTTTGTCATCATCCCATTACAGAAGAGAGTGTACGATGCATTACTCAAGAGAGGATGGTTGATCGCCGCCAAAGAAAATCACAATTGGAAAACGAACACATTCTCCATCGAGAGCAACAAGAGGAAGTACGTCATTGACCTGAAGAATCAGGTCGTGAGCCAAGAGTTGGCATTCTTCAAATTAGAGTCCGACAAAGGAGAATCAGATGCAAACGAAGGAAGAAAGTTTATGGAACCCAATGATGAATGGGTACTTGATCTCGAGAGTTGCTTTGAAGACAAGACAAGTTCTCTCAATGGACTATTCCATTGGCAGATGGAAGACTATGAGGTGTTCCACCGAGAGTGCAATATGCTACAAATCAGGGAGATCGAGGAAGAAGAAGACAAAGCCTTGACTAGTCAGAAATTTCTATTGAATACGGAGAATACAAGGAGGGAGTAGCAGAACCGGATGACATACCTCTCGACAAAATAATCAAGTATGCGGAGCCAAGGATGAAAAAGGTGAACTTGGGAGAAGACAACCTAAAAATAATCATGGCTGGCAATAACTGGTAGAACGTGTCAAAAGTCAAGGTAAGAGGTGGAGCAAGAAGTGAGAAAAGAAAAAATTAATGATGAGGAAAATTAAAAATGTAAAAAGCAAAGAATTAAATCGACGAAGTCGAAAAAATTAAAAAGAAAGGGAGAAAAAGTCAAAAAGTGAAAAAATATTAAAAGGAAGAGAGAAAAAAACAAAAAAAAAAAAATCTTAAAGGGGTAAAAGAGGTCATGCGACCAAAAGGAAGCTATATAAACCCTCTCAAAAGTATTCATTGAAAGCGACCGTACGGCGGGAGATTACAATCTGGTTAGCATGGTAGATTGATGAAGGTACCATATGACAGCTATCAACAAGTTATACGAAGAAGAATTCTTGTACGATGAATACAAGGCTCAAGGAATGTGTCTGGGAGGTACAAAGAGAAATTGTATGGCCACATTGGTTCGTACAGCCTACACAAGCAACCCGTACCTAGCACCGTACGACCAAATCAAGTGTGCAGTGTACGGAGAGTTGAGACGCCAAGAAGATTTTTGTATGATGCAAGCATAAAAGTACAACATAGGGAGAAACAGTGGAGGGTGAAGTCCGTACGGTGGAGAGTGAAGTGCATACAGCTCATACGGCTGAGGGGAGGTCATGTATGACAGAGCAGATAAACCAACGTTGTACAACGAATTGAGGACTTAGAGAGAAGAAGTGGTGTCACACGGCACATAATAGCGAATGCAGTGATTTTCGTACAAACAAGTTCATAGTACGAGGTACGGTGAAGAAAAAGTTTCCAATAGAACCAAACAAATTTATAGCACGGCTAAAGAAGTCTCAGAACATAGTATGGTGAACCAAATCATACAACATTCACATCGTGCAACAAAGACAATGGAGAATATGGAAGAGTTGGCTAGTGTACAAATTCAGTTGCTGCAACCATCTTCCAAAACGTCTACTTATACCGAGACTACTAGAAGGTTATTATCGCTAGATGGACATGGCCACGAGTAGCAGCAAAGGGAAATGACCAACACCATTTTGGCCTTGTATTGCAATAGGAAAAATGGCGAAGGGGAGAGATAACAATATAGTAACGACAGATAACATTACTTGGGAGAGTCTCAGCGGCACAAAATGTCGTTCATGGTGGTTGGCAATTCAGGATGATCACGTCCTGAAAATAGCGCTACAACATGTGCAAGTGGACAAGGCGGCACAGTTATCGTTCTTCAACTCTCAGGACTTTGAGCCTTATCTGAGGTAGATGATTGTGCATTATGACACTCCCACAAGTTTGTAATCGACTACAGAGTTTGCCAGGTGACCATCTCCTATGCATCTCCCAAATTCACTAATGTATTTGGGATACCCTCTCGAGGAATTTCAGCATCCAAGCCTTCAAGAAAAATGTCCAAACAAATGAAGGAGAACCTTCTAGTGAGAATGTGCCCATCGGACCTCACACAGCAAGAGAAAGACAATATATAGAGTGTCGGAAACAAAGGGTTATGAAAGAACTTTGTTGCCACCACCGAATGGAAGTGTCTCTTGGATTTGATCAAGTGTCGGTTAACTGGCGCTAGCAGAGCGTCAAACATTGCCATCTGGATGATCACACTCATGTCAGTGCTGAGTACAGGCAACATATACAATTGGGCCAGCTTGCTCTCAGAGAGGATACGAGAGTTTTTGTGCTTGAAGCACAAATCTTTCTATATGATGTAGAATGCCATCGAGCTGCTACTGGATGCAATATATACACAGGTGCCTTTGGATAATTGGGGGAGATTTCAGGCAATTGGCCAATTGGATGCAAGATAGTTGACCATATTCTACAAGGCAAATTTGGAGATACAGATAACAAGAGAAGAGACACCCCATCTGGCACCACCAGCAACGAAGAGAAGGAAACAAGCAGACACTTCACCTCCTTCAGCCAGTGGAGATGATCGTGAGGCCATCAAGTTTTCCTCTTCATCGGAAATGAGTACAGAGGAGGTTTCTTTGGCAGGAGAAGCGAGCTCACAAGAGGACATTGATGAGGCAATTCTAGTGCAACCAACACCACAGCCACAACCCACCATACCATATAGCCGGTCGCACCACCGACGGCTATACCAATACCACTACCACCACTAGGGAAACCACTAACAACGAAGGATGATGCTAAGAAGGATGAGGAGGTTGATGCATGGCTGGGAGAGATGGGTGCACCAGTAGACACCCCTCCACCATTGTCACCAGAGCCACCTCGAGAGTCGATTGACATGGAGGTCACTCACCCTGCAGAGCTACCAACCTCATAGCAAGAGCCACTAGCCTCACGGAAAGAGACACCAACCTCACAACCAGCATGCACAGTATTGTCAGCCTCATGACCACCACAACCACAACCACATCCAACAGAGTCAGGTGAAGAGGAGTCTAGTGCGGATGATTCTGAGGGGCTATTTGTCGAAATTAGTCAGCTAAATGCTCACGACCCTCTCGGTACAATCTAGAGGTACTTGAGTGAACTGCAGGCGATGGCGAGGGTGATGTACACAATTGGGGAAATCGGATAGTAGCTAGACATTGGGCATGATCCCTTAGTGGCACAAGAGGCCAAGAGGATCCTAGCGTTCATGTACCAGGGGTGCGAAGGTGAGTTCTTTTGGTGCTTCATCTCACATGGATGGCCAGGAGTGGAGACGGCCAAGATGTTGGCCACCTGGCAACCAACTAGACCCACTGCAGTCAGGAGGCATGGCAGAGTGCTCTCAACACTCTACGGCATGGAGAAGTGCTACAAGGACTTATTCCCCAAATGGCGACAATAGATGGCTTCCATTGAGGAGGCTACACAAGCAAAGGAAAGAGCACTTGCACAGACCAAGAACATTAGAGGAGAACTAGCTAACCATGTTCGTAAGTCCCAGGAGCAATTGGCCCAAGTAACAGCAGCAAAGCGTATGAGAGTCACCTCTCTCAAGCAAACAATGTCATAGAGGGACAGACTATTAGCCAAGAGGGATGCTCAGTTGGCATAGAAAGACAAACTATTGGCCGAGAGGGATGCCCAATTGATTGAGACGGAGAGACAGCTGCAGGGGAAGAGTCAAGATCTGGAGAAGGTGAAGACAAAGCTCACTAAGGCACTACACATGGTCAAAACTGCCAAAGGAAGGCAGTTGGCGGTGAACCAGAGACTTCAGCGTCTGCAACAGTCAGCAACCACCACACCCACGTCCTCCATGCATCCAGGGACGTCCTCTCACCCTCCTCTCACTGATTTCTTTTCTAGTGTATTGTCCCCCATTTTGTTGTTATGTCATCTGGAAGATGAATTTCTTTGTGGGGGGGATGATGTAGTCGGTCAAAAGTAATTAATCTTGTTATAGTCGGCCAAATAAGTAAATAAATAAATATTATTGTATGCAGCAAATGTTAATATTGTGTTGTAATGGGGAGTTAGGTCCCTGACCATGGATTAGTTGTATAGGGTAGTTTCCGACGGTTGGTGTCCTCAACCAACGTCCTATATTTGTTTTGATTCACTTGTAGTCGGGGACAATACAGACTTTATGCTACTGTCCCTATTGATATTGAACGAATGAGAATACTATTTGTTCTGTGCATATGCATTCATGAGTACTCGATATGTGTATTACCAAAAGTTTCTATTCCCATTTACTCTGTCTATCAGTCAAGTTAGTTCCATGAGTAAACATGATTGAAACATAGCATCATTGTGATCCTGTCAGAATAGAGATAGAATATGAGCAAGGATGTGATCCCAGGCTTGGCACCTCATCTTACGAGTTTTTGGAGAATGTGGATACTTTATGCCACCTCAATTAATTTCTCATGGGGTTTCTAAAACCTTAACACTTGGCAAGTGCTGTTATGAGATTGAATTAGTGTAGAATCTATTCAACAGGATTTGTGGAAGAATTCTGTATTTAATGATGTTTGCATAATATTTTATTGCAACTAGTTCTCTACTTCTGAATGGCAGAAAGCTAAGGGGTGAGGGGTTGTCTGTTTATAAATCAAGGCCATTTTCTTTCTTTGATAGCAATTTTGACTTGATGACTATACGGTGTCCATGCTGATGCAAAACATTGAAAAGGTCATACCTGGAAGTGATGAAAAAAACTTTGTTTATTATTGTTTTGAAGAAGCACAGTAAGGGAGGGCAGATACCATGGCCTGCACTGTGCTAGGATTAACTAAGGGAGTCAGTTCAGTTAGTGTACTGAATGGTGAGTTGGAGAGGTGGCATAGCAGCATAGTTTTGAGTTACATCTTGAAGAGTCTCCTTGAATCCTGATTTATAATGCTGCTATTAAATACGGGAGTGTTCCAAACAGAAGACTACAGCTGTGCATTCAAATTGTGATTAAAGCTATATTTTGTGTGATTTCACAATCACCAAAGCAATTGTGGAAACACATCCAAAGAATTTTGATTCACATACTTCCAAGTATGTTCATCAATCTATGTCATATTTTGCGAAAAGCAACTTAAGTCAGCATTCAATAAATGGAAACAAACTGAGCAATTAAAGAGAACAAAAAGTAATCTGCATTAGTTAGATAGCAAACCTCAAAGGATTTTGAGAATGACGATGAAGCTGCTGTCTCTGTGAGAATATCAGATATGAATTGCCCATCTTCACTCAAAACTGGAGGGCCTTTTACTGCAAATTTTATAATTACATCAGCTTCAACTTTCTCTTTGAATCACACATGCAATCATATAAACCTTATGCAACTAAGGCAGAAAGATATATTAAATTTAAAAACAAACCAGAAAAATCAAGATTGCTTTGATGAATGTTGTTGAAATTCTTTCACATACAGACATAAAAAAATATAAATCACAAACACCATTGGTAAGGGTACTGCTACCAAAGGACAAAACAGACAAAAAAGGGTAAAATTGTTTGGTTGCTAGTTGATTACCAAGATTCAACATCAAGTATTGTTTGTTTTGCAAGATTGTTCTGACAGAGTTGATGGGAAATGGATCACATTACTTTGGTGCAGATCGATTAATAATTTGATGCATAGTTGCATAAATCAGCAACAAATCAGGACTTAGCCCCTATGCAAATTTTTAACCCTAAAATCTCATGGTTTTCCCACTATATCAGACCTAAAGATTTTACCACAGATTTTTCCCAGTTTATCCTGTTTTTAACATAAAAAAACCAGTATTTTGCATAAAATAATATTTGAGTTTTTTGTGCTTTTTTGAATTTCTGGTGTTTTTTTCCCAAAAACCCTAACCCTAATACGATTTTTCCCCAATTAAATTTGCAATTTTTTGAAAAAAAATCTGTTTCTTTTGGTTTCTCAATTTATTCCTGAGAACATTTTTTGCTCCTATGGAATTCAATGTACAAGTAGTTCAGGTTGCCCTATATGCTATAAATTTTGTGGAATTTTGAAACCAAGAACCTAGTTGGAGAGGGAGATTTAGATCCCCTTTATGAAGTGTTTTTCGCTGACATGCTGAAGTTGATCTCTGATTATCTGCTCACTGTCAAGGCCGATGAAGAAATCTTGGCAGAAAACATTTTTTGATCTAAAGAATGCAAATATTGTAAGAGTTGGATGAAGTGTGAACACGAGCTGTCTTTTAAGTTGCCAGAATTTAGGTGACATAGATGCATCAGAGCATATCCAGAAGTGTGAGATCTGGTGCAGGGCAAAGGGAATTTTTGCACCTAAGTTGAGAGCAAGTCAATTTGCTACTACATTACTTAATCGGGCCCCTTGTACCAAAAGTATGATCCGACCCAATTGGTTGTTGAATTTTTAGCAGTTGGAGGATGCATTTCTCAAGGACTTTGACATCTCAAAGTTTGAGCAGCAAAGAATCGCTTCATTCAAAGAAATTAAGGAGTTGTCCAAAATTGTGTGTGTATGATGCAAGGTTTTAGTCTATGTTTATGAATTGCATCCTATGCAGCATGCACAATGGCTAATAGGAGGTTTGTTGACACCATATTAAAGGTCGTTATCTTAGAAGACCTATATGGACCAATAAAAAGTATTAGAAGCTGCACTGTGTATGGAAGCAATGGGAAGCTTTGGCACAAGAGTGAGTCTATTTTTAGAGGCTCAAAGTATAGCAATCTAATTGCAAAAGTTATTGACTAATACTGCTCAGGCTCAGCAAGCAGATTCAGGGTGCCAGCAAGGAAATAAAAAGAACAACTGCTCAAGGATTATCAAAGTCGCTGAATAAGAGATCTCACAGATCAGAAGACAAAGACTTGTCCACTATTACAGAAGGCTAAGCAAATTAAGGTATCACTATAGTGTAAGGTATGTGAGAGTGTTACTCATGAGATGAAATATGTGAGGCTCAAGAGATAGGATTATAACAAACTTCAGTGCTACTCATGAGATGAAATATGTGAGGCTGAAGAGATGGACTTATAACAAACTTCCACAGGAGCGCAAGCAATCAAACATGGGGTAAGGAGGCTGTGCACAAGTTGAATACATTCAGGAGCCCTACAACATGGAAGGAAGGAAGAGTCACAAAGATGGAGAACATACTAGGGAAAGCCACAGTTATAATTGTTGGGAAAGCTGAATGCATTTGATGAGAGGGTACAAAGATCAAAATTTAAAAAATGGTCATAAAACTGAAGGAACATATTTTGCATAATGGGATTTGAGATTAAAGCAGATAAAGAGAGAAAAGAGTGAAGAAGTATTCTACAAGCTAGGCAGTGGTTGAAAGAAGTGTTGCACAATCGCAGAGAATTCAAGCGGCAAGAGAAAGAAGAAAGCGAAAGATGGTTAAGGCAATGATCATCTAGAAAGAGGTTGAGGAGCAATTTAAGGAGAAATTATAACTCAAAACAATTCAACCTGCCCCTTTCTTGTTGGAAAAACACTAGAAACATGCTTAGGATATTGTGAGGTCAAGGAATTCAATTATAAGGAGGAAGCTCAGAAGATATAGAGGAAAGATGTGATCAAAGCTACCAAACAAAGGGATGATGGAGGAATGATGATTGTAGACAATTTTGTTAAGAGATTAGTTGGTAGAGTGTGGCATATGGAACATCTGAGTGCTTCCATACTTCAGGAAACCAAATGAGTTGATCAATTTTTTATATCCTACATTAAAGGCACATGGTTGTATATTGTTGACTAACATAGAAAAACTAATCCTGCAAACGTAGATAAGGTCGCTAGTTTGATGATGAAGGCCTAGATGTGCAAAAATCCATGAAGAGTGGTGAGGTGAGAAAAAGCACGAAGACATTGAATGTTTTGAGAGATGGGTACACTTATAACATCATGACCCTGTAAAACCTAGCCACAAGGGTTACTGCAAGCACATTAAGCACAACATTTTTCTCCAAACTTGAGATGGAATGTTGCATTGAGGAAGATTTTGTGTCTCACCCATGAAGTGGGAGAGAATAGAGTTAAATTCAAATTTGAATGTTTATCATGGAAGAGATAGTATTGGCAATAGAGAGCCAAGGGTGAAGCCTTCAAATCTAGCTCTATGCTAATTTTGATGTTGTGAGAAGAGGTTGAGATCCCTCAACCTAGAAGGTTCGGGATTGTATCGTGGATTGATTCACCAGCAAATAGATACCACATGTTTACATATGCAACCAACAAGATCTCCAAGTATGAAAAGAAAATGACATATTGATATAACCAGGTCATCTAGGAATTTGGCTATGGGTGATGCATAAAAAGGTTTTGGATAATTCAAGGTAATAGTGCATTGAACTTTGATGTGTGCGAGGATTGTAGATTAGAGATGGTAAAAAGGTTTTGGATAATCCAAGTATGATATAACCGGGTCATCTAGTAATTTGGCAATGGGTGATGCGTAAAAAGATTTTGGATAATTCAAGGTAATAGTGCATTGAACTTTGATGTGTGTGAGGATTGTAGATTAGAGATGATAACAAGGTTTTGGATAATCCAAGTATGATATAGGAATTTGGCAATGGGTGATGCGTAAAAAGGTTTTGTGTAACGACCCGATCCTTCGGTAAAACAAAAAATTTCCAATTTACACCAAAAGAGTAAATAAACGTGCTAACAAGTTATTGCAATATAATTTTTCTTTCCTTTATTGATACTATATGAACATGATATCATATTAAAATTGCAATAAAGATTTCATTTCATTACAATAACTTCAAGTACAAGTAACGATAAAACGTACCTTAACTAACTTAGCTCCAATGAGTTTTAGAACAAATAGTAGTAAGAAGGTCTAGGAATCCGCCTTTCAAATCTCGGTGCCTCAGTAGCCTGGTAAGGAGGAGAAACATCACCCGGGCGCTTTTCCGCCAACCACGAACTTATAATGTGGTCCCCCGCACATCTACCATTCGATAGATGGCACTCCCTTCAACGAAGAGATTGGTTGGGTAACCGATACTGTAAACTGACTAAGCATAGTGGTGTGTCCTACATAGCTAGAACCTGTACATCCGGTAAACTCTCGATCTAGTATGCAATACGGGATCACTGTGGACATGATAGTGTATTCATCACTCAATCAAGAGGACATTTGTTCATTTACACTACTTTGGCCAAAGTGTTCAATCAATATCTCTACTGAGGGTCAACTGCCACATACACTATTCAGGGTTGATTTGACTTAAGGCTATCTTACACTACGCGTAGGTCTTTTGTCCTATCGTGGTAATCCGTACCAAGACATCGTACATCAAATTAACCTACTGGGATGAATCTGCATTGCAAGTACTACCAATACTTTCTCCTACACGGGAATGAACATTTCCTAGGAGTGTAGCTAGCTTACTGAGTTAACCTAATAACTTAGTTGAGCTATAAGATACTTGAATCACGCTCTCATCACAATCCTAGTAGTAATATCTAAGGTAATGAATACTCTCCATTATACAGAGATCATACAAGTAAAGCAAACAGTAACTAGATGCATTGTATATCTTTGAAAAGGAATACTGCTTTCTAATACAAAATGCATTACCTATACCTTATTTACTTAAAGTATCTTTTAGACATTCGAATTGCAAGCTTCATACAATAGCATCATATTATATTTGCCTAACATGTCTTCACAGGTTCGAAGTTATAAAAGCTGAATAATACTTCAATGATTTAGCATGATTTCTTAAAAATCAAGAAGAAATGAGAGTAAGGTAATCATGCCTATAATTTAAGCTTCCACAGATGATGATGATGGTCTTTTCCTGCAGTAACTCAAATTGCAAAGTTTCTCTGTTCTTTCTCACAATAAAACACTCTTTCCAGAATTGGCTCTCACACAATTAAATGATGATTCTTCTCAGAATAATGGTTACTCACACCAAAATTACTTCTCAGAATATAGCCGCTCACAGTAAAATGATTCTTCTCAGAATATGGTTACTTCATAACAAATTACTTCTCAGATTATGGCTACTCACAGTAAAATGATTCTTCTCAGAATATGGTTACTTCACAGCAAATTACTTCTCAGATTATGGCTACTCACAGTAAAATGATTCTTCTCAGAATATAGTCACTTCACAACAAATTACTTCTCAGATTATGGACGCACAAGATGACAAAGAGATTGCTCTAGAACAGAATGAAAGTGTGAATTGATATGAACTGGTAAATTATTCACAGCAATTGAAAGCCTTTATATAGACTCTAAAGAGCAACGCATTTCCTTATGCAAACTGACAACACATTCAAGCAAACTTATTCAAAGGCACTTGGTGGATTTCCAAGTCATCACTCAACAATTTAGGTAATGATTCGACTTGCATTATTGATAGCAAAACCAGAATTTTTCAACTGTTCAACAAAATTCGCCACTTACAAGTGATTCATAAAACATGGCGCCAGCAAGAAGGTGATTCGCCTTGCTAGAAAAAGTCTTGGTTTATTAAGCAACGACGATAACCTCTTGGCTGCATCGCCCCTGTTGATTCGTTCTCCCTGGTGAAGCGCTCTTGCACAGTCGTGCGGTTCAACTTCTTCTGCCATTTTCATTTCACGGGAAAACTCTCAAATATTGACAAACTAACTTTATTAAGTCCAAAGTTATGCATCGAATATTTCCTTTTAAACATTAGAGAAACCTTTACTTATTTTCGAATTTATTCTATGATGAAAATAGGTGAAGTCGATTTCGATTATACTTGGCAAACATTCGATTTCCAAGTATATGATGAAAAATGAATAAACAATGATCTCCATTTATAACATAATATATATATATATATATATATATATATATATATATATATTAATTTATTAATATATTTATGTTAATTATTTTTAACTTTAATAATTATATATTTATTATATAATATTAATTTATATATCAACAGGCAATAATAATATAATATTATTAATATCCTTCATGTTACAAGTGATGTATATACCTATACATACATAGCCTAATTACTTGCATTCAAATACAATCCGTTGTAATGAACTTAATATAATGAGACAGTCAACAGATAAACATCACTTACAAAAGGTACAAAAGAAGACACGACTCCTAATGCTAGTCTAGACTATGGATGACTTATCTAACTCAACTAATTCAGTTACTCACTCTATAGTGAAGTGTGTGTATGCTCTGTTAGTACACGTTACCGGTTAACCGAACAATCCCCTCTCCCAAGTGATATTTCCCCTCCGCGTGGAGGAATGGTACCTATACCTGCATCCACTGACATACGTCCACAGAAGTCAAATGCTCACAACATAACAGTATGGATACAACATTTTCACAAGTTAGAATTTTAATAATTCTATAACTTAATATCCATAATTACTCCAAGAATGACATCAATTGTGACAACAACAAATGAAACAACATCAAGTGATATAACATTCATATTGATAACAAGGTACATGCATCATTAATTCATCTCGAGAATTCACATCACATTCACTTTTACCGTATCTAGCAATAGTAAATAGTAACCTCACATTTTGGGATGTAACATTTTGGATAATTCAAGGTAATAGTGCATTGAACTTTGATGTGAGCAAGATTGTAGATTAGAGATGGTCAAAATTTTTGGTGCTGCCAAACTCAATAACCACATGATATGTAGACAAAACTTTGTAAATGCTAGGTGGGATCTTGCCCATCAAAAACAATATAGCACAACTACATTCCATCATTATCAACCATTGAATAAAATGGTTGGGGAACCAAGAAGTATTGTCCAAAACAAAGTAGTTAGATGATGAGAAAACCAAGGTTGAACCGCCAATGATAATAAAGGTGGACAAAAAGAATCTTTGACGTATAAATTTAAGCCACAAAACCATAGAGGCAGAAATCCCCAAAAAATCGCCCAAATCATGATTTTTAAAAAATCACCGAAACCCCCAATTTTTTCACGATTTTTTCTAGAGGTTTGACCTGAAAAAAAACGTTGAAAATCACCATTAAATCGGCAAAAAGTCACAAAAAATCGCCATGTAATTCTAACGCTAAAAAACCCTAAAAAAACATGTTTCGTGCTATTAATACGGGTCACAATTTCCTTGCAGGCACTTTGCAAGTGAAAAAGGGTTTTTGTTTGTGACTAGGGACAAGCACGACTTGGTTTCAAGGGTTTGACGATTGCAGCCATTCACGGGTTTGACGAATTCCGCCATTCACGAGTTTTACGATTGCTGCCATTCGCGAACAGGTATTTTTTTGCAGCTGGTGTTCTACATGCCAGTGGTTTATCAGAAGATTTTATTCATGAATACCTTCCTCACATTCAACAAAATTCTTACAACGTCAAATACTTCAATAACAATTCTTCCTTTCTTGTAGAGACATTTTTTAGACTGTAGTCATCTCTCCCCGCAAATTTCTTCATGGCATTAAAAAAGGCCCATAGAACTATTTTCCTACACTCACAATATGATTAACTATACCACCTTGTTATTTTTCAAAAACACTATTAAATTCACTCATCAATTTACTTCTAAACATGGTGGGCAAGAATAGTTGCACATAAAGATCAATACTCTTCAACTATTTAATATGTATCTAAAACTTCCCACATTCACCAAATATACAAGATTATATAATACAATATTGTTCTCTCATTTGAAAATGCCTATGCAATATTTAGAGTCAAAATATTGGTCTAATCAAACTGTACATGCAAATAATTTCATCCTAGATGAAGAAAATGCAGTGTTACCAAGGGATGCGTCCCCGGGTCTAAATCCCCTCGTCCCTGTCCCAAAAATGTCCCGGAGACAGGGGACGGCCAAGGGACAGCAGCAGTGTACTATGTTTAAAATCACATAATGAATTTTGAATGCATATTGAGTATTGACAATGAATTCTTAACACAAATGTTATATGCTAAGTTTCTATAATGTATATATGCATGCTTTATCCATGTTTTCATATGAATATTTAAAGTTTCCCTATATATTTTAAATTTTTCTATATTTTATATAGCCGTCCCCCCGTCGTCCCCAAATTTGGCTTGAAATTTTGGAAACTTGGGGACTCATCCTGCCGTCCCCGTCCCGGAAACTTGGGGTAACACTGATAAAATGCAAACGCCTGCACACCAAAGTACTCCAGAGATCCCATCTACATGTGTATGCATAGAATTAATTCCTCTATTTTCCTATTTAAAAACCTTGTCCAATCAACTCTATTTTTAGATAGGGAAAAATATTATGTCTTTTGAAGATACCAATACATTGCTTGTATTTCATAACATTGGTCTAATCAAATTGTACACACAAATCATTTCAATCCTCCAATTTTTCAATGAAAGAAAAATACATATGCATACACACCAAGGTACTCAGGAGATCACATCTCTATATGTACGATTCTAATCAACTCTTTCTTACCAAATAACAACATTTCATACCTTCGTTCTTTCAAATTGCATAACATATATGATTTCACTAGCCAAATTATACAATATTAGCAAACTCTGACAACCATGGTCAAGGGTTTCAAACCATTATTTTACGGTTTAAAATCTAAATCATTTTACTTTGCAAGTTTGTAGTCATTTCCCTACAAGTATTCTAAAAGTCTGTAAGCTTAAATTTCATTGATCTTCAGTCTTGTACATAGATTCTAACAAAGCCTCGTATTCCTTTAAATATTTAATTTCCCTAAATGCTAATGTAGTTAAAGTTCTACTAGAGTTTCCCTAATTACTTAAAGATTAGTGCTCAATTATCGACCAATTTGAGAAAAAACATTCCACATGTTATATTGAAAATGACTCTCAAATACAATGAGAAAATTATCAAATAAGACTGAATTAAAACATTTTTGCAGATTTGATCATGATGCCATGTCAAAAAGACTTTGTGTGGACACATTGCCCTATAGATGTCACATATCAGACAAGACAGGCTCTTCATGCGATTCTTGAGAACAAGGCAAAAAAGGCAAGAACATTCTTCTTGAGGATTTAGCCTATTCCCGGAAACTCGTAGGCTAAGCAAATTTGGAAATTAGAGTTTCCACTTTCAAATGCAATTTTGATGGCTTGCATGTGTGTTTCTGATGTATGTCTAGTGGATTTTTCTGGGTTTTCAAAGACCTCCAGGGTGGTGTTACATGCATCTGAATCTGACATCCTTTCCGAGCACTTACTATTTATAGTAAGTCATGATGGTTGCCCAGTTTATGTTTAAAAGATATATGGAAACACTTACTATTTATAGTAAGTCATGATACTGCTCAGTTGGCGTACAAATGTGGTTTTGGTAAACCTACTATTTATAGCAATGTGCTATTTTTGGTAAGTATGTTTATAGCAGTATCACTCTAGCAGCAACTCAATCTTTTGCAGTTTAGTGTGGCCAATCGGTTTGGCTTTCTGTTGAGTTTGAAGTGAACTTACTATTTTTGGTGTTGGCTATTTTTAGTAAGTCTAATTTTGGCAATAGCATCATCTGCAGTTCAACTCAGGTCATCATGCTATTTTTGGTAATCCTTCTGTTTCAGTATTGGCTTTGGTTTTGGTTATTTCCTTGGACTAAGTTTTATACTTAGTCAATTTCATGTTTTTAAGTTGTACCCCTACGCCTAGGAGTGATAACTTCATGTTGTTTTAAAGAAGGGTCATTAAGGGGTTAAGTTGAGCATTTAATGATTTAATAAATGCTTTATTGTTGCAAATTGAATTGGACGACTAAAGAGAGGGTGAATAATGTTTTATTATTTCAAAATAAAGTGAATGGTTAAAGGTGGCGTCCCTTGGGAAGTTGAAGTGATTCAATTTCTTGGAATTCAGAGTGTTTCATTTTCCCATTGAAACTTATATATTGTTGCATTTTGGAGAGCTGATTATGTTATGTTTTGGAAAGCAAAGTTATGCTGTTCGAATGAATCCAGAACTTGGCTAAGGGGGAGCTTAGCAATTCTACTCCATTCTTCGGGCTTGAAACTATGGTTCCCTAGATGGTCAATTAGGAGTGTGCTTCAATCAAAAGTGCATATTGAGCTTCAACGTTGGTGAATTTGGTGATAATTTCCAGATTTGAGCTTGTTGGTTTTGTATTGTTGAAGATGCTTTTTAATTGCAGCTCATAGAGAGAATTTAATTTCATTATGGGTGTTTGTTCATTCAATGTCTATGCTATTGGCACCCCTAATTGTGCAATTGCAGATTTTATTATTGAAGGGTTGAGTTTTAAAGCAAGGTCGACTTCCTTCTAGGGTCGTACCTTGTCCTTGCTGCCTTGGGATTCAAGTTGGGCCTTTTTTGGTGATGTTTGTGCTTGGTAAATGGTTGTTACTTGGTCGCCTCACATTGGAATTGTTGTGATTTCAGTTTCATTGGATTTGGTGGAGTGTGGTAAGAGATTTGAGCATTTTGGTACTGTTATTGCTTGCTGGTCTGTATTTTGTTTCATTGGAATTTCATATCAAACTGTGTTCTTTCTAAGTTATGCTCAATTTCTTAAGCGTTTATGCCTCTAGTTCATGTGCATTCAATTTGAGGGAGAAAGAAGCATTTTGGAAGAAGTTTTGAACAATTTAGTGAAGGTTTAAGTTGCTGGTCTGATTATCTCAGTTTGCTGGTCTTTATATCAGACCTGGTTATTCTCTTTTCAGGCTATATTTCTTGGGTCTTTCAACTCACATTTGTGATCAGAAGTATAGCATAATCTTTGCAAAAGTTTGGAGCAGATTTCTATTGTTTATTCATTGTAATAAACACTCTGTTACTTGTAGATAACTTGCATTGTAACGCTGAAACAGTAGTACTATTCAGTCATTTATATATTACTGCATTTACTTTGTGTTTAAGCAAACATTGTAACCCCTGGATGGTTTATCGTCAGTGTGGAGAATAAACATTTGTATCTCTCTTTCTCACCCACTGTCAAGTGGAGAATTCCCACTATTGAGTGGACGCCCGCCGCAATGGATGAATTAGTTTTGAATTGTAATGTGTTTTCCCCTCACTGATTTAAGTGGTAGCATGGAAATCTCTCATGGCTAGTTCACCATCTATTTACATTCCAGTTTGTTTAATTACTCCGCCATATGCTATCACCTCGCCTTCTAAGGATCTTGGTGAACATTCTTGGCGTTGAGTTCTATATTGCTTCTTTCAATTGTAACTTCATTTCAGTAATTGCTTAGTTTCTCCGCCATATGACAACACCTCTCCTTCCTTGGGATTGAGTGTGCATTCTTGACGTTGAGTTTCTTTCAATTGTAATCAATTTTAGTATTTGAGTTATTTAGATCCTAGGGATCCTCTGACCATATGCCTGCCCCTCCTCCCTCATCAGGTCTTAGGGCGCATTCTTGGTTAGAGTTACTATTCGGCATCGTTTTGGTTTTGGAGCTAACCTTAACGGGTGCGTGTTGCATTGAAATTGATATTGAAATCAAGGAAAAAATTGAGTGAGCATTTTACAAACAAGCAAGGAAGGTGATTGGAAACTTTTGGTACTACTCTAGCTTGCCATTTCATGTTGCTAGGTCACCATATTAGCAAGGTATGGTGGATGCTATTGCAGCTACGAGTCTTGGGTTCAAAGCTCCGTCTTATGAGACATTAAGGGATGGTATGCTCAATGATGCAATACAAGATGTTAATGATGTTCTTAAAGAGCATAAACTAGAGTGGGCAAAGACTAATTGCACCATAATGTCAAATGGATGGACAGATAGAAGGAATCGAACACTCATCAACTTCCTCGTCTCTTGTGAAATTGGCACTATATTTCTGAAATCTAAGGATGCATCGGATACAATCAAATCTGCAGCTGCATTGTTTGAGATGTTTGATTGGGTGGTCAAAGAAGTAGGGCCACAAAATGTGGTTCAATTTTATTACAGACAATGCTGCAACTTATGTAGCTGCTAGGAGACTCTTGACAGATAAATACCCCTCTATATTTTTTACCCCATGTGCAACACATTGCTTTGACCTAACCCTTGACGACATTGGAAAACTTGAATGGGTTAAGGAGGTATTGCAAAAGGCCCACAGTGTTAAAAATTCATTTATAATCACACGAGGGTTTTGTGCATGATGTATACTTTCACAGAGGGCAAGGAGCTAGTTTGACCAGGGGTGACAAGATTTGTAACACACTTCCTTGCACTACACTCTTTGCCAACAAAAAATGAATTTGAAACGAATGTTTGTTTCAAATGAGTGGGTGGAGTTTGGCTTCACAAATCTAGTAGATAGCATAGTAGTGGCAGAGTACATGTACTCTACTAGTTTTTGGGATGCAGCTAAACAAGTTGTAGAATTTTCAAAGCCTCTACTAAAAGTCTTGAGACTAGTGGATGGGGATAAATCCCCCATGGGATATTTGTATGAGACCATGGATAGGGCGAAGGAGGTGATGAGGGGTAGGATGGACAATAACAGGGACATGTATATGCCATTATGGGACATAATTGATAGAAGAAGGGATTGACAGATGCATTTTGCTCTCCATGCTGCAGGATACTATCTTAATCCAAGTTTGTTCTGTAACTCTTCATTTAGACATGATGATGGGGAGGTTTCACAGGGCTTGTTCATATGCATGGAAAAAATGTTTGCTACCACAGAACAATTACAAGCAGCTATGGGAGAGTTAGCAATGCACAAGCAAGCAAGTGAGTTTCTCTCATCTAAGGTTGTCGTGGAAGGAAGACCTTGCTACCATGTGGACTCTATAAACCTGCGACAATCTCTATTTTTCGGACATGATCATTAAGTGTTAAGATTATTTTAAGATATTCTTACATGATATCATCTTCATGTAATGTGTTTTTGCAGCACAATGGTGGGATTATTTTGGTCATGAAATCAAAAACCTTAGATGTATGGCGAGACGCATTTTGAGCCAGCCATGCAATTCATCCGCTTGTGAGTGTACTTGGAGTGTTTTTGAACACATACACTCCAAGAAACGCAATTGGCTAACACAACGAATGAACGACTTGGTGTTTGTTCACCACAACCTCCGCTGGAAGCTAAAGAAAGCTCAAGGTTAGACTTTCAATATACTTCCAATTAGTTGAAATTGTATTCATTATCTTTTTCACTTTGTAATGCCCAAAATTAAAATTTTTGCTTCATTAAGGGATTTTGTAAAAGTGGTCCAAGTCTTGTAAAAAATGTTGAAAAAAGAAAATTTTCTATTTTTTGAAATTTCTAAGAATAGAATTTCTAAAAATAGACTTGATTTAGGGTTTTCTGGGTTTGTTGTCAAATGGATGCTGGCAAAATTTTCTAAAAATAGAAATTTCTATTTTTAGAAATGTCTAAAAATAGAATATTTGCATGGAGGGCTCAAACTGTTTTTGATTGGTTTAAAATACTTCCAGATTAGGTCAGTCCAGTCAGAATTGTCAAAAGGTCAATATTTCTTTGGTGAATCTATTTTGCTTTTTCAGAAGATAAATCAGGACCTCTGAGGTCATTAATGGAGGAAGGTCATCTGCCAAGTGTTAGATTCAAAGTCTCAAACGATGCATAGATCGATCAACGGTGAAAGATGCACAAGAAACGCTGAACGGAGGAGGGATATCTAAAAAATAGTGAAATTTGCAAAAAATAAGCAAAGTCTGGTAAACCCAAGTGCCTTATTTCAAGGAAGGCACCTAGGCTTCAATGCCTTAGTCATTTTTCTCACTTCTGTTCATCATGCATGCGAAATGATGAAAGCAATCGACGGTCAACGCAATCAGCAAAGGTGGTTAACGCAATTGGCAAAGGTGGTGAACAAAAAAATGAGGGAAGTTGAAAATCTTTCTTTCTCCATAGCCTCCATTGTCATCTTTCTCTTCACATCGTTGATCCGAGTTAGTGCATGACTAAAAGTCTCAGTGTCACTCAACCATATTGCATTATCGTAGTTGGTTCCCTCAATTGTCCTAATGATGGCCTCTTTCTCCTTCTTGGCCCTGAGGTAACGTTCATTCTTGATTACGGACTTGTGAGCCGTCAATATGATACATACCATCCTGACACAAGAATTTTCACAACATTAGATAATGTTGGAAAGGAAAGTTGATGAGCTCATAGGTTTCAATGTTAAACCTGGTAGTTCTGATACCACATGTAACGACCCAACCCTTACGTAAAAAAAAAATTCTTAATCTACAGCATTTAACATAGATATCATGCATAAGAAGAAAGTACTAAAACATTTCTTTTCTTTTCATTGACAATTAAGTAAGATACATTCTAACTATCAACTTGAATTCTTTTTCTTTTCAAATGAATAAGACAATATATTTCTAACAAAGAAACTTCTTTTCAAATGAACATCAGAGTAAACATACATATGTGTACATAAATAGCTCATTGAGCTTTTTGAACTAATAGTGGTAAGAAGGTCCAGGAATCCACCTTTCAAATCTCGGTACTTCAGTGGCCTAGTAAGGAGGAGAAACATCACTCGGGCGCTTTTCCAACAACCACAGACTTATAATGCGGTCCTCTGCACATCTACCATTCGATAGATGGCCCTCCCTTCAACGAAGAGATTGGTAGGGTAACCGATACTGTAAACCGACTGAGCATAATGGTGTGTCCTACATAGCTAGAACCTGTATATCTGGTAAACTCTTGATCTAGTATGCAATACGGGATCACGGTGATCATGACAGTGTAATCATTGCCCAGTCTAAGAGGATGTTTGTTCATTACACTACTTTGGCCAAAGTGTTCATATAGTATCTCTACTGAAGGTCAACTGTCACATACACTATTCAAGGTTGATTTGACTTAGGGCTATCTTACACTACGTGTAGGTCTTTTGTCCTATCGTGGTAATCTGTACCAAAGACATCCTACATCAAGTATTCCTACTGGGATGAATCTGCATCGCAAGTACTTCTAATATTATCTCCTATACGGAAATGAACATTTCCTAGGAGTTTAGCTAGCTTTACTGAGTTAAACTAATAACTTAGCTGGCTACAATGTACTTGAATCAAGCTCTCATCACAGTCCTAGTATCAATAACTAAAGTATTGAATACTCTCCTTATATAGAGATCATACAAGTAAAGCAAATAATACTAAATGCATTGTCTACCTTTCAAGACAAATAAAGACTCTTTTATATAATCATGCATCATCTATGACTTATTTACTCAATGCAGCTTTTGGACAGTCTATTGCAAACAACATACAGCAGCAAAATAACTTCATTTGTCTAACAAGACATTGAACATGACTTTACAAAAGATTAAACATATAATGTATTGAGAATAGTTAACCATGCCTGGATTAAGCTTTCCTCAAATGATGATGGTATGATCTTGCAGTATTCCAGACTACAGAGTTCCTCCGTCCTCTCTAATTCTCTCTCACAGAAAATGCTCTTTCACAAGTTTCTACACAATTGGACAACTTTTGTCTAAGGCTCAAAATTGGATAATTCAAACTTCTAGCAACATGAATGGTTAACTCAGAATTGTGCATAAATCATACTTCAAGAAATTCAATTTGTATATTCTTGCAAATACACAACTCAATCTGGCGATGAGAATACTACACAGTATGAAAACAGGAATGAATGATACTCAGATTGATAATCTAATAAAACAAAATGAAAACTTAATTAAGCTGAATGCAAACTGAATGAAACAGGATAAAATCCGAATGAGGCTGATTGAGAATGAATGAATAACTTATAGCAAATGAAGGCTTTATATAGAGCCCCAAAATGCAACGCATTCCTCACGGGAAGGCATGGTAATTGACAGCACACTGCCCAAAATTATTCAAAGGTAACATGGCGGGCTTCTAACCCCTTACTCATCAATTTTAGAAATGATTTGACTTCATCAAGAGACAACAAAACAAGAATTATTCAACTAAGTAAAAGAAATCGCCACCTATAGGAAATTCACCAAATATGGCGCCAACAAGAAGGTGATTCATCTTGCTGGAAAATGGTCTTGGTTAAATTTACAACAGCTATACTCCTCTTGAGCTGCGCCACCCCTGTTTCATAGCAGAGTTGATTCTTTCATCCAGGCGAAGCGCACTTCACAGTTGCGCGAATTCCTCTTTCGCCATTTTCATATTTCAAGGGAAAAACTTCCAAATATTTCAAATCTGACTTTATTAAGTCAATAGTTTATGAATCGAATATTTCTTTTAAGCTTTAGAAAAGTCCTTACTCACATTCGATTTATTTCATGATGAAAATAGGAGAAGTCAATTTTCATTATACTTAGGAAACATTCGATTTCCCAAATATGTGATGAGAAATGAATAAACAATGATTTCCATTTACTTAAATAATATATATATATATATATATATATATATATATATATAAGTATTAAAGTAATAAATAATTATATAAATACATATAAATATTTAATTACCTTCAGTAATATATATATATATATATACACATTTATGTTTATTATTTTCACTTTAATATATATATTTATTATATAATATTAATACGTGTATATATATATTTACATTTACACATATACGTATATATATATATATATATGTGTATCTGTGTGTGTGTGTATAACTCTTGCAAACATATCATAAGCCAATTTGTTATTTCCGATATGTCTATATATGTATCTATACGTATATACATATACGTGTATATGTAAATCAACAAGCAATAATAATATAATATTATTAATATCCAAATATAATAGGTTGTGTATATATATACATATATATATATGTCCGTATATACCTTATTATGCACATATATATATGCATATCATATCGATGCAACCGTGTGAGCATATCCTTTTGCCAATCACACGCTTGTATCGATATGTATATACATATATGCACCCTCCCTATTTACTTACATTCATATCGATCCATTGTAATGAACTTAATACCATGAGACAATTAATAGATAAACATCACTTATAAAAAGTACAAAAGAAGATACGACTCCTAATATCAATCTATGACTATGGATGACTTATCTAACATAACTGACTCAGTAACTCACTTTACAGTGAAGTGTGTGTATGCTCAGATAGTTCACATTACCGGTTAACCGACCAAGCCCCTCTCCCAAGTGATATTTCCCCTCCGCCTGGAGGAATGGTACCTATACCTGCATCCACTAACATACGTCCATGGAAGTCAAATGCTCACAACATAACAGTATAGATATAACATTTCACAAGTTAGAATATTAACAATTCTATAACTTAATATGCATTAATCCACCAAGAATGACATCAATAGGAATACACTAAAATGAGACAATCATTAAATGTAACAACACTCATATTGATAACAAGGTACAGATATTTTATTCCAGCATTGAGTTCACATTACAATCATTCGGCCCTATGCAATATTATTACGTAGTAGCTTACAATTCGGGGTGTAACAGATATATTTATGAGGCCATGGATAGGGCCAAAGAGGCTATCAAAAGTTACTACATGGGGGACAGCCTGAAATTTGATCCCATATGGGAAATTGTTGATAGGAGGTGGAACAATCAACTCCACCAACCCATCCATGCAGCAGGGTACTTCCTCAATCCTTCTTATCCCTTCTCAGAGAGCTTCTCTGATCCTAATGGAGAGGTTATGGAGGGGCTCACGACATGCATTCAGAGGATGGAATCTGAGGTTGCAGTGAGAGACCACATCGTCAGCAAGTTGGATATGTACAGGGAAGCAACTGGTAATCTCTTTTCTTCGGAGTTGCCTGTTAGAGGAAGAAGCACTCTACCACCAAGTATAAAATTGGGAGCCTTTAACTTTTAAGTTTATTTCACATGCATCTTATAATTTGATAAAATGTGTTTTGAGTCTTGACTTTTGAGTCTTTGACTTTGTTTTCTAACTCTTACATATTTTTTTTTTTAGCAGAGGTTTGGTGGAAAAACCCCACACCTTCAAAAAATTGCCCTCTGCATATTATGTCAGCCTTGTAGTGCATCCAGTTGTGAGCGCAATTGGAGCTTGTTCGAGTCCATTCACACGAAGAAGAGGTACAAGTTAGCACAAAAGTGCCTCAATGATCTTGTTTTTGTGCAATACAACCTTCAGTTGCGCACAAAGAGAGTAGAAGAAAAATCACTAGATCCTATTGATTTAGATGAGATAGATCCTTACAGTGATCGGACAAGGCGAGATGAGCAGCCTACATTGTTTAACGCGGACGAGATCCTTGACTTCGAGAGACAGGCAATGGAGGATGTGGGTGCATCAGGAGATGTAGGGTTGGAGGACAATCCTGAGGATATGGATGAGATTCAGCCAAAGCCATAGGCACAGCTTTCCATGCCAGTCGAGGAGCCAGCAGCAATAGCACCGCGGCCACCGCCACCACCACCACGCACACGCGGCAAGAGTAGAGGACCCACCCCTTCTTCCCTAGCTGATGCTAGACTAGGGAAGAGGAAAGCCTAGCATCTTGTATTTAGTTATTGTTTAGTATTTGCTTCTAGTTCTAGTTTTACTATTTTCATGTATCAGACTTTCAAGCTTTTAGCCATCGGGATTCCACATGAGAAAGCGATTTTGTAATCAATTTACATTAAAGTCAATCAAAATCAATAGAAAACACTTTTGTACTCATTTATGGATTCATTGGATTCATCTCTTCATTGAATTTTGCAAAAAAAATGTGTTTCTAATGAAATTTATGCAATTTTTTAAGTTCCCGGGTTTTTTGCCGAGTTTTAAAAACTCTCCAATTTTCGGCTTGGTGAGTTTTTTCTTGGGGCGAGTCTTCCAACTATGCCTAACAAAAAAAGATTTAAGCTAGGGCACTAAATCAGAGATGATCACACAACAAAAGAAATAGGGGGAAAGGTCACTAAAAAACAAAGGAAATTTGTTAGGTCCTTCAAATAAAGATGAATTGTTGATCACATCTACAAGCGAAAAAGATAAGGAAAATGCAATTCCTACACCCATAGATAAAGAGAAAAATGCTAAGCCATAAGCTTCATAGAAGTGTTCAAATTTCAAAAGGGAAATGATCAAATTCAGCATTAAAACCAAAAAATCAGCAATTCTGAAACCCTTCAAGAAGAATGTAGAGACTAAAGAGATGATGCTCCAAATGAAGAAAAACTAGAAGTGATAGATGAGGAGATTATACCTGAAGATGAAAATTAACCTTTTGGAAATCAAAACTCTTTGTCAATTGAAGTCAAGGAAAGCCAATGTTAATTGTGGAGGCCAAAAACAATGCACAAGATCCCAATAAGTTCCACCACAATATGGAAGCCTCCTTAGGCATGCAATTGAAGCTAGCAGAGATGAATTTGAGATCTAGGAAGGCAACCACCCTTACCAAAGGGCAATGAAATTCGTCTCTTGGAATGTTAGGCAATTAAATACCCCTAACAAAAGATTCTCGATTAAGCATCATATAGACTTGTCCAAGGCAAACATAATTATCATGCAAGAATCCAAATCAAACCAAAAGGAAGTTGGAATTCTATTAAGGGAATGAAAATTCTGGAAAGGCAACTTTGTGGACGCAATGAAGCTTGGGGGGATTACTAGGGGCAAGGAAAAACTAGCAAGTCTGTAAGGTTGTAAGCTTCATACCCAATCTTTGTTTCATTATTATGAATTCTATTAAGGGAATGGAAATTCTGGAAAGGCGAATTTTGGATGCAAATGAAGCTTAGGGCAATCATGAGGGGCTAGGCAAAACTAGCAAGTCTATAAGGCTGTAAGATTCAAACTCAATCTTTGTTTCATTATTATTAATATCTATGATACAATTGGTTGCATGCTTAAACAAAGAGTTTGGGATCAAATCTCAATGATTATTTCCTCTCTTTCAATTGAATGTATCATCATTTGGGGAGATTTTAATGCAATCTTGGACAACTCTAATAAGTAAGGTGGCTTGTCTTAGATTACTCATCTCAAAATAACTTCTCAGCTTTTGTGGACTCCAACAATTTAATTGATATCATCCCAAAAAATGCCTCTTATACTTGGACTAACTAGAGGCTTGGTTTCAATTACAGCTGAAAGACTACATAGATTCTTGTGTAATGACAAATGACTAAATTCTTCCTTCCTAACCAAATGATAGATCCTCCCTTTATTGGGATCAGATCATTATCCAATCAAACTCTCTTTATCATTAAAGATCGGCAACCTTTTTGAAGTCCATTCAAATTTGAGAATCTGTAGTTCTAAGATCTGGCCTCATGGATCTCATCCAAAATTGGTGGATGAATGCTCCTTTAACAAAAGGAATGAACATGTGCACTTTATTCAAGAAGCTATCATACATAAATTTATGCCTGCAACAATGGACAAGACAGCACTTCAAAAGCATCTTTAACGAAAAAGCAGCAGACTGCAATAACGGAGGCTGAGTTGATTAATGAAGAAATATTCTTGAAAGGCATGGATCAAAATGCATACCACAAAGGGAAATCCCTTACGGAAAAACATGCTAAATAATATGGCTTGTAAAGAGATGTATTGGAAACAAAAACTGACGGAGTGTTGGCTTAAGGATGGCAACAAATATATTTACGATAGATGGCAAAAAGCTTGAAGATTCTAGGGAAATCAACAAGGAAGCTGCCCACTTTTTCAAAGAAATTTTAAGCAACCACAGGGGCTCTTAATTCACCAGAGTGATTTACTCAACAACATTCCAGGACTTGTCACTGATTAACAAAACAAAATGCTCATAGCCCCTTTTTAGAAGATGAGATTTGTTGTTTCACAACTTCATCCAAATAAGCCATCAGGCCCACACAGCATTCCAACGAACTTCTTTAAGTGCCGGAGTATGGTAGGCAAGGACATGTGAGAGAGTGGATGAATCTAGAAAACACACAACCATGTTGAAAGACTTCAACAATATTTCATCGCTTTTGTCCCAAAAAGCAGATTATTGACCCATTTCATTCTTGAATACAATATACAAAATCATTTCTAAAGCAATGGCCAATAGATTGAAACTTATTTTCTTCCTAAATTACTTTTCAAGGAACGTAGTAGTTTTGTTCTAGATAGAGATATTTTGGATGGAATAATCATCACTCATGAAGTCTTAAATTTAGTACACACAAAGAAAGAGAAAGGGTTAGTAGTTATATTAGATATAAGGCATATAACAAGGTTGACTAAAGGTTTTTTATGAAAATTATGCAGAAATTTGGTTTTTGTAGGAAATGGATAGAAAGGGTTTCTGATGATGGAGATGGAGATGGTTAGAAAGGAGGAGAAATGTTAAGCAGATTTAGATAATCATCAAGAGTATAACAGCTTACTCAACTCCTCTATCAATCTCGCATACCAGAAGATCAAAGAACAAGACTGCTGATCACTCACTAAAAAGGTGTTAAATTAGTGACAAGCAGGTCCCAGATAACAAGCTCATACTTTCTTTCTGTGATATTAGAATGCCAAACTTTGAGTTTGAACACTATGACTACATACACGCACTAAGATGGTACCAATATTTAAATGTGGGAAGCATTTGTTGTATTTGTCTTCCTATCTTCATTCCATATATGGTTTAGTTTAAACTTCAACTGCTTCTATTTTGAATTTCAGAATTTATTTGGGTTACAAAAATTGCAGTTGGGTTCACTGTGACTCAAGATGGTGCTTAATCAAACATCTCCTTGACAAGCATTCTGATTCCTCTTACCAGTATAGCAAACAGATCCTAGTCGTGGGTTCTTATTTCATAGATCACACTTTGCGTACATTTTTCAGTTGTAGTGGCATTGGAACAGTAGAGATTTCCTGCCATAAGTTAATATAAGGGGTTTTAGCTCCATAATCTCTTAAACTCCACTTAATGTCAAATTCACCTTTCTTCTCTCTCAAGCATCCTACCACCCATAATTGCTCTGTCTCTCAGGAGTTCTCTCTTTTGGGGCAGAATCAAATTTAATTCTTTAAATTTGAGACTTAATCTTATTATTGGCCTATTTTTGGTGTTTCCTTTGTCGATATTTAGCAAACTGTGTCACCAAACTCCAGCTTCGCCTGAATCCTCTTCAGTTCTCACTAAGAGATAAGCCTCAACTAAATTGCATTCCCCTTCGAAGCTTCCATTCTGCAGCATTGATGGATCTTGTGAAATTGAGGCCAATGTGGAGGGGAATGGAGAGAAACAGAAGATCCCTATTTAACAGGGAGAGTCATCCAAGCAAAGGCCTAAATATGAAGAAGCAAGTACCAGAGCTAATAGAAAGAACAGCGAATCATATTCTCTAAGATTGAGAAGAGAAAAGGAATTTTGCAAGGCCCTGCTACTTTAGAGAAGTCAAATACCAATCCCCTTCACCCTAAAATGGAAATGCTTGGTTTTGTAATGAGCTTAATGAAGGTGCCTGCAGAACAATAGAGGTATAATTGAAAGAATGAAAGCAGAAACATAAAGAGAGCGAATTATGTAAAGTTAAAGTGGCTTGTATCAGTCCTGATGGAATGTAAGCAAAAATTTGGCAAGGATTACTATAAAAGAAAATATACAAGAGACCACCCCTGACAAAGGGCATAACAAGAGTAAACATAAAACATATATACACAAGGTAGCAGAGATTCTCGAAGCTTGAGACTGCACGTCCCAACAGTCTTCATCTTATGTTGGAAAAGCTAATGTTTAAATCCCTGATTAGCTGTTCCCTGCACAGATTTTTCAACTGACTTCAAATGATGAAAATGAGCCATGACAGTAAAGTAACTGTGTGGAAATAGTTCACTCCACTGATGGGAAGAGATAACTATATCCACCTTTTCCAGATTTCTTTTCATCTATTTGATATAATGACGTCTAATGTTCAGTTACTTTCAACTTGAATGTGGATTATATTATGTGCATAGTTACAGGGATTTATACCATTTTGCTTCTAACACAATTAGCAATTTTTTGAAGTATGTTAACACAGTTTTAATAGATTGTATCCTCTTTCATTGCTAATATATTGATCCTGATCAGTTTTTGACCTAATAATTTGGATAAGACATTTCAGAATAGATCTTTTCAATCAAGATTGGCCTACTTCTAAACTATAAGTTTACTAAACGTTCTTCCTCTCATTAATTTCTGACAATTTATGATATATCCACAAAGAGAATAATTGTATGAAAATATCCTCACTTCATCAAGAAGTGTTGTGTGACTCATCCCGTATGAGGTTCAAATCAGAAATTTACAGCATGATATTCCTTCTGTAAGGTTTCAAAGATTCAGACCAGACAGCACCACAAGGATATTACTTCTGAATCTGATTGTTCAGTGCACCACAAGGATGCCGATTATCAATTTCAAGTCCTTAAGAGATGATGGCACTGAGGATGTAGTGCAGGTTGTGACAGATGCAGAGTATGTGTGCAAAGCAGCAAGGAAGTCGGTTGAAGCAGCCTATAAACATATATGGTGAACTCTTTGTTGTGTGCATGCCATGAACAATGAACTCAAGGACATGGGAAAAATAGACTGGATCAAACAAGTGATTCTAGATGCAAGAGATGTGCAAATGTTTATCTGCAACCACCACCTGCACTATTACAAACCTTCTCCAAAAAGGAATTTCTAAAACCTATAGAGACCAAATATGTGTCATATTTCACTCTCTTGGAGAAGATGCAACAAACATTGCAACTAATGGTCATGACACAAGAGTGGAATCAATGGCCCAATCTAAGTCAGATGAAATGTACCTTTTACAAAAGTTCCGGCAATTCCCGAAATATTTCTTTTTTGTTTTGCAATATTTAAATAAATGAAAACTAGTTGGAATTTATTATTTCTATGAGTAAAATATTCTGACAAATACTATTGAAATATTATTAGAATAAAATTTGATGCAATTCGCATAATATAAAAAACCTGGAAAAATTTTGCATGTTTCCTTTGATAGGCTGGGCGGCTGATCTGGTTTTTTATGCTGCAATCTTTTCCTTTTGTCTTTGAATTCCCTTAAACTCTTGGAGGTGGCGATTGGTTTGAAAGAAGAGGTTGAATGATTTGTTCTTTTCTGTTGGCAGCTGGCAATCACTTTATCTTTGCTTTTTTTTTTTTTCCTTCAAAGAGGCTATGTAAGCAATGAATATCCCTCAACCTTCAACGCCTTTTCCAAGTCTACTCCCTTGAAAATTAAATGACAGGTGGAAGAGCTGGATTGTATGTCTCTGATGATCTGTGATCTCTTTTTGGGCTTTTAGTAAAGCTTAAGTTAGGTGCATTCCTTGAGGGTCCCACGACACCTAATAAACTGCAGAAGCTCCCAAACTCCACCTCACCCTCAGCCCACTCAATTGCTGACCTTTTGAATAGTGTGGCCTGCCTCTTGGTGTATGGCTGGGTCTCCAAACAAGTTTTAAAATACTCAACAAGATGAGTCACCACCCTCCTATTATTATCACTTCCTTTTTGGATTATTACGATCAGCTCTTAGCACAAATTGAAGACCCATGAGATGGCACTGCTCACTAGATGTATGATATTAATTTTTAATGCCTTGCAAACTAAATCTCACACCCTTACAAAAAGGTACGGCCACTTTGGAGCCACTGGTACAGCTGCTTAAATCATTTGACCAGCAACTAAATTAACAATTTTCTGATCTATTGCAAAATAACCATACCTGTAGAAATAAATTAAAAAAATAAAATTTCTTTTTGCATTTCTTGATCTGCAATACCTGCAATAACCTATACAATCCAAACTTGACCTCTGTATGAAGCCAACAGTAAGAACCAAAAGATTTTTGTCCTCCAATTATTGATAATCCAAGAGGGTTTTCGTCCTCAAGGAGAGATACTAAAGCAGAGCTCTACAACAAGGGTTTTTTGGAAAATGATAATGGTAGAATGAATTATTTTTTCCAACAATTGTTTTTTTAACCCTTTTTTTATCCAAACCTAAAAGTAATTAAAAATTTACTTTTTATTTGAATATTCATCTTTTCCTCCAAATTTCATAATTGCCCTTTTAAATAATTAAGTATAAAATGTCCTTTAATTTTCCACTTTTCGACAACTTAAATATTTAACCGTTTAATAATTTAATTATTTTCCACACAACCACCAAAGTTACGGAAAATATTAAAATATGTTGAATATGATTTTTGACCTTGCCACCAACACTAAAAGCACGTATGAAAACTGTTTCTTTAAAACTTTGTGCTCTCCCAAGATGACGAACCTCTCCAAGAAGTGTAGAGTGCTCCAAAAATGTCGGATCTGCATGCAAAAGGTACCATTATACTCATCTTGGCTCTGAAACTCTTTGCCCTATTAGAAAACCTTTATGAGAAAGCTAGCGCTCTCCAAGAAAATTGGAGTTTCCAAAAATGTTATAATGGATCGGAAAAGGGGCATTGCATTAGAGCAAGGGAAGAGAGTGAAGGAAGTGGTGAAGAGTGACATTTTTTTATTGATGCGAAAAACTTTGTCTCAAACATATCTCCAATTTTCACAATCATCAAATATGAGAATGCTAATGCTTCAAATCTTGGAGAGGTGTAAGAGTGCAATGACAACATGCTTGGTCAAATGAAGGCCATTGTACAAGAAAAAGTCCTCACCTTGTAGCTCTATAACTAACACATTCGGCCTACCAATCAACAAAGGTGGGGGAAGCTCAATGCTCCCTTGCACATTATTGTCAATGCATTGAACACAAAGTGGTACATGCAAAAGACCTAGCAAAGTTTCCCCTATGACAACCGTTGAGGTGAAGGCAAGGTTCATGAAGGCAATTCAACAGATGTACAATGCTAATGATGTCACTGCCATTCATAGTGGACTGAATTTTCCGAACTTAAGAGATATCTAGAAGAGGCAATGGTGGATAGGGAGAATATAACACAAGAAGACTCGATATTGTGGTGTACCATGCATCAACCTCATTCATTAACAACCACACTAGCCATTCGCCTCTTGTCCCAGGTTTCTAGTTCTTTTGTTACTTAGAGGAAATGGTCTACATATAGCTTCATCCACTCCATCAAGAGGAACAGACTTGCCTCTAGGAGGGAAAATAAACTTGTAGTTGTACATAGCGCCTTACATCTAATTGACCCTAAAACACTTATGCACAAGGATAGTCTACTAGCATGATGAGATGTAAGCCAAAGGAGATAGCATATATTGATGATGATACAACACAAACAAAGTTTGTTGGTGCCTTCTTGGAGAAGCTTGAACTCGATGGGTCTAGCAATTCAAATGATGAGAATTTTTCCACAACCTTTGGGGATGATGATTAGAGACATTGGCCCATTGTATTTCAATTTTGAATGTAATAATACATTGATGATTGACATTTTCACTATTCAATGCATTGTGTTTACTATTAGGTAGCTTACATTTTCAATTGTTATTTTAATTTTTTTATATTTTTATTACTAATTTTTCAAGTACCATATTGTATTTGCACCATCCCCCAACCATCCCCAAACTTAGGTTCCTGTCCCTGCTATCTATCAATTCCAAGACTTTGTGGAACTATGAAAATAATCAACCTTTCCAAACAAACTATGGTTAAACAATACACTCAACACAAATAACCAAGTAACCCTCATTATTAATGGGTCGTGACTAATAATGCTACTAAAATAAATGCTCAAATATTAAATAATAAAATAATGGTACTCAATTGGAAACTTGATGAAGATATGCTATGACAGTTGTTGCCAATCAATTCATCAATTTGTCATTACCCTTTGTGATGTCAAATGAATACTTTTGAATCTACAAATTATTTGTTTGTCACCCCAGTTCACTTCCATGACCATAGAAATAACCTCAACAACTATAGATCTAAACTCTGTGTAGATTTGACCCTAGCCTATGGATCTGAACTTTGCTAAATTTGGAATCTGGAACCTAATCTCGTTGATATTTGCACTTGCATTTGAAAAGGGGTGGTGTAGATAGAAAATGTTTAGGAACTTGCAAGAGGGTTCTCCTTTGATCAAACCCTTGTTACTGATTTAACGGTTTGGTGAAAAGGATTGAAGACAACAAGCAAATATGCAATGATGCCTAAGATGATGCAAGTTGGAAATAAGAGTTGCGAATGATCTAAAAGTGAATGAGGGTTTTTCTTTAAATACAACACCCTCGCACACAAGTTAACAAATTTCACAGTCAAGTCAGCACATAACAGCTAGTTGGAGAGAGTTGGCAAGGGCCCAAGTTTGAATTTGAAATTTGAAAGTTCGAGTTTCCACACTTGTAGAACTCAGCTAGGTCAATTCCATTCTCACAACTTCGACCCAAGATAATAGATAGATCAACTAGGAATCAAGATCGGTCCTAAAGAATGTGTGCAAATGGAACTAGGTAAGGATCAAGTTATTTGCCAACTTTTATGTTGAAACATGCCACTTGTAAACTAGTCGTTGCATGAAGGACAACTCAATCAAAATGGACGCAAAACAAGGGGTAAAAGTTTAGGATATGCAATTTTCACCATTCCAAATGTATTTAAATTTTAATCTTATTAAATTTAATACCTTTTAAATTTTGGCATTTTCAAATTCAATACAATTGTATTTAAATTTAATATATTTGTCTAGAGCTTTAAATTAATTTGTAATTTGAATTTTAAATTATAATCTATACTAATTCAAAATCATCAATAGTCAATACAATGATAACTTTAAATATATTTGTATTTTAATATCATAATAAAAAATTAGTAATGTTTTTCTACTTTGACAATTTTGTGAACTTATTTCTTATATTAAGAATCAATTGCAGATATATTTAATTTGAGCTAAATCACCAATTTTTGTTCAAATTTTATCAATTGATGAACTTGTTTTGAATTTTATCTTCACTGAACTTGATCACAGCCATGAACCTTGTGACTTAGGTTACAAGCATAGCATATGGTTTATTAGCAGAAGCTACTATCATGGAGTACCACTTATTCCAATTTCAACCAACAGATAAAACTTCGGAGCATGAAGACATCTTAAGCCCTTTTATTGGTTCTTTTCTTACAAGCACCTATTGGAGCTGTGATACGAAAAAATTCTGTTATAACAAAACTTATAAATATTCATGCGAAACACAAAAAATTACATAGCTCTTAACGTATTTCTTTAGTTCTTTTAGCGCAGGTCAGCCAGATATCAGCACTTGCAGAAAAAACAAATGTAATTTATATCATAAATGATATATCTAAGAAACATCTTTAGAAATGTTATCAATTTTCAAGAGATTCTACTACAAATGTATAGAGACATTATCAAACTTCATCTAAAGAATTCTAACATCTAGAAACATCCCCATATGTCTCTGAGATGGGGATGTGTTTCCAATATGGGAGACGAGCACTAGGGGTCAGGTTACGAGTCTTTAAATAACTATGATTAAAGCCATGAAACATAGCAAATATATTTCTCAGGCTACTCAAATAAGATACAGTACACAGTAGCAGATAACAAATAATCTCATCATAATTTTATCCATTCATATATAATCGTTAGCATTTCTTTAGCCATCTTTCTCTAGTGGTACAATTTAAACTGAGAATTCCCTTGTTACCCAAAACTGAGACTGTTTGGCAACGTTCTGTAAACTCTCACATCTTTTCATGATTGACATATAATAAATTCATTGATTTAGTTTGGTTTGCCTCTGGTTTATTGTTAACTTCTAGATCTCAAGATGCAAACATTTGGATATATCATAAAGTTGTTAACTATGGGCTCTGTCTATCTAATGGGTTGCCATACTATGTGACAGCTAAAACACAGCATATTTTTCAATACAAGTCTAGGGTTTATTACAATGAGCACATTAGCTTCAAAACCAGTTTGTGACTTTTAAGTATTTGGAATATTATACTAAAAACTCTGTAGTTTAGGCACTATTGCCCCTAATCATATGCCTAATAGAATATATGATCTAAAACAGATCTGCCACTGCTATCATAGGAACATCATAACAGAAAAAAGACAAAACTGTCATAATAATCTAGCTTAATATGTTGCATGATCCATCCTTTGTACCAGTGATATTACTTCTGTTATGGAGACACCTTATTATGCCTAAACACAAAAAAAAGGCCATTAAAGAATTTAGAAACATCATGGGTCCAACTGAAAATGGCAAGCATTGTCCTACATATTGTCCTTGATAACTAGACAATAAGGAATGCAAATAGTTCTCAAATGCTTTTTCCCCAAGGATTTCCTATCTTCTGTCATCACCTTAAACCTCAAGCGACAAATTTACCGAAAAAAGGTAAAACAGAATAAGAGCAGCAATTAACAAATTTATGCCACGATATTATTTAAAAGTTACAGAAATCATGAAACCTGCTCTTGTGAGTTCATTTCCCATTGACTGTGAGCGCATAACATTGGCGAGAGAAGACAAACTGCTTTGGCGTAACCAATCACCAACAATTATACAAAGCTGAATCAAGAGAAATATGCCCAAAATCTGATACCTTCATAAAAACATTTAGAAATATTACTACAAGTTGTTATTAAACCAAAGAAAACTATTTCATCTACATCAGGTGCAATTACTGTTTCTCCTTTCACCATAACTTTACTAGTTTTGGGGCAACAACTACTGGAAATAAGAAAAACATGTAGTAAGTTTTTGTTTTGATTAGCATACAACAGATTTCAAATATATTAAAGAGAATTTATATCCAAAGGCAGAATTTGGATATTCTATTACTATGCTTGAGCCAGATCTTGGCTAAGAGTAAAGAAAAACTCTTGCAATGAAGTGATATAAATCTGCATTTATTTCTCCACCATGCCAAACATCCAGCAGAAAGATAAAACGGGTGGATTGAGTCTAAGACTACAAATATTAAAAATTGCTTAAAACTACCATGACATTTGAACTTTCACTATAGATCTAATAACATATCTCTGAAACAACCCAATCTTAACTAGTTTGGAAGGGATCCTTAGATCCAAAATTCCTGAAACTGCTGGGAAAATGGCTTATTAACAGTTGTTTTGTTCTTTCTATGTCCCAAGGAAAGATTAAAATTGAGTTTAAAGGTAAAGGAAACTGGTTATTCTCAAGCATTGTTTTCAAATCCTTCAGTTTTAGTACATGCATTTCACTTCATCTGTGGAGAGATTGATGTCTGTTGGCATAACAATTAGCACCTCTGGAGTGCGAGTTGGTATGGACAGCTATGCACAGTGCGTAATGGCTGCTTTGCAAATTAGGAGGGGAAGCTCCCTCTTTCGCTGATATGCGATCTAAAAGTAAAATAACTAAATCCTATCTTTTTCACTCAGCTGGAAAAGGCACAATGTTAAGAAAACCAAGGACGTTGCAGCTAAGGATTTTCTCTGGTTTCACAAGTCTTTAACTACAGCTAAAAACTAAAAGCTTTAAACTATCCAATCTCCTCAAGAAAACAGAGCATGAGGAAATAGGAGCAGGAATGTGTTACACGATAAACTTCAGGTACAGATTCACAACGTGAAGGCAAGGTGGGCTCAACTATTTGCTTGTCTGGGAAGAATTTTATTAAAACAAACAAATATACGATAAACCGGGTACAACTTCACAACATGAAGGCAAGGTGGGCTCAACTATTTCCTTGGCTGAATAGGTCTACTACTACACACATCGAACGATAAGCTTTGAGTACAGATTTGTAATGTGAAGGCAAGGTGGGCTCAACTATTTACTTTTTTGAATAGGCTTATTATAAACAAACAAAAAGATAAGCAACTAGAACAGCAAATTGTATTAGCGAAACACGCATACAACAAACGATCAAACGATCAAATCACCTTGAGTCAACTACAGTCTTGCGAGCATGCAAGATTTTATTCTCTAAGTCTAAATAAAAGAAACTATACAGTTAACTGGAAAGCTACCATCAGTTAACCGATACAAACAAGACTAATTGGACAATGTGCAACATGCACGTCCTTATTGAAAGAAAAGTTAACTGATAACTAACATCAGTCAACTAACACTAACTAAAAGTCCACCCTCCTGCAAAGATATCTCCAAGAATGAGATAGGCGTGCCTAATATCAAAAAGGAAAACTCAAGAAATGACGTTGAGTTAACTGTTGCTTCTGACTCATCCTCGTAAACAACTGCAGGATCCAATTGGGCATCTACTCCAAGCCCTCTCTACTTATTATCTCGTCCAGGAATTTATTGATTGTATCATCATCTGGCACTCTGACGCAGTCCACGATGACTAGTTGTCCGTCTAATTTCTTATCTCCATCCTGGATTGCCCTCTGACTATCTCTCACCTCGGTAGTCACCTTCTTGAAACTGATAGTCAACATTGAGAGCTCCTCCAACTTAGATGCCTCAGGATCTCCACCTAGGTTATCACGAATCAGCTCTTCGAACTCAGCCTGAACTACCTCCAACTTAGCGTATGTACCATCCTCACACAGATAATGACATGGGATCTGGGTGATGAAGTCACTGATAAATCGAAGAGCTGAAGCAACCTTCTCTTGAATTACACCCATCTTAGCAAAAACTCTGTCATACATTTCCACTTTGCAAAGATACAATTCTCTCCAAGTGAAAACCTTCTTTTTTATCTTTTGTTGCTTCAATGGCGTCATAAGCAACTGCAATATGTGATATGAGAACCAGATCCTTTGGGCTACGCTCTGCTATGAATATCTCGAGCTCTTGAATCATCTATCGAAGATTATGTGCGTCATCCCTCAACTGATACAACTTTGTAAGGAGATGTCAACCAGCAACGATGAAGTCCTCAATCCAAGTATCTAAAAGCTTTCCTCAATTAATCAAGTAGTGAATCCTCTACTAATCTACGATTGTCTCTCGAAGTTGCGGGAGTAAAGGTGCCTGCCCTGCGTTTCCATGGAAAAAATTCAAGATGTACTATCGGAGCTGCCTGACTTCAACCTTGAGGGTTGCCTTATCTTCAACATCCTTCATGACACACTCCTCCAAATTACTCACGACGACCTTGAATAGGCTCACGTCGATGTGTCGAATACTCTTTCCTAGATTTGCTTTGACGAAGGTAAAGTCACCAACATCAACCTCATCTAAGTTCTTGCCTTTTGGAGGTGTAGCAACCTCTATGATGAGCTTTGCTTCAGGATTCTTCTCAATGTTGACCTGCTTCTTGGCCCTCTTATTCAACCTGTCCTAATAAGGATCACCGAATGCGGACAAGTCAAGCTCATATGAAGGCATACGTCTTTCTCTACCCAACGAACTCTCGAGCCAAGATTCACGTCATTCTCTTGAAGAGGAACTGCTCCTACTGTGTCAACCACTGGCGGATCAACTGGCATGAAGGTCTCGTGCACTAGAGATTCAGGCTTCGAATCAATGTCGATAGGAGATGACGAAAGTGAAAAAGGTGGACCTGGAGATGATGACTCAGCCTCAGTCTGTACTACTGGTTCTACTAGAACTACTGGCTCTGTTGGAACTACTGTCTTGGCTAGGACTACTGGCTCTCTCTCAACCTGTTTTTGTTTAGTTATGCTCTTCCCTTTTGAATTCAACCCAATCTTGACTCCTTCATGCGGCTTCAAGATAACTTTGACTTGAGGCTTCGCTCTAGAAGTAGAAGGCAATGAAGAAATCACTGCTAGCGGCTTTGTGGCTGGAATTACCCTTCACTTCCGCTTGCTCTCAAGGAAGTACATGCTCGTTTTAATAACTGATTTGGACAAATCCTTTACTGAAGTATTCACTGGAACATACCAATCAGGTTGGCGAAGTGGCTGGCGAGCAACTTGGTCTTTAATGAATGAATTGAGGAGCACTTCTCCATCATCATCAGACAAACCCTCCACATCTTCTGACAAGAAATCAACAATCTATGGGAGAGTAAGCCTACAGTAATGACGTCGAAGCACCTCAAAATCATCCTCACAATTGACCCAGAAGTCCTCAAGCGCTGCCGAATGTGAAATCCTTCGCTCCAACCTTGCTGAATAATGACCCAACGGATCATAGGTATGCCTCTGAGGAAAACACTCAAGCCAAAGCTTCTCTAACTCGTTCGCCATTAGCTTGCAATCAGCAGTTGTCTTACACTTGTAAATACCCAATCCGAAAGGAAAGGTGAAAGTTAGCTTGTGTCGATTGCGAAGGAAAGTGTGAACCTCGTGTGCTTGTCTCATAAACTCCATGAAGAGAACTTTGTCCAACAGGTACCTCGGTAGCATCAGAGGCTTTCCTGTATATCCATACACACAGATATATGTGAAAGTAGGGAATTCAGTGAACCAGTCCGCCCAACTCTCCATTGCTGACTTGGCCTCTGGGGAAATTCTAACATGCATCTCGTTGTCTAAATCCCTGACTGTCCTCATAAGAAAGTGATCATTCACCGCCTTAAAGTCTTGTTCAACTTTTTGAAAACTCTAACTGAGAGTAGTATTTGTGCACTCGTTGAACACCAAGAACTCCATGAGTCTTTAATAGTCTAAAGCTACCTTGAAACGCAACCAAGTAAACTAGAAAAGTCACCATATGAAATTTGTGCTTTCTCGAGAACTTTGTAATCTGTTGGTGAAGACATTCACTAATAAACATTGCCCAATCAAAGGTTTATTTCTTGTCGATAGCTCGAGAGATGAGGTAGAACATCCATGGTCGGAAAATGCTTGCATCTTCCTAACTTGATACCTAGTTGAGTAAAGTTATTAAAATGGCAATCTCGTCCTTGAACTCACCACGCCCAATTTTCTTTGGCATGTTGGTTTTCTGAACTTTCAACCATCGCTGAGCTACTTTAAACTGCGATCTGTCTTTGTCCTCTTCCCATATCCTGTCACAATCTGGAATAGAAACTATAAAGTGATCTGGAAAAGGCGGAGGGATAGAAAAGCATTTCTCAATGTCCCTCGGTTTGAGGCTACAAATGACCCTTCCATCGGCTGACCTGATTTGTCTGGTAGATGAGTCATAATGCTTGATGCAAGTGATTACAAACTCTAGATCGAAGACCGAGATGGGAATGGATGTTGCTGCAAGTAACCCCGAATGCTCAAGGTTTCTAATTGTAGTGTTGTTGGCACCCTCCAATGTACTCAGATTGATGACGGGATAAACATGACCCAAGTCAGTATCGGTAGTTTTCAGAAAATCATGAACAAAGACCTATTTGGCCTTGTAATCAATGGGATTGTACTACATTCTGAAAAACCAAATTATAGACTGTAAAGTTGGGTATGTTCGGACAACTTTAGAAAATGTTGAAAAAGCTCGAGGATAGGCTAAAAATAGCAAATGGAAGTGAATTTTTTCGAAAAAATTCAAAGATATGGCTTTTGTGCAGAATCAAATTTTAAGACAACCCAAATTGATAGAATTGCGAAAAAACGAGATTTAGGCCTGCATGCAAAAGGTTTTCAGTTGAGATTTGAACTAGCAGTTAGGGGCATTGGGAGCAATTTTCCCGCGAAAATCTGGAACATGGGTTTTGTGTAGAACTGAATTCTAAGACAACCCAGATCGACAAATTTGCGAAAAAATGTGTTTTAGGCCCTCATGCAAAGAAAATTTTGGAAAAAAGCACAGTACTCTAGAATAGAGGCAGCGGGGCAATTTTCACAAAATAATCTAAGACATGGGTATTGTCATTGATGTTGAAATACACGAACCCAGATGATGCGTTTTTGGAGATTTTGTCATTTTCTTTGACATGCGAAGAATACCTAAGACGAGAATAGAGGAAATAAGACAGAAGATAGAAGTTTTATTTTTTGTTTTAATCTTCTTCTGTAGAAATTCGCCTATGCTTGAAATGGATCTCATGAAACCTGCATGCAAATGAAAAACAAAGTCTGAAATATTCTTCCTTTGAACATTTTGAATCTATAGCTACGAAGAACACTGAATTCTGACACTTGTAGCACCTTCAGATCATTTTTATGCTCAAGAAAGACGTTTTTAATCAACTCATAATGAGAAATAATGGATGCCATATGCAAAATATATAAGAATTTATCTTCAAAGGCGTGTCAAATGCATGCACAACCATGGAAAGTGCACTTGAACTCTAACTAAACCTTCAAAACCCACGCATGGCCTATAATTGGTTCTAAAATCAGTTAACTGAAAGAAGAATATGCCCTAATTAGGGCGCCACCTTCACAAGTTCAGTTAACTGGTGCATGCAAGTTGATCTCACTCAGTTACAGACTAAAAATAGGCCAAGAAGAAGTCGTCTTTGAAAACAGTTAACTGAAGAGTTAATTTTAGTTAACTGAAACCACCTCTCATGCGCACCACTTCTCTTGAGTTCAAAAAGTCAACCTTTGACTTTAGGTGCCTCTCTCCAGACTTTGCCAATTTCTCGAAAATTTGAATTTGAAAACCTCACCGAAGCTCAAGTTTTACCACTGATTCTGATTGACTGACATGTCGGATTGACTGGCTAACAGTTTCGTTGAAAAGCAAGATCAAATCTAACAAAAGACTCCTTGAGGTGACAAACCCTAATTCATCCATCTAAGGCCTCAAAAAAACAGGGCACGCCTGGCCTTCAGGGGCGCTTTTGACCTCAAACTTAGAAAATTTTCAATGCATTTTCCATCATTTTCACAGTGATTCTAACCTTACTTCACTTTGCATTTCCCGGTATTCGGCAAAACCTTAGAACTAGCTGACTAGTTCACTACGAAGCTGGCTGGATTTTGAACAAGAGCTCTTGGAGAGCATTTCTCGTAAAAACATCATTTAACAGCTTAAAAACATGGGTGCCCTTGGCCTCCAGGGGCGCTTTTCCTCCTAGACTTGGCCATTAAAATGGCTAAAATCCACTAAACCTTCGGCTACAGGCTGCTGAGAAGTCATTTGACCTCTGAGATATGCAACGGAAATCTAGAACCAACACGGACAGGATGAGCACTTGAGATCATCAAATAGACTGAACTTAAGGCATCAAACCCTGGGTGCCCCTGGCCTCCAGGGGCGCTTTTGGTATTCCTAGACAATTCTGATCATGGCTAAAACCTCAAGTTTGACCCCTGATACTAGCAACTCGGCAACTCTGATTCACCCGTTGACGGATGCGTTACGAACCCAGAACAAAACTGAAATAAACCTCCTAGGCGACAGTTGATCAGAAAACCTCATCTGGAGCTCCAAAAAGATGGGCACCCCTAGCTGAGAATCACGCTTTTCACTCCAAACTGTCATTTTCAATTTTCCTTGTTTTGTGTTCAATCACCAATTTCAGGTGATAGACAGATCCGTTGGAGTGGCTGGCTGGCTCATAGCGAAGCTAACAGGATTCCAGAGAAGACATCTTGGAAGATACAAGTCTGAAAAAGTTGATCTAGGCCTCCCAAATCAAGGACGCCCTTGGCTCACAGGGGTGCTTTTGCATCCAAACTTAGAAAATTTTCAAGCATTTTCACCTTGTCGAAAATCCCCTCCGAGACGAAGCATCTTTTCGAACAAAACTCGTCATAGAAACATCACTGAAGCGTTTTGAACTTAGCTTTCGACACCTGGCACCTGGCCATCTGCCATTGAAGAGCTCAAAGAACCTAACTTTTCACTTGAAAACACGAAAACTACCCACCAGGCTTAAACTGAGTTTTAACTGAACTTGACTTCACCATTGTGATCATGAAGCAAAATAAGCCAATCAAAACAATTTCCAACCAATTCTAACAAGTTTCAATTTTTAAGGTTTTGACCTAAAAATAGGGGTCCAGAAACCCTAATTTTCAATTTTTTTAAATTTTGCCAGTATCTTCGTGGCATCACACTGACTCAAAGTCCATACTTGATTTTCCCAAAAACTATGTTTTGATATCATTTTGACAAGGTTTAGACCATTTTAAGCAAAATGCCTTAATGAAGCAAAAAATTTGGTTTGGGTACAATAATGTCCTATTTTGAAATTCCCTTTGTTTTAAGACCATTTCCTCAAGTCCACAGTTATATTCCTACAAAGCTCAATTAAAAATTTCTAGGGTATACAACCGGTCTTGTATCTGGCACTGGTTGTGTTGTTGTTGTTATAGCTCCCCTTGGCCCTACAATCCGATATTATGTAATCTTTTCTGAATATTGTTTCTTGAGCTTTAGCAGCTCCTTGTTTCAGTTATTACTCCACCAGTTTCAACACTAGTTGGGCCTAAGGAAGAGGCAAGCAAGTGAAAAATCAAAGGTTTGCCGAAGTAGAAAGTCCATCTTTTGATTAAGTTGCAATAAGGATGGACATATTGCACAAGAATGTAAGTATATTGTTCCTTGTAATAGTTACAAGCAAAGTAACCATTGTAATTTCCCTTTTTCAATCTATTCCAATGTTTTTAGAAAGTTCCAAGATTCTTGGAGAACGCCAACTTATTCAAAAAGGAATTTTGACAATGGCAGAGTTCAAGAGACCAAGAGGAGTCCATGTTGGAAATTGCTTTCATTGATGTCAAATAAGGGACGAAGAAAATCCTTGAGATCATGGCCAACTTCATTCAAGTTATTGCAGTGCTGAAAATAAATAACATCTTTAAGGAATTGTCATCTTCCTTAGGCCGACCCTCCTCATGTGTGATCGCCACTTTGAAGAGGTTAAAATTAAATAAATTAATTTATTCTAATTGTTCACTGACCTGCAATCTATGGCATCTACATTGGGAGTCAAAAAATTAAATTAAATAATTTTTTAATTCATAGGGCTGGCCCCCTTATAGTGGCGTCCACTTTTTGTGAGATTAAAATTAAATAAATTATTATTTTCTGAAGGGTTCGACCCTTTATGGAGCACCCAAGTTTGGTATTAAAAGGTACTATGAAAAGGTGTAGATCAATGAAGTGTTGCCTCCTTTATCAAGCATTGTATCCTTTCAAATAGTCACCTACTTAGGTGAAGATATAAGAGGAATTTTGTGGAATGTGGAGAAGAGTGTGTGGAAGATACTGATAAATCATATATACACAGTAGATTTATGTGAAGAGAAAATAATTGAAGATTATTAAAAGGAAGATTTTTGAAGGAGGATTATCAAGAGGAACAATAATTTATCTATCAAGAGGTTGGTGCCTCATATTAGAGAGGTTGGTGCCTCATATTGAAAGAGATTGGTGTCTCATATTCAGTTGGTGCTCAAGTCTTAGGGATTGGTGTCTCTAGTAGGTTGGTGCCTACAAAGGTTGTAAGAGATTTTTATGTAAGCAATATTTTGCTGTGGTTTTCTCCTAAAAGGGATTCCTCATTCCACATAAATCTTGTGTTCTTATTTGTTGATATTGTGTATTTAAAGTTATTGTGGTTGTTAATTAGAAAAAGTAAAAGATTGTCTTATATTGATTCACAACTCCCCCCCCACCCCCCTCTCAGTATAAGTTTGTGCTCATCAATTGGTATCAGGGCAGATTCCTTCAAAGTATAGCTTAATCACTAGAAGGAAGATCTTAAGAGCACACATGGCCTGCCAAGAAGGATTCTCCTCCAACAAGGCTCCATTGTTTGATGGAACAAACTATGCTTTCTGGAGCATAAGGATGCACACCTACTTAAATGCTCTTGGATTCAATATTTGGCAATCAGTAGTGGATGGTTATACTACTCCATCATCTCCACTGTAATGTCACTTTTTTTTTGGGATCTGTATCTTTGCAGCAGATAGCCTACTATCTCATTTCCGTAGACTAATGAGACATTTAGGGGACCCTTTGGAGGGTATCTAGGTTCATCAACAGGCTTGGGTTATCCATTCCAACGTATACAGCTCTTTGTTTCAGTATTTTGGTTGATAGGCCTTACAAAGGCAATTTTGGAGTACAATGTCCATACTTACTATTTATAGTAAGTTATACCAAGATCAATGGTCACCACGCTAGCAATTGAAAATTGTGTTGGATCACTCTCAAGCAGAGTAGCCAGATACGCCCCTACCCCTCCCCAGGTACGCGTATCCCTGTATCCGATACAGATACGAGTACGATACATCGCAGATACACATTGGATACCGTACCCACACGTGCCCAAAAAATCTTGATTTTCTAGCCATGTCGGATACTTTGTGATTTGATTTTCAAAATATCTGACATGAATCTTCCTAAACTTAATCTTAAAAAACTTCAATTGTGCAATTTTCTTTTTGCTTTGTATAAACAAAACCTAAACCAAATGAGGAAGACAAATGAAATGTTTTCCTATTTCAGTGACCCATTTTTCTAAGTCTTCTTCTAGTGCAAATCTACTATTTTTTTGGCGTTCTAATTTTTATAGATTTAAAAAAGTTAATTGTTTATAATTCTATATTTATATTATGATGTTTAAACATTAGAAATTTTGAAAAAAAAATTATTCTTTAAATATAAATAAAATTTATTAATAGCCAATAGTGGCATGGTGTGATGGTTAAGTTGTGTTGTTATTCTTGCCATCAAGGTTCAAACCCCATTGAGGTGTAATTGTTGCAAATTTATATTGGGGAAGAGGTCCCTCGTTTGTGACCTCACCGGTTCATAGCTCTGGGTCAAAAGCGTTTACCCCTAAAATAAATAAATAAAATTTATTAATATAAATTTAATTGTTTATTCTTTACTAAAATATAAATGTTTAAATTTTAATATTATTTAATTTATATTTACTCATTTTCTTTTAAAGTAATGAAATTCTCCTCTAATAACTTAGAAAATATACATGTGTGTTTTATGAATGTCGTATCTAGCCGTATCTGTGTCCAATACCGTATCCGTATCTATATCCTTGTCTATAAAACTTTGCTCTTAAGGGCTATTGTCAGATTATTATTGTGAGTTGGCAATTTAATTAAGTTATTAAAATCAAGTTACTTTAATAATATTAATTATTAAAGTGACTTTATAATTTAATGTTATAAAGTGACTTTAATAAAGTAACTGTATAATTTGGCATTATAAGGGAAGTAAAGCGACTTTTAATAAAGTATTATTATTTTTATAGTACTTTATGAAATATTTTATTAATAGTCAATTATATCAAAAGGGCAACAATTTAATATTATTTCAAAAGCCTAATTGCCAAAAATTGGTGTTGGAAATTGAGAGAAGGATAAAAGGCCAAAAGAAGTCATTTTTGATCATTCATGGTTTATTTGCAAAATTGGAGACAGCTAAGCAACAGGGTTTGCTAGTTTGAAGATTCAAACTTTTTGAGGATGAAAACCCTCGGAGAAGACAATGTCTACAAGTGTGGAAGATCACCCAAGGGCATTCTGAGAGATAATCTCACACAGATATTATTACAGAGCTTCATCAGTTTCCTGGAGATCATCACTAAGGGTTTTTACAAAGTTTTCAAAGGTTATTATGGGTTTCATTGAATTCAAAAGATTGATTGAAATCAAACATTGAAGGAGAATCATACAAGGTTTGGAAGATTGCTGATGTTCTTTGTTGCTGATCAAACACTTTCAGATCTGCACTGTTGCATATTATGAAATCCACATATGATTCTAAAGCAATTTTTAAGCCATAATCAAATCTGAGAAATTTATTGCATGCATTTGTTTGGAATCGATTTATTTTGCAAACATCTATATCTTTTGTATTTCTTGGCAATAACCCAGATCAAAAGGGGTTATTACATCCACCAATGGATCGGGCTGGAAAGAAGGCAAGTGAGAACAATGAAAAGCCATGAATGCAATTTTGTATGGACTATTGGAATCAAAATTTGTCAAAGTGATGCATTGTGCGTCGGCGAAAGAAATGTGGGACAAACTTCAAAAAACCTATAAAGGAGACGACAAGGTTAATAAAGCCAAACTCCAAACTCATAGAAAGCAATTTGAGAGCATGAAGATGAAAAATGAGGAAAACGCAGCAGCCTATCTACTTCGCCTAGATGAAATTGTGAACACTATCAGAGGTCTTGGAGACAAGGTTGAGGATGCAATAATTGTACAAAAAGTATTAAGGTCTCTTCCTTTGAGATTCCATGCCAAAGTCTCGCTTATCGAAGAAATGAAAGATTTAGATGCCCTAACAATGGATGAGTTGCACGGGATCCTAAACGAGAGGCAACCTTCAAAGCCTCAAAGAAAATGAAGAGCAAAGAGTTCAAGCCAAGCAATAGTTCCAATGACAAACCAGACGAAGAGGAAGCTCATTTCGTGAGGAAGCTAAAGAAAGGATCCGACAAGTATAAAGGTAAGTTGTTATTTAAATGCTTCAATTGTGGAAAAGTAGGACACTTTGCTACTAAATGTCCATATGAAAGTAAAAGTAGTGATGATAAGGAAGGGCATAACATGAAGAAAGATAGCAAACATCATAAAAAGGGCCACATGGCAAATTTGAGAAAAAAAAGTTTTTACAAAAACAAGAAAAGGGAGAAAAGTAACTCATATTGAAGAGAGTTTATCCACCAACAATAGAGAAGAGATTCTCTTCATGGCGATAGAAACAAAAGATGATATCTTGGAAAATGATGAAAAAGTAGAGGAGACAGAGGGGGAAGAGAATGATGAAATGGATGGGGAAGTAGATTTGGAAGAGGAACTTATTTGTGCCCTAGATGAAATCAACTTAAGAAGAAGAATCTGAAGCAAAAATTACAGCTTCAAGAGGACAGCAAATCTAAGGCAAAGTTATCACAAAGTCTTGAAGACTCTGAAAAGGATTGAAGAGGAGGTAAGAATTCAATTGAAGAAAAAGGAAGAAAATTGTGAAACATTGGAGTCCAAAATTATTTCCTTAAGAAAGGAACTAGGAAAGACAACCACTAAGTTGAACAGGGTGCAAATTGAGTAAAGATGATGAATCCCTCGAGGCAAATCAAACTCTTTATAGATCAATGATTGGGAGTTTGTTATATGTGACAACTTCAAGACCTGACATTATGCAGGCAGTTGGTACGGTGGCAAGGTTTCAAGCTACACCAAAAGAAACCCATGTGTATGTGGTTAAAAAGATTTTTAAATATCTCAAAGGCACTTTGGATTTCAGGTTGTGGTATCAAAGAGGTGAATATTTCACCTTAGCAACATACATTGATGCGGATTGGGTTGGTATCGTTGATGATAGAGAGAGTACAAGTGGAGGTGCATTCTTTCTCGGCAGTTGTCTTGTATCATGGTTAAATAAGAAACATGTTTTGGTCTCCTTTTCCACATCAAAGGCGAAGTAATAGCAGCAACCTTATGTTGCACTCAAGTTCTTTGGATGAAGCAAACATTGAGAGACATCAAGGTAGAATATGATCATCCAATATCCATATTTTGTCATAGTACAAGTGCAATCAATATATCAAAGAATCATGTGATGAACTCCAAAACCAAACATATTCCAATCAAATATCATTTCTTAAGGGCGCAGGTGACAAACCAGTAAGTGAAGTTAGAGTATATTGCCACACAGGAACAGATTGCAAACACTTTTACAAAGCCTCTTCAAAAAGAGACTTTTGAGTATCTTAGACAGAAGTTGGGGGTGATATTCTCTTCATCTAGTCATTGATGAGATGTATTATTCAGGGGGAGCTCTTCATTGCACTATCTTACAACACTGAGGATTCCTTTTCCATTGATGTCAAAGGAGGAGAAGTAGAGAAAGGGGGAGTAATAAAGACAAGGGGAGTATTATATTCTCACTACATTCACAAATTATTTCTATGCATGGTTGCCATCAATGACAAAGGGGGAGATTGTTGGAAATTGTTGTCATTGATGTCAAAGAAGGCACAAGGAAAATCATTGAGATCATGGCCGACTTCATTCAAGTTGTTGCAGTGCTAAAAATAAATAACATCTTTAAGGAATTGTCTTCTTCCTTAGGCTGACCTTCCTCACATGTGATTGCCACTTTGAAGAGGTTAAAGTTAAATAGATTAATTTTTCTAATTGTTTGCCAACCTGCAAAAAAAAAAAATTGAATTATTTTTTAATTCATAGAGTTGAACCCCCTTATAGTGGTGCCCATTTTTTGTGAAATTAAAATTAAATTAATTATTGTTTTCTAAAGGGGCCAACCCCTTATGGAGCGCCCAAGTTTGGTATTAAAAGGTACTATGAAAAGGTGTAAATCAATGAAGTGGTGCCTCCTTTATCAAGCATTGTATCCTTTCAAATGGTCGCCTACTTTGGTAAAGATATAAAAGGAGTTTGTGGAATGTGGAGAAAAGTGTGTGAAGGAAAAAGTGATAAATCATATATACACCAGCAAAGTTATGTGAATAGAAAATAATTGAAGATTATTAAAACGTAGTTTTTTGAAGGAGGATTATCAAGAGGAACAATACTTTATCTACCAAGAGGTTGGTGCCTCTTATTGAAAGAGATTGGTGTCTCATATTAAGTTGGTGCTCAAGTGTTGGGGATTGGTGTCTGTAGTAGGTTGGTGCCTACAAAGTTTGTAAGAGATTTTTATATAAGCAATATTTTGATGAGCACATGGTGATACTAAGAGGGGGGGGTGAATCAATATAATACAAACTTGTACTTTTCAAAACGTAACCAATCACAATGAAAACATTCAAGTAAGATCTAGCAATTAAGAACACATTGAGAACACCAATTTATGTAGAAACCCTTGCAGGAGAAAACCACGGCAAAATACTGCTTATATAATATAGATTAATCTTTTTTTTTGTAGCTTCCAACCTACTAGAGATTCCATTCTGCACTTGATAGAATTATAGGCTCCAACCTATTGGAGGCTTCAACCCCGACTCAACTGAACTCCAACCCTACAAGAGGCTTTAGCCTTGATTTGATAGGCTCCAACCCCCACATAAACTGAGCTTCAACCCAACAAGAGGCTCCAACCTCAATTTGATAGGCTCCAACCTGTTTAATTCTCCAATGCTGATATAATAAACTCCACCAAATCTATACAAACACAAATCTGATCCAACTACAACTTCTCTTCCTTCTCAAATCTGAACACACACCATGCAATATTCTTGATCATATTTCACACAATAAACTCTTCTCACACATCTGATCACAAATTACAAGTCCAATCCAAACACAAATCTGATCCACACTCAAATGTTAACCTTCCTTCCCAAATCTGATCACTATCAAGCACAATATCTCTCACAAATCTGATCAACAATCTATGCACCAATTCTTTTCACGCAACTGCTCATAATCATGGCAATGTTTTCACATAATTTTCTGCCTTACCATCTACTCAAATTCACTTCACAATCTGCTCTTACTCTTCACATATATTCGTTAGATATATTTGCATTTATCATTCATACATGGGCTACATATTGACTCAAAACAAATCTGAATTACACTTCATATTTCTGCCCTTTTATCTTTTTTTAATCTGCTCTTTTTCTCAGAAATAAATCATTGAATTATTGTTTTTGGCTCCAACTTTTTCTTCTATTTATACCACATTATTTTCCCAAGAGAGGTGTCTCTTATGAGAAAGGACGACTTGTCCCAAAGATGGCAACTTCTAATTTTTATGTACCTTTTCAAAGATAGGCGCACACCATGAGGGGTCGGCCCCTTTAAAAAAATATAAATTTATTATTTTTAACTCCCAAATGGAGCGCTTCTATATGGGGGTTGGCCTCAACATAAATTTCAAATATTTTAATCTTGGTGCTCATATATGAAGGATGGCCAGCATAGATATCTAAAGTTAAACCTTTAATTTAACATTTACAATCATCCTTCAATTGTCCTTAGAAGAGAGTCAACCTTGATGGAAATCGACCTCCTTATCCTTCACCAAAGATTCTTAGACAAAGATGTCTCATAACAGCCATAACGGCCACTAAATGAGATATGATAATGATGATATATTTGTCTTCTTTGACATCAATGACATCCATTTCTTATATTCCCCTTTGACACCAATGATAATATTTCCAACGTATTTTTCCATGCTTTTCTCCTGAAAGGGTTTCCACGTAAATCTTGTGTTCCTCTTGTGTTCTTATTTGTTAATATTGACTATTTAAAGTTATTGTGGTTGTTAATTTGAAAAAGTAAAAGATTGTCTTATATTGATTCACCTCGCCCCCTCTCAATTTAAGTTTGTGCTCATTAGTCCAATGGTTTTTTTTTAATGCAGTTTCGACATTTTGGGAGCATTCCATGATTCTTGGAGATTTCCAACATCCTTGGAGGCTCCAATTTTTCCAAAGACCCTGGGATGTGTGGTTAAAAGTAATTAAATAAATAATTTAAGTTGTCTTAAGGTGATTTTATTTTTAAAAAGCAACTTATGTTTATTTATTTATTTTAAAGAAGGGTGGCCTACGTCATAAACTGTTTCTAAAGAGGGTCAAAAAGTGTTAGCACCAGGCATGGGGTACAAGTGACTTACAAGGTTATTATTTCAAAAGTGACATTGAAATGGAGAATTATAAGTTCTCGAAAAGTCACTTTATTTTATTATTAAGGAAAAAAAACGTTTTTGGAAAAAGCAATGAAAAAGCAAAAAAAATGTTTTTTTTTTAAAAAGCAACAAAAAAACTATAAAAGGAGGTTGGGTATTGAGAAGAAGGGTTAGACTGAATATTGTAATTGCATTTTTCTCTGAGTAAGAACTTGAGCTCTTCTCATATTTCTTGAGGGCAAAAACCCTCCTAGCTGGATTGAGTGATTTCATCTAGAGATCACTAGTGTGCTGAAGATATTAGGTTTTGGGGACGAAAAGCCTCATTATTAAATGGGGCAATTTCATTCAAAGTTTGCCTATGTGCTGAAAGTGAAGTTTTCTCAGTTTATGCTGCATGGTTAAGTTATTTTTCCAGTTGTGTTTTAATGGAGATTTTTTATACGTTTTGACAAATTTGATGTGCAAGAGTTATGTTGCAGATTTCAAAAAGTATTTTGTAGATTTTGAGAGTTTCCTTTAGCAAGACATCTCATTCCTTTCTGGCCATACTACTACTAAAAACTTATTTTGACCAAAAATAAGGCATTTAACTAGATGTATTTTCTACCAGCCTATGTTTGCAAACTGTACAGTTTCTATCAAGTATTTGGAGGTTTGGTAATGATTTATTGGAGCTGTACAATTTGGAACTTGCAGTAGCAGGTTCATTTTCAGACCTGTATATGATTGGAAATTATATCAGTATGACATTATTACTGAACCTTGGTGTTTGGGTGAGTTTTAATGACATTTGTACTTGTTGTACCTACTGTGCCAATAGTCATAATATTTAGTGTCAGACCTGTAACTAATCTGATTTTAATCGCTCTGATTTTCAATCAGATTCCTTGTGATTGGGTGTGTTTTGTGGATTCTTGGAGTGTGTTTACAGCCGGAGACTAGTTGGGGTGTGTTGGAGTGCATCTGGGTAGTGGCTACCGTTGTGTGGATGGTGTTTCTAGTGAGTTATCAGTGATTCAGCAGTGCATTAGTCTGAATTTTGTGGCAGCAGTGTTCTGAGCAGCAAAACAAAGTGATAACAGACTTACATCAATCTTTTGCATCAACTATTAGAGGTACACTTCAGTTGTATTAATGATTTGATGTTGTGACAATGATATTCTATGTTTAATCTAAGTCTTGGGGCAAATTTATGTGCTAGCAATAGTGTTATAAGTCTGATCAGAAATATAAATCGATTGTTGCAGCAGTTTCATGCTATTTTATAATGAATTTCATGCTTCCTAATCTTATAAGTCCTGGATGATAGTACTGCCAGAGGATTCAATTTGTATGCATTCACAGCAATTTTGTAAACTTCAGATGATTTAACCGCTGAAGGGTTTTGATTTGTATGCATTTCATATTGTAAAACTGGATCGTTTACTGCTAGTTATTATACCATTTCATTCAAGCCCATTTCAGCATCAAACAAGTTGGCATTATTGACCATTTTGGTCTAAGTCAAGCTTAGACATTCTGCCAATGGCTTGCTTTGTATTCATGGAGTCCACCAAAGAGGTGTTAATTAGGCTGGCTATGCCACCTGCATGTTATGGTCAACTTGCCACCATATCTTTGTAATTGCATTCATTAAGAACAGTTGTGTGGTTGGAAGCACCGTATGCTCTCACCTTGCCCACTCTAGGATCTTGATGATCAAAAAGTGTTGAAGACATTGCATTTGCATCTCTTATTGCTTAAAATAAATTTAAAAGTAGGGTGGGTTGTTACAACCATAGTTGCAACACTCGCCAAAAGCTCGGCGAGTTAAGGAAAACTCGAGAGTTTTTTTGGATAGCGAGTTTTTGAGGCAATTGTACGCCGAAAAAACTCGCCGTACTTTCTGGAAAAACTCCTCGTACTTTTGGCGAGTTTTTCTAGAAAGTACGGCAAGTGTTCTGGAAAAATCCGCACCGTTGCCGAGGAGAGGTGTTAAAGGCTCGAAAATACAGTGAGTTAAATTAGGACCAATGTGTTGGGATGAAAGATCACGCAACTGCTAGCCTTTCTCGATGATTAGTCCTAATTTGCATTGTTTAAATCTAAGTCACAACATTCGAATTCGGCAACATGAAATTCAGCAAGGAAAAAATTTGAAAAATATAAAATTCGGATCAAATTCGCCTTATGTAATTTTTTTTTTTGTTTTTAATAAATATAAGTAATATATCCATAAAATAGTTTAAATAGTTTAACATTTATAAATAGATTTGAAATCATTACAAAAAGATGACACATTTATAAAATATAAACCATAAGAAACATGTGAAATCACGTTTGCGAATATGTTCTTTTGTCAAAAAGGTACAATAACAGTCAAGACTTTAGAACTTCAAAAAAGCTCCAAGACATCAAGAGCACTTGGCTGAGATGCTAAATCATCATCATCTGTATCACTACTCAATTCATCATCTCCAAAGTCAGGCTCATCTGCAACTGGCATTGCTATGTCTTCAAGATTTTGTTGTGAGGAAGAGTTCTTTGCTGATTTGTTCATGAACAATTTTAAATTGCTCCCAACATAGACAAGATCTCCCAACTTTCCAAACAATAATTTATTCCTTTTTTTGGAATGGATGTGGTCAAAGCAACTCCAGTTCCTCTCACAAGCTGATGAACTTGCTCCCTGACTCAAAATTCGAACAGCAAACCCTTGTAGCTCAGGAGTTTGTCCTCCATAGTCCAACCACCATCTATATCCAGGTATACGTGCCAAGTCATATTTGGCTGCTGCCATTCCAAACATCCCTTCTCCTTTCTTGTATTCCCAACATCGATCTCTGATTAGTGCTGAAATTGTTGCATTTGATTCATACTTTTGAATGGCTTCAAAAAGTCCTATAATTTCATAATCACCTTTTCTATTAATAGAAAACAACTTAGACTCCAAAAAGCAAGTTGTTGCATGTAAAGGTGTGTGCATCATTTTCCATTTACAATCAACTATCTCCCATATCTCCATATATTCTGCTTCTACATTATTTAGTGCTTTTTGAATAGATTCCTTACAACGGTCCATGCTTTCAGTAAGCATGCCAAGGCAAGGAGTGTCACCATCAACCATACGAAGCACGTCAACAATTGGTTCACATATAAGCAAAACTTTTGCTGCACTTTCCTAGAAATTGCTGTTTAGAATTATTTGCTTTATGTTCTTTCCCTTAGGACCTTTTGAAAGCACAAAATTTTCCCACCGATTGGAGCAAATAACAGCCCTCAAAGCTGCTTTTTCTTCAACCACTCTTCTCAAAGTGATATAAAATGATGCAAATCTTGTTTCACAAGGCCTCAACAACTCCCTGGATGCATGTTGCCTATAAAGACTCAATGTGAGATGATGATTTCGTATGAAATTTGCAATTGCTCTCCCTCTATGAATAACTTCATGTACCCATGGGAATTTAGCCAAGTCATGAAGCAACAAATCAAGACAATGAGCTGCACATGGGCTCCAATATATTTTTGGGTACTTCTCTGTAATCAGTTTCCCAGTTCCCACACAATTTGTTGCACTATCAGTTACCACTTGAACCACATTTTCCACCCCTACTTCAAGAATGGCTTCCTCTAATATTTGGAAAATATACTCAGAAGTTTTTTTGTGGTTCATGGTGTCAATCACTTTCAAGAACACAACACCATCAACAAAAGACACCAAAACATTAATCAATGGCCTTTGATATATATTTGACCATCCATCACTCAATATAGTGCAACCTGTTTCATTCCAAGAGGCTTTGACATCAGCTAATTTCTCACTCACTCTATCTTTTGACCTTTGCAAAAGAGTTGTCCTGAAAGCCTCCGAAGATGGGGGTGTGTACCCTTTGCCAAACTCTGCAACTTTCTGAATTGCATTACGAAAATGTGGATTCCTTGCAACATTGAATGGAATAGCACTTGAGTAAAACAAATCAGCTAATGCATCATCCACCTGCTGTTTCTCTACTGGTTTCCAAAAGTTGTTCAATGTTCCACTCTCTTTTGATTTACCCACATGCATAGGTAAGGTGGAAGAGGAAGACATGATAGATGTTGTGTGTTTAGACTGAGACATATCCTTTTGAATTCTCTGTTTTTTTGGTGCATTCTTCATCTTTGCTACAATTGAAGAGGACTGTTCTTTCTCTAAAGCAGCTCTCATTTTTGGGGTAACTTTTGGACATGCTTCAACACCTCCTCCTGCACCCGCTGAAATACCAAGTAAATGGTCCATTGCCCTTGTCAAGCCTCCAGTAAAAGGTTTCTGACACTTGATGCATGTGAGACTTGTACCATTGCGAGTGACATATTTCCATGCCTCAGCAGTTGATTTATGAGGAGCCATAAAGTAACAATCTGTAAGTTTCAAAGACAAAATACGAATTTTATTTTTGAAAACATAAAATCAAAATATAGTAATTTTGTCATTCTACTTCAAAAATTGAAATAAGAAATGCTAAATTTTATTTTATACAACATAAAAATAAAATATTTTAATTTAAAAACAAAATATAACACTATATTTTAAAGCATAAAATAAAGAATATAGCATTTTTTAATTTTAATTTTAATTATTAAAACTAAAAGCATAAAATAAATATATATTAACTTTTTATTTTAATTTTTAAAATCAAAATAAAGTTGCTGCAATTTTTTTTAGTTTAATTTTAAAAAACTGAATATTGAAAGTTAAAACTAGGTTAATATTAAATTTACATATATTAATTTTTAAATATTAATTTATTAATATAAATCTAATACAAATAAAATAATAAAATATTTAATATTTCACATTTTATAAAATATTAAAGACCTAATATTAAATATATATAAAATAATACAATATTAAAAAATTTAATTTAAATCTACCTGAATAACACAACATAGTATTAAAAATTTAAATCTATTATTAATAAAATAATAAAAACTAAAATAAATGTTATATCTAATATTATAAAATAATAAAACCTAAAATTAAATCTAATATTGATAAAATAAAAATTAAGAAAGCAAATATAAATAAAAATGCCTACCTTTCAATTCCGAGGATGCAGAAGCGATGAGGATGCAGGCACGATGAGGATGCAGGCGCGATGAGGATGCAAGCGGTTTGATGATTTGAGCAAACCCACTTTGAGCAGAGAGGGCACGGAAACAAGCTTGGTCGACGCCAACTGAAACCCGCTTTGAGCAGAGAGGGCGTGGAAACAAGCCGCTTTGAGCAGAGAGGGAGCGGAAACAAGCTTGGTCGGCGCCAGCTGAAACTCGCTTGAGCAGAGAGAGCGTGGAAACAAGCCGCTTTGAGCAGAGAGGGCGCGGAAACAAGCTTGGTCGTTGGTCGGCGGCTGTGAATGAAACCCACGATCAACCTTGGAGACCTTCTAAAACAATGAAACTTCTAGAAGTTTCCTGGTCGCGTGTTCTTCAACTTCGCAGAAAATCAGACATGATGTTGGCTATCGCGGCTCCACATTTATAAAATAAATTCGTCAGAAACCCTGAAACGAAAAACGCTTTTTGAGATTTTTTTTAATAAATTTTTATCCTTACGAATTTCAATGAATTTGAGCAAATTTTTTTATTTTCCAAAAATTCGACGAATTCCGAATTTCATGCCGAAAATTCGGCGAATACTGTGACTTAGGTTTAAATCATATAGATGCATTGTTAGAATTTGTAGGTAGATTTTAGAAAAAAACCATTTATGTATCAACACTAGTTGTTGTGAGTAAATTGATAGAAAGAAGCAATTTTGAAGAAACAACATAAAAACAATAAAAATGTTGCATTTTCAAAACAGTTTAAACACATCACTTTTCAAGGAAAATTGCTTCAAAAATGAAGAATCTGAAGGCCACGCAAGAATCTAAAGAGCCCCGGGACCCCGTAAGGGGCGTTGCCCCTTGACCCCACTGGGGACTGCCGCCCCCAGACCCCCGCTTTCAAATTTAAAAACAAAAGAAGAACTTGGTGGGGGAATCGCGCCAACAAAAAGTGATATTTTTATACCCCCTCTACATAAAGAATGCAACTTAGAATATATTGATCTTTCACCACCATTGTCACATGCATCTACAAATCTTATTCCTATAGATGAACAAGAACATATCATTGATGAATTTTTAGGACAATGGATTTTTGAAAATGATTCGATTTTGTATCTAATTTTCTTTCAAATCAATCAAATATAACTAGACGCAACTTTTTTCTTCTATGTACTCATTTTATTGACTCATTGGATGCATCTTATCATTGAATTTTGCAAAGAAAATGTGTTTTTAATGAAGCTTAAGCAATTTTTTAAGTTGTCGAGTTTTTGCCAAGTTTTTTCCGAATTTTTGCGAAGTTTTTTCCATACTACATTTTCCAGGCTTGGCGAGTTTTTGCAATCGGCGAGTTTTTCAACTATGGTTACAACCATTGCTAGGTAATGTGCAAAGCAAACACCACTAAGAAGCCTATGTTCAAAAGAAAGGATGTAACGAGAAGAAGCCACTCACCAAGAAGGAAGGTAAAGAAAGGTCAAGACACTCTCAAGGGAGGTAAGAAGTCACTTGATTCAAGTATGTCTAAATGACTAAATCTAACAACTATTGCTCTCAATGCAAGGTCCAAGGGCATGAAGATGGCAAGTGTTGGATATTCCATCACAAACTTCACGCAAAACATGGCAAGCGCACAAATTAGCAGCCACCCAAACAAAGATATAAGAAGCATCCAAAACTACTAGAATCAAGAAGATAACATCTGTCACAAGAACCTTTACCAGCATCACATGGTAAGAGCTTGTTATTTGATTCATTGATAAAGTATTTACTTGATTTGCAAAGTAGAAAGATGCTTTTCATTTGTATGAGATATGAGTAGAACTCCACGCATTTCCTAGTGAATCTAGTTATGTTCAAGATGCTAACACCACTGGTAGAGCAAGCAATAAGGATTCTTTCCTCATCATGAGTAAACATGAAGAGCATGTCTACTTGGAAGCCAAGCAGGGACAAGGAAAGGGGAAATGTATGAAGTGACTGGTTAAGTTCAGCCTTCACATTTTGTTCATCGATGATTGGTACTTACATCCACATTTTATGCATAGAAAGAAAGGGGTAAGTAGACTTGTATGAAGTTTCATAGCTTCTAGAAAAATCAGAAAAACCGAAGAATGGGCAGTAGTATGGGTATTTTTCTATGTTCCACTGTAATTCCAAGGCAGCGATGGCAATTAAAAAATAGGGAAATTTTAAAAGTTGAAAAATATAGGAATTTTAAATTATTCATGATAAGGCATTCACCATAATCCTAAGTTACCAAGGTTGGCACTTGTACTTTGGCTGCTTGGCATATATGCTTGGTCCAGTTCGAATCCAAATATGGGATTGAAACAACCCTAGGGCCAGCCCAAGCACCCCAAGTTCCCTGTGAAAGTAAGATAGTGGAAATGCTTCCTACACTAATCTATGAGGAAAGAAATGAATGAAAGATACAATTAAACAATTTCAAATAGAAAATATTACACAAAATTTCAATCACACAGACATAGTACACAACATATATCCTAGAAAAGCCTCTCAGGAAAATTCCCAGCCTCCAAATATCAAACCAACTGTGTTCACAGCAGTAACAGTCACAATACAATCATAGCCTCAAGCCTTCACAGGCAATCAACACCAACTACAAGTTAGGAGAAATTTCGATGCAATAACCCCTTGCAAAATACAAGTAATAATATCTCCATCCCAAGCACCAAATAAATAGAGCAAGCCCAAACCACAAACCACGAGTGCCTTCAACAAAACCATGGTCCAAGATTCCATGGGCAAATATGGCACCCAAATCTAGGACCAAAATCCAATACCCCCCCTTCCATGATGATCAACTGGCTAAAAAATAGAATGTAACTTTTGAGTCATCAAAGTTCTCATAATCCACCAGCAAACTTGAGTTCTCCATTTTGTACCCATTATCTACATTCAAAGATACTCTACGATGCATCATTTTTACATTTTACACATCATAAGTTGGTCAAAAGTTCATAGTCAACATTGTAACCTTCCTCTTGCATGCTCTTATGCATGCAATGTAATCCCTTAGACCATTAGGATTGCAAAGTGTATGACACCTATTCCAACATTCTCGCACTTGTCATATAGATTGCAAGAAGAAAAGGGAAAACCAACATTCTATGAACTATTTGTTAGAGTCCATGAGGTCATAAATTCACTACACCATCTGAACTTTTTTGTGCTTACCAACTTCAGCAATGCATACGCAATGTCATCCAAATTGTCAACCTTTTCAAGCATCACCCTCCTATCCTCTACCATCTTTCAAACAAAATGATATTTAACATCAATGTGCTTCATCCATACATGAAAAGTTGGGTTCTTTAGCAAGCTAGTGGCACTCTTAACTATCACAATCAATCTAAAGTTTAAACTACACTAGCATAAGGAACATAAGTCATTTCCTCCATCTCATTACGTATGGACAAACACTACTCAACCGATAGCTCTGTTCTCATAGAAAAAAGATGACACGCTGATTTACAATCTAGCATGCTAAGACACTACAAAATAAAGTCAACATACTTACTCTAACTCAACCAAAGTTTTATGTTAGCTACATTCTATCTAATATCTATCCCCAAGATAAACTTAGCAGCCCCCAAGTCTTTCATATCAAGCTATAAATAAAATTGAGATTTTAAGTCCCTAATCATACCCTTGTTGTTACCAACAATCAGCATATCATCAACACACAAAGTAATAACAATAAAATGATCACCAACCTACTTATATAAAACACAACAATCTAATTTGAAACTAACAAATTCCAACCTCAAAACATAAGAATCAAACTTTTGATACCATATTTTGAATGACTATTTAAGACTGTAAAGAGATTTCTTCAATTTGCAAACCAATGATTCCTTACTCTTTACCACGGAGTGCTCGAACTACGCCATACAGATCTCTTCCTCCAAGTCACCACATAGAATATTTTTCTTCACATCCATCTATTCAATCTCAAGGTCAAATGTCACAACAACATATACCAAGAATCTAATAGATGTTAGCTTAGCCATTGTGAAGAAGATCTCACCAAAATCAATTCCCTCTACCTAGGAAATCCTTGCACAACCAACCTTGCTTTGTACTTTTCAACATTTCCCTCAAAACTAAATTTCTTTTTTAAGACCCACTAACAACCAACGGGCTTCCTTCCCTTCAGCTACTATGCCAAACCCCATGTGTCATTCTTTTTCAACGCTGCCATCTCATCATCCATGGCCAATTTCTAGGATTTAATTTTATTGTTGTTCATCTCCATTGCCTCTTTCATAGTTATAGGCTCATCAGTGTTAGTAGACAAATGTAGAAACCCTAGTTTCCCTTTTTTCTGTCTCCGATTGTTTTGTGACGTTTTGAAGGTTTTTTGATGTTTTGTGATTTTTTTTGGGTTTTTGCATAAATAAAGAAGAATGCGATTTTGCTTGAAAATAAGAAATAAATTCAACAAAAATTATCTAGCTCCGTAAATATCAAACCCTAATACAAATACTGAGTCTGAATCATATATTATTCTTTTGCAACTATTACAATGAAGATCTGATAACATGCAAAGTAAAAGGGCAATGATTTTTGAAAACCTGATTTTTGATACAGCAATAAATATTCTGATGAAAATGGTACGGCTGCAACAAGTATGCCCTCCCTCCTCTGTCTGGTGATTGTAGATGACTCCAGATAAGTAGGCGCCTCAATTGCTGAAGGCAGAGATCAAAAATATAAGGCGATTTGCTCTCCTTAATAAATACGCCTCAAGCTGGATGGTACGGCCCTAGTACAGAAGTACGGCTTGCTGTACTGAATCAGCAATTAATGAATTTGTACGGCCTTCTCTGTAGCTCTCCAGATTTCTGAAATATGGGCGCCTTGATGAATAGAAGGTCTCCTGAATGAATTAAGATGCTGAAGCTCTGTAAATAAATAACCTCTGATGCTCTGTGATTCCTCCTGGATGAAGAAACCTCTGCTGCAATAAATCAAGTGTTATTTCACACCCTCTGAATTGCTTCCAGTGGAGATGGCTCGTTCCCCAAGGAATTCGAACTTGAAACCCTAAAGTCTCTTGCTCAGATCAAAGTTGATCAGTTCTCAAAATTCAATAATCTCATAATGGCCCAAAACCCAAGGCAAATGCACTATAATGCTCAAAAGTGCGATTTCCCCAATAATAGGGTTTTAATAAAATATTCACTTTTAATTCTTTTAATTCTTCCATAGTCTCAGCCAAAATATTTTATTATAATTTAATGATCAATTTTGGCCCCTTCTGATGATGGCGCACCCCTCAAGAAGAATCACTTAAGTTATAATTTAATATTATAACTTTATATTATAATCATTAAATAATTAATATTTAATTAATACAATTAAATATTAATATTTCTCTCGTTACTCATCCGATGACTGTTCCGTCTGAAGCTGACGAACACTAAAGTGATTCTGAACGCTACCAAAGCCATACTGCTAAAAATAGCAGGGGTCCCACGCTGACTGCCAGGAACTGCTAAAAATAGCAACTCTGCAAGAAGTCTCCGATCGAGCCCAAACGAAAGCCTACTGATCAAACTCTGCCAACTGAAGCTGAGCCAAGCTCCGAAGTGACCCTCTATCCAGTCTATCGGCCTACGAGGGTCGTGTGATAGGCCAATCCTGTACTCCGAGAGATGTCACTGAGAAGGGGACATGACAGTCCGCCCCTCCTGAAATTGCTTGTCCTCAAGCAATCTCAATGCCGGATGCTGCAGAATCTCCTCGCTCTCCCATGTCGCATCCTCAACAGGCAAATCTCTCCATTTCACCAGATATTCCCTGATAGTCCTCCGACGCAACTGTCTCTCCCTATACTCCAGGATGGACTCAGGTACTAAAATCAACTTTCCCTCATCATCTAAGGGAGGTAGAACTGCAGATGGTATCACACGATGACCCAACGCCTTCTTGAGGCGTGATACATGAAAAACGTTGTGTACCCTGCTCTCTGCTGGAAGCTCAAGCTCGTAAGCCACCTCGCCAACTCTCCTCAGGATCCTGAAAGGACCGTAATAACGTGGCTTGAGCTTTTCTGACCCACTCTTCCTAAGAGTGGACTGACGGTAGGGCTGCAGCATGAGGTAAACCATGTCACCAACCTCAAAATGCCTCTCCGTCCTCTTTTGATCCGCATACTGTTTCTGCTGATTTTGTGCCTTGGCTATATTTTCCTTGAGAGCCCTCATAGTGTCTTGACTCTCCTGCAACCAACCTCCTGCACTCGGCACTCTACTGTCGCTCAATAGCAAATCAAGGAAACTCGACGCCTCATACCCGTACAACGCCATGAAGGGTGACATCTGAATGGTCATATGGAATGTTGAGTTATAACAATACTCACACAAATGTATCCATTTGACCCACGCCTTCTGCTGCCCTGCTATATAATTCCTGAGGTACTCTTCCACCCACTTATTTACTATCTCCGTCTGCCCATCTGTCTGTGGATGATAACTCGTGCTCGGAGTGAGCTCAGTCCCACAAAGTCTGAAAACCTCTTGCCAGAAGTTACTCAGGAACCGACTATCTCTGTCGCTCACAATGCTCCGAGGCAACCCATGAAGTCCGAATACCTCGCGAAAGAATACCTTTGCTACCTGTGTAGCTGTATAAGTCGTGGTGATCGGAAAGAAGTGGGCATACTTTGTAAGCCGATCCACAACTACATATATCCAATCACGCCCTTGGGCTTTAGGCAAGCCCATAATAAAGTCCATCGACAGGCATTCCCACTTCCTGTCAGGAATCGGAAGTGGCTGCAACAAACCTGTCGGGTACGTGTTCTCCTGCTTGTTTTGCTGACAAACAGGGCACTCACGCACATACTAAAGAACATCTCCCTTGAGTCCTTTCCATGTGAACCTCTCTCGTACCTACCTGTAAGTTTTGAAGTATCCGGGATGTCCTGCTATAGGCATGTCATGAAAGGCCCGCATAACGATGTTCTTCACCTCAGAACCTGGGATCAAGAATATCCTGTTCTTGTAAATGATCAAGTCATTTACAAGCGTATACCTGGTATCAACTGCTGATCCCTCAACAATGCTGGAGGCCCAACTATCCTTGGCATACTCTGCCACTATCATATGCCTCCAATCCTCCGAGATATGAACCATAGTGCTCAAGTACGGTCTACGTGAAAGTGCATCAGCCACTACGTTCTGTGTACCTTTGATATATGAAATATCAAAGTCATAAGCCTGCAACTTACTGACCCATTTCTGCTGCCGGTCATTAAGATCTCGCTGCCCCAAGAAGTGTCTCAAACTGTTATGATCAATTTTAATGCAAAATTTGCTGCCAACAAGATATTGTCGAAACTTTGCTAAGGCATGCATAATCGCGAGCATCTCCTTATCATATATGCTATACAGTCTCTCTGGTCCTCTGAGCTTGCGGCTCTCATACACAATCGGGTGCTTGTCCTGCATAAGCACCGCACCAATGCCCTCGCCTGATGCATCGCACTGAAGCTCGAACGACTTCGTAAAGTCAGGTAGTGCCAAAACAGGGCATGTGGTCATCAACTCCTTGAACTTCATAAAACACTCCTGTGCCTCAGAAGTCCAAACAAAAGCCCCCTTCTTCAGTAAATCTGTCATCGAGGGCTGCATGTCGTGAATAACCATTCACGAATCTGCGGTAGAACCCACATAAACCGAGAAACCCTCTCAACTGTGTCAGGTTTGCCGGTGTAGGCCAATCAACAATGGCGCGGATCTTTTCAGGATCCATACGCACTCCATCTGCACTGATAATATGACCTAGATATAGCAATTCGGTCATCCCCAAGTCACACTTGGATTCCTTGGCGTACAAGGACTCCCTCTCCAAAATACTCAATACGGTCTCCAAATGAGCCAAGTGCTCCTGCCATGTCCTGCTGTATATGAGAATATCATCGAAGAAGACTAACACAAACCTCCTCAGTAATGAATGAAAAACCCTGTTCATCGTAGACTGAAAGGTAGCTGGCGCATTAGTGAGCCCAAATGGCATCACTACGAACTCAAAGTGCCCACAATGACATCTGAAGGCTGTCTTCTCTATGTCCTGCTCACGGACCTGATCTGATGATAACCGACCGTAAATCAATTTTGGTAAAGTAACAGGCACCATGGAGCTCATCAATAAGCTCGTCAATCCTCGGTATCGGGTACCTGTTCTTAATTGTCCTCTTATTCAGGACCCTGTAATCAATGCACATGCGCAATGTTCCATCCTTCTTCTTAACCAAGACAACCGAAGAAGCGAATGGCGATTTGCTAGGTCGAATGTGACCCATAGCAAGTAACTCCTTTATTGTCTTCTCTATCTCATCCTTTAACCTCTTAGGATGCCTGTAAGGAGTTATCATCACGGGCTTAGCGCCCTCCTCGAGCTCAATAATGTGCTCTATGCCCCTGTCTGGAGGTCTACCTGGCGGAATATCACTGAACACCTTATCATGCTTAATCCTCAACTTCTGAATGTCCGGATGATATTCTATCTTTTGCTGTCCCTCCTGTATAGGTGCTAAATGACACTCGGCAGCCCACTCTACCATGTCGTGACGCATAAGCCGCTCCATCCGACGAAAAGAAATTGTTTTGATGTCGCTGTCCCGTATTGCTTTTAATATGTGTCTTCCCATTGACATCAAAACGGATCTCCATATCCTTGAGTCGAAGAGTAACTTCCTCCAATGAATGAAGCCACTTCATTCCCAAGACCAAATCGATATCCCCCATATTAACAACATAGTAATCAGCCTTGAACTCGTAATTGTTCAAGCATAAAGGGAGATCCTTTATCATGCGTTCACATCTCAGCGTGTGCCCGTCGGCTACCTTAACTCTAATCCCTTCGAACTCCTCAGTGATGAGTCCGCATTTTTCAACAAACCTAGCATCAATGAAATTATGTGTGGCTCCTGTATCAAGAAGGGAAATGACCCTCTGTCCTGCTAACACACCACGAATCCTGAATGAGCCCTCCTGCTGAATGCTAGATAGGCGTGCCTCCTGTCTTTGAAGCTCTGACTCTATCTCTGTCTTAGGCTCTGAAGCCTCCGACTCTGAATCCTCGGAACTCTCCTGCTATTCGGAATTTTCTGATTTTGAGTCCTCATAATATGCCAACATCACTCGATTTGCCTTGCCCTTAGGTCTTAGAGGACAATCGTGCTTGGCGTCATACGGTCCTTTGCAGTAGAAGCAAAGCTTCTTCCTGCGTAGGTCATTAAGGGCCTCACGATCCAAAGGTGGTGCTGCTGATTTACCTTTTGAATCGTTTTTAAAGTCTGATTTTTCTTTGTTAAAATCAGATTTGTCCTTATTTCTGTTAAAGCCCTTATTATCTCTGAATGATGAAGAACCTTTGGAGTTAAATCTACTAGAAGGTGCTGCTAACTCCATGCTTCGTGCTTTTTTCATCGCCTCCTGTAAAGAAGGAGGATCAAAGGCTTTGATCCAACCTCTCAGTGGCTCTGTCAAACCCTCCAGGAAGAGTACTACCAATCGCCTCTCTGAAATGTTCGGAACCATGACTGATAACTTCTGAAAATCACCAATATAGGACTCCAAACTGCCACTCTGTCTCAACTGAGCCAGGTCTCTGAAGTAGGATTCTGGATCCTTCCTGTCAAACCGCTCAACCAATCTGTCCACAAACTCCTGGTATGACGTGATCCTGTCATGCTGTAAGGTCACCATACCGTGGTGCCACCAATCGTAAGCTACTCCCTCAAGATGCAGTGTCGCATAACGGATAGCATCTCTCTCAGCCATCGGGCGTAATGTGAGGAATGTGTCTAACTTACTAATCCATGCCTGGGCTATCACCTTGCCACTACCATCGAACATCGCTAAATTGAGTTTGTTTGTAGCATGTTTTAGGTCATTGTTCTGATGTCTAGGTCTCCAATCCTGTCGTCCTCTGCGATATTCTCTCCTCTGTGTAACAAATCGGTCAAAGGAAATCCTCTCTCTGACATCAGGTGGTACTAACTCCCACTCCTCGTTCGCTGCCATAAGTGTATCTACGAACAACTCCTCATGCTCCTCACCTGCAATAGCCTCATCGGGCTCCTGTCTCACAAAAGTAGGCCTAGTGGGCCTGTCTGCTGTCCGTGAAACAGTCCTAGGTGCTCTCCGGATCCTGCATCACTCCTGTTATCGTCACGCTGTGGTGACGGTCTCCTCTGTATACCTAACCTCTGGATTGCCACTGCCAACTGCTGTAGCACATCGTTAGACTGCCGCTGACCTGCTCGTAAGTCTCTGAGAGTGTCTAAAACCTCGGTATCGTCCTAATCTCTAGGGTTATTAGGAACCTCTGTTTAGGTATATCTGCTCTGTCAGCCCTGTCATTCCTATCAGCCATGTTTCCTGGCTGCCTACTCAAACTCCGTTGCCTATCAATCAAGGCACGTCTGCGTGTATAATACCTGTATGGTTCAAACTCGTCTGACTGCATATGATGGCTAAACCCTCAGGATGGCAGGATTTAGCTCTGATACCACTGTAGAAACCCTAGTTTCCCCAAAATCTCTGTATCTGACTGTTTTTAGGTTTTTCGGAAGGTTTTTGATTTTTTTGACATTTTGAGTTTTTTGCATGAAATGAAAGAATGCGATTTTTCTTGAAAATAAGAAATAAATTCAACAAAAATTATCTAGTTCCGTAAGTATCAAATCCTAATACAAATACTGAGTCTGGATCATATATTATTCTTCTGCAACTATTATAATGAAGATCTGATAACATGCAAAGTAAAAGGGCAATGATTTTTGAAAACCTGATTTTTGATACAGCAATAAATATTCTGATGAAAATGGTACGGCTGCAACAAGTATGCTCTTCCTCCTCTGTCTGGTGATTGTAGATGACTCCAGATAAGTAGCCGCCTCAACTGCTGAAGGCAGAGATCAAAAATATAAGGCGATTTGCTCTCCTTAATAAATACGCCTCAAGCTGGATGGTACGGCCTTGGTACAGAAGTACGGCCTGCTGTACTGAATCAACAATTAATGAATTTGTACGGCCTTCTCTGTAGCTCTCCAGATCTCTGAAATATGGGCGCCTTGATGAATAGAAGGTCTCCTCAATGAATTAAGATGCTGAAGCTCTGTAAATAAATAACCTCTGATGCTCTGTGATTCCTCCTGGATGAAGAAACCTCTGCTGCAATAAATCAAGTGTTATTTCACACCCTCTGAATTGCTTCCAGTGGAGATGGCTCGTTCCCCAAGGAATTCGAACTTGAAACCCTAAAGTCTCTTGCTCAGATCAAAGTTGATCAGTTCTCAAAATTCAATAATCTCATATTGCCCAAACCCCAAGGCAAATGCACTATAATGCTCAAAAGTGCGATTTCCTCAATAATAGGGTTTTAATAAAATATTCACTTTTAATTCTTTTAATTCTTCCATAGTCTCAGCCAAAATATTTTATTATAATTTAATGATCAATTTTGGCCCCTTCTGATGATGGCGCACCCCTCAAGAAGAATCACTTAAGTTATACTTTAATATTATAACTTTATATTATAATCATTAAATAGTGTCTTCAATTAATACAATTAAATATTAATATTTCTCTCTAGTCTCATCAGATGGTATTAAAATTAAGAGTTATTGAACTTGAAGTGATTGACAGCTGCAAAAGCCATCTGCCTTAAAAATAGCAGAAGTCCCATATTATTTTTCGAGGCTAAAAATAGCAACTCTGCCAAGAATCTCAGGTGAGCCCAAGCGAAGCCTCGATCAAACTCATAGTAGTGACCAAGCTCGAAGTGACCCTCTATCAGATCTGCTCGGCCCTCTGAGGAGTCGTGTGATGAGCCAATCCTGTGCTAGAGAGATGTCATTGAGAAGGGGACATGACAACAAAGCAAAACTACATTTGAAATCAGGTAGGCTATACCTCTCCGGTTGCTCAATGGCAAGTGGATCTCCTCCCAAGCTGAGGTTGATGTTTTTCCTGCTCTGAGTTATCGCAGCACTCAATTATATCCTTCCCATCAGATCCATCCTAATAGTAAATTTGGCTTGAAAGTGAGTGGAATTCTTTGGGAAATTTTGTGGAAGAGTCTACCAACATTTTTTTGCACTACCTTTGCTCAATTTTTTGTTGAAATAAATTTGGACAAGGTTTGTCAAAATCTATCATTTTAAAGAAAGATGGTAAGATAATGGATTCAAATTCTAGAATATGTTAGCATTCCTTTCAGGTGCCACCACTGTTTCATTTAAGGGCATTTTGGCTCCCAATGTTCAAGAAACAACAATTCTGCTTCTGGAAACTGCAGCAGAAATTTCTCCATCAATGTACTAGGTGGCAAGGGGCTGAGGTTCAGCATTGTAGGCTCTTCACAAGTAAGGGCAAGGGAATATTGTCACCTTCCAGTAGGCAAGAAGAGTCTAAACCTGATCTCTGTTTCAGGATTTGCATTCATATTATAAGACAGTCAAAGAAAAACAACCCTCATTCAAAGAAGACTTGGCAATTGACAAAGCCTCTCCAAAAACTCCACAAGGAGTCAACTATTCTTGCTCTGCCTTCAATTCACAAGTGCCTTTGAGCTCTCAACCAGATATTAGTAAGTTCATTGAGGATCCTGATGATAAAGATTTGGCTGGGTGGTCAGTGGTCCAAAAGAAGAACTCATCCTCCAAAAATGAAAATGATCAGTGTAAAATGACTCCAAGGTCCCCTGTTAGGAGGGGATAAATGCTTTTAAATATTTTTTTGGCAGTATCTAGAGGCTGAGGTTCCATGTTAAGATCAAATTTTGCCTTTCATGTGTTTTCAGTTTGTGTAAAGGGGTTAAATTTTGGTAGGGATTGTTTTTCTCTTGACAAATTGTAATTTTGGATTGATATGTGTGAAGGCACCCATAGATTCGCTGAATTTACCTAGCAAAAAAAAGATTATGAATATCTTGTTTCCTGCTTTTTCAACACCAATTTTATGTAAAGAAATTGTGGATGTCAAGCTTGAATTTAAGCAATGACTGTAATATAGAATTGATTCAACACTAGTTTTAAAAAAAAAGAAAACAGAAAAATTGAGATCCACAACTGCTCTAAAGAAGCATTTAAGGATCATGGAATACCTAGGTTTCTGAGGCAATGGCCTTCCAATGAATACATAACGAATCCCTGCTGCACGTTTTGCTATATGATAGTAAAGACCTGTGGAATTTAGAAATTTTATATTAGAAATAAAAATGCAAATCCAATCTATTTTGTACCTAAAATTATGAAAGTTCAACATTATATTAAAAAGTCCCGGTCAATTCTATTCAGTTAAAATATCCTTGTTTGTTTACGATATTGAACATTCTTAGACAAATAAGAAACGCTCAAACCTTGCATCCATACTGCAATGCTAATCGTCAACCTTTTGAATTTGTCATTTTTTATAAACTAGAAGGAAAAAAATCAATATGGTTGAAGTTCTGAAGAAAACACTCCAAGATATAAGGGACTATTATAAGGTTAGACAAGCTGCATAAGATTTATTAAATAAATAAAGAAAGTATTAGTAACTAATAGATATAGCTAACACTACTCAATTTTTTTCAATGAAATTATCAGACACATTTCTGCAGTTTGCAAATATACATGTTCAAGTCTGACATCAGCTGCTTCTGGAGATAATGGAACAATGAAAAATACCCTCAAAATAAAAGAGCATCAGGTTTGTGCAGATAACTAGCTGTGAAGCCTCCCGCACAGATGGTAGAATCTGATAGCAATACAGAGAATAAATACACTTTAAGAATGCTTTACAAGATTTTTGAATATTCAAGATGTTCAATATGTTTTGTTTATATGTATTAATCTTACTCTAGTGAAACCTTCCAACAAAATATGATAGCAAAAGTGCAGTTTTCTAAATAAATTCAACCAAAAAACGTTCACCTAAGATAATTATGCAAAGGTCCAAACTAGAATTTTTTATTAGTTAAAGAACATACCAAAGGCCATTTTTGAACTGCAGCTATCCACATTTTCGTAACTCTTTCTTTCCATCTTGACCATCTTATGGTAGCAGATTCTCTATCTGCGGAAGAGGACAATAAGTCACTTGCATCATCAGAAACACCGTCAGTTACACTACTTCCAACTCCAAATGTAGCATGTGACTCATCAGGATATCCGTTGGCCAGCAAAACTCCATGTGTAGCCACCCTAGCACTGTAATGCTACATAATTAGTTTAGTGATCCCAAACCTTACCAAAAAAAGACTAGTTAATAACTTATCAAACTTCAAAAACCTATAAAAGGAAACTACAGAAGACAAGATACATCACCTAAGCCTTTCAGCAAGATAAGGAAGAGCTGACTGAAAGAAAACAAAAAGAATACGCCTTGCTGGTGTTGGAGGAACTCCAGATGAACTTGTAACCTATACAATGTAGTCAAACCAACTTAATCTAAAATAATGCATTAGCCATATCTTGTGTATTGATTTCAAATTCAATCCTGTTGATACAAAGAGTACAAATGAGTTGCCAAACCACATTTAACATTTAAGACATCTAAAGTATGAATAAAAGCATGCACTTATTTTAACCATTTATTTATTGAAGACATCCCAGTGATTCAAAATATCATTTCCAAAATGTTGAAAGAGGCTTTTGACATACTAGACCTTAGGAAAGGTCATATTAGTCCATGGGATTTGTATCGTATTTCATAATATCAATGAAGTGTTATTTATGATGTCTATTACAAAAGCAAGATACAAAACAACAAGATCTAGCAATTCAAGTCTTCCTTTCCTGCTTACACTCTTGAAATCAAACTTTCCCACAAGTGAACTTTTGTAGTTTCTTAATAAGACAAGAAGACAATCCTCAAGACTCAAACAACACCTCATATATAGAATAATAGAAGCACGACATCCCTTTTTCCTGCAATGATGTTTCAAACTTAAGGGCCTTCCTATGCTCAAAGCTGTCAAACACTCCACTGATCTCTTTTGAGGATATAACCATTTCCACTCATTTCATACTCATATCTATGATGAAGTGTGAAGATTCAGATACAAGTATCAAAGGAACCAAAATTACACCCTACAATTCTCCTTTTGAATCTTTGGTTCTACTCATTTCCAAAACAATTGAGGCATGCTTATGAACAAAGTATTTGACAAAAGCATTGTCAACTAAATCCTTTTTCAGTTGGACAACAGAGCTATAACAGAGAATGTGAAGATTGTTGTTATCAACAAATTATGAATAAAGTATTTGACTGTAAAGTACCCTTCAAGGAATGTGTAGAATTTTTCCGATTATGGTAGTTTGATAGATGTCCTATTTTATCAAACTTCTAACATAGCAATG